>VZTR01004158.1:4684-61319 GCA_013400775.1 Chaetops frenatus
GATTAAGTTAGCTTCCAAAGGGTCTATTGTGTGCAGCATTAATTTGCAGTGCTCTTGATATTTGAGTTTGAAGGTTTTACAACCTTTGTGTTTACTTAGATGCACTATATCCTACGTTTGTTTATTTCCTTCCACAATCTCTTATTACCCAGTAAATGTTACATTTATCTTTATTAACTTTCAATATGTTGCTGTAACTTAAAAAGAAGGAAATAATTACAACCTCCTTCAGATGTATTAGTTTGAGAGAAGAGTTTTGGCTTTTTTTTTTAATCTTCCTGGTCAGTTCTGACTTTTCCATCTGTTAAAACAGTGGCCCTCTTTATTAAGACAGTGGAGTCATAGCATAAAAATTGTGTCTTTTATTATTACTATATGAATAATAGCCTAGAACAAAACGTATTTCCCTTGTCATATATGACAAATAAATAAACCAACCAACCAATAGTCTTCTAAGAGAATCTGACATTGATGTGATTGCCTCTTACTACACAAGGATATAAGAAGAAAAAATGCATGTACCACTCTCCATCATCACAACCTTTCCACTGTTTTCTCAGAATCCATTAAAAATTTGTTTCTATAACCTACAGGTCTTCTTCTCCCAATATTAAGATGCAAAATAGAAACAAGACTCTTCCCCTGCTACCTCAGCTTGTTTCCTTATTTTCCCGTAAAGATTCATATACACTGCAGACAGGCACTTTTGTAAGTTCAGCTTTTCAGTGAGGTTTATATTCAGAAGTTCCTAATGGATTTTTATTTGAACTTGTCAGGGATGTCTATAAGTGTTAGTTTTTCAACACTAAACTAAGAACTCAAAGTAACTTGTACATTCAAAGGAAGCTATGATCCTAATCTGAACTAAAGGGCTCAACTGAATAAAAATAGCTTATGCTCGACTAACTCAAGTTATGCATGGCTCCTTCTCCTTCTCCTTCCCCTTTATATGGAAGTGAGTCAGGCACTTTTGTATTTTAATAACACAAAAGGGTTTCTCGTGGAAAGAAATAAATGCCTGACTTACAGTAATTTGGGTCTGAGTAGTATCAGGTGCACAGTTTACTCAGGAAAACCTCTGACACTGAGGGAAGACCTCTTAAAACTGCAAAAAGCTTTGAATTCAGGTTTTGATGCTATATAATGGATAAGAAAAAAGAAATTACCTTCTTTAGGGCTCAGTCATTAACTCATTAGGGCACAACAGCAAAAACAGCTTCCTCTGGACCTGCTTGCTTCTTAGGATGTGGGAGACTATTTGTAACCTCTCCCACACTGATCAAGAACTGCAAACTCCATGACAGAAGACAGCAAACTCAGCTGTTGGAGAAGTGGAGATCTTAATCCAACTTTCTGGGCNCAGGGGGAGGGGCTGGAGGAGAAGAGGGAAAGAAAAAAAGTAAAGTCACTTTTATTACACATCAGTGGGAACATTCTGAAAAAGCTTTCATGCCTAGGAAATTGTTATTTCTTCAAACAACTGACAGCCTGCAGAGGAAACTCTAATGGAAATCCAGCTCGTGCATTGTTATGCATGGCCCTCATGTAGATACATGGGGGTGGATTAAGTTAGCTTCCAAAGGGTCTATTGTGTGCAGCATTAATTTGCAGTGCTCTTGATATTTGAGTTTGAAGGTTTTACAACCTTTGTGTTTACTTAGATGCACTATATCCTACGTTTGTTTATTTCCTTCCACAATCTCTTATTACCCAGTAAATGTTACATTTATCTTTATTAACTTTCAATATGTTGCTGTAACTTAAAAAGAAGGAAATAATTACAACCTCCTTCAGATGTATTAGTTTGAGAGAAGAGTTTTGGCTTTTTTTTTTAATCTTCCTGGTCAGTTCTGACTTTTCCATCTGTTAAAACAGTGGCCCTCTTTATTAAGACAGTGGAGTCATAGCATAAAAATTGTGTCTTTTATTATTACTATATGAATAATAGCCTAGAACAAAACGTATTTCCCTTGTCATATATGACAAATAAATAAACCAACCAACCAATAGTCTTCTAAGAGAATCTGACATTGATGTGATTGCCTCTTACTACACAAGGATATAAGAAGAAAAAATGCATGTACCACTCTCCATCATCACAACCTTTCCACTGTTTTCTCAGAATCCATTAAAAATTTGTTTCTATAACCTACAGGTCTTCTTCTCCCAATATTAAGATGCAAAATAGAAACAAGACTCTTCCCCTGCTACCTNNTCCCCTTTATATGGAAGTGAGTCAGGCACTTTTGTATTTTAATAACACAAAAGGGTTTCTCGTGGAAAGAAATAAATGCCTGACTTACAGTAATTTGGGTCTGAGTAGTATCAGGTGCACAGTTTACTCAGGAAAACCTCTGACACTGAGGGAAGACCTCTTAAAACTGCAAAAAGCTTTGAATTCAGGTTTTGATGCTATATAATGGATAAGAAAAAAGAAATTACCTTCTTTAGGGCTCAGTCATTAACTCATTAGGGCACAACAGCAAAAACAGCTTCCTCTGGACCTGCTTGCTTCTTAGGATGTGGGAGACTATTTGTAACCTCTCCCACACTGATCAAGAACTGCAAACTCCATGACAGAAGACAGCAAACTCAGCTGTTGGAGAAGTGGAGATCTTAATCCAACTTTCTGGGCTCAGTATCTTTTCTAATATCCTAGGAAATTATAACTGCATGGACAGAAGGAACTGCATTTCATAGACTTGTTTGAAGTGCTGTGGTGCTACTGGCATTGTATAAAACAATAGCACAGCTTCCTCTAGAACATGATAAAAAGTGTGTGAAACCATGGCTGGTCCAGAGAATACAGATCCAGTGCTTCTGGAAAAGGATTGGTAATAGAGAGATGCAAATTCAAAACAACAAAATGGAAAGCCTTTTTTTCCTCACTTTGGATATTTAGGCTGTCAATATGCAATATCACATTATTTCACCAAAGTCAGATTAAATCCATCAGAATAAACACAAATCCGATGCTTGTATGATACAAGGACCCCCAGCATTACAATAGTTAATTTGAATTACTGGAAAATAAGAGGCCTGGATCTAAAACAGTATTGTCCTCATTTTTTGACACAAAATTCTGTGTCATCAACTGAATATTTAGACCCTGGCTCCTGCCAGAGATATGATGCTGCAATATATAGGCTACTTCCTTGATACAATAAAACAATTCTCACCTTGGGTTGGATTCAGATATTTTTTTTAATGAAACTACAAGAACTAGAAAGCAGAAAGTGTTAGTGGTTTTCTTTCTTCCTTTTTTTTTCTTTTCCTTTGGCTGTCAGTGTGGTCTGTTTTTGTGTTCATATTTAATTTTTTTTTTTTTAAAGATAGATAACTTCAAAGTTTTTGCAAACTTTGGAAGAGTGAAGAACTGAGTAAATATCATATAGACTATTTTGCTCTTATAAAGGCTGGTAAAGGCCTTGTGGTCAGGTATACTTCTCTGGCAGAGCTTCTGTTTATTTAATATATGTGCTGGGAGGTATGAGCACACTGAACTTACTGCATGTTAATTTGGTGTAGTTTTTTACATCCTTTCCCTATTCCAAGAAAGAAGTCTTATACGAAGAATGCATCATACTCCCTCATTTTTTATCTGAGCCTTCTTTAAGCAATAATTCCAAGGAATATGTGCCCTGAAATTTGGTAATGAATGCTCAGTGCATTAAAGAAGAGTCTGATTGCTCTTGGTTTCAAAGTGTGCACAGTACTTTGGCTTGGTAGCCTTGACAAGCCGGGGAAGGAAATCTGCTCCAGTGCTCACAGTAACTCAGATGTTCACTGCCCTCAGTGCATCGTGGAGAGGTGCAGGACAGACCAGAGCCATCCTCTCATCACTGAAACCTTCCAAGTAGGTGTGGAACTGTCTGTATATCCACTTCCCCATCACTTCAGAGCCAATCAGGAATAAGCAAAATTAAAAACTTCTATCATTTTGCACACCTTTTAAACACAAGAAGCAGTCTGCATCATGATCTCCTTCTGACTCATACAATACCAAATATTGAATGAATACCTGGAGTTACCTGTGGTAGTGAGGAGATGAAAGTCAACAGTTTCCCATTCAGGAAATGAGAAGGTACTGTGAATCTCCAGGGCAGGTTACACTTCCAGGATCTCTGAACATGACCAACTGACCTGTGGAAACCAGGAGGAGTGATTAAAGGAACTGTACTGTAGGGTGGAAGAAGATGAAGATGAAGATAATTAAGATACACAATTTGTACATCTGAGACAGTAAAAGACACTCTTCAAAGCTGAGAAGTGGTCAATCAGAAGTTTGTTACTAGCCCAGGAAAATTATAGGCATTCTCTAGAGAGTAAAAACTCTCTAGAAAGAGTAATTCAAGTGGTTGAAAAAGTTTAATGAGAAGAATTGTAAGGAAAAAGTAAACATAAAGAGAAGGAAACAGAGAAAATCAGATTTCAAAGTAGTGGAAACAACTGGAGAATAGTAAATACCTGTGCAAAATAAAGCACAAATTGTGGGAACAGGGTGCATGAGTGACAATAGAAAATGAATGGAGGGCAATAAAANATTTCTTTAGACTTATATGAAGTATAAAAACCATGTAATTTTTTCTCTGATTACTGCTTTCTGTGTTGATATACCCACTGTTCAGGGTCCTGAGCACCTTGTTAACCAGGAGACATCACTACTGAAGGCTGTCAGACACAGACCTGCTGAGCACAAACCTCTACTGGGGGCATAGGCTGCACTCACACCATCCTGAAAGCTGGAACTCCTGGATTCCACCAAAAAAACCCAAGCCAAATAACAGCAATACCAGCCAAGCAAGGGGAATGCTAGAAAGGACTGTCTGCAAGGACACTGGGGCTGTCTCCCTTTTGCCCTGGAGTCTGTATATTACAGCACACCCACGGAAAGGACCAGACTCTTTTCCCCTTTCTTTTCCCTGTGTGCCTGGCATGCACACCTCTAGGCTTTACTTTGGTCCTGCCTTCTCCAGTCTTTAGAACAGCATGCTCTGAAGCACAACTTGTTATTAGTCAGATGGGAAAGAGATGGGACCTGATTCCCTAATTATTTTTAATGGCCTTTCCTGGTACACTGCAGAGCCCTGCACCCCTATATGAGGGGTGGGATGTCATGAGGCGCATGCTGTATAGCATGGGACTGATAAACCACCCCTATTTTAGATTCTTTATTATTTATTTAATGAAAAGCTGTCAAGCTGTCTTTTTAGATAATGATGAAGCTAATTAACTATCAAAATCTAAGCATTTTAAAAAATGTTTAATAGAAAGTGTTTTCTGGTGTTTTACAGGAAAAAAAAGCCTCTCAGACTTGGAGCACTAACAGTTTTTGTATTCTGATAGGAAAGCTCAATAAGTCACTGCTAATTTTGCACCCCAAAAATTTGATATCTGTCAAAATGGACCTCTATTTCTTTCTAGTCAGGATTGCCTCCACACACAGGCCAGGGCCAGTTACCTTCACATGAAAGCTCATTTCCCTATCATTTTTCTTCATATAATGGAATATTGACCCCAATTAGCCTTGGTTTCTAATTGTACCTGACACAGCAAAGGCCCCTGGTGAGGGACAGTCCCAGAACCATGCACTTTAAAATGTGATATGGGCAAAAATCATACAAAATCCTTGCATAGGAAGAAGAAACCTAGATAACTCATTTTCTTCCCTTCCAAAGAATACTTCAATAATTTCATTTCTTGGGGACTGATGGAAATTACAGGACCACGGGTGGGTTTTTTAAATTTTATTCTTCTGTAAATACAGACTGAGTCATTAACAGGAGAAGGAAGAGCATGATCCCAGCAGTCTGCCTCTTTAACACTGGAGTCTGTATCTACCTCTCTGCTGCTCCTGGAGGCAGCTCTTAACAGTCGCCTCCAGGATCATGTGGCTCGGGGAAAACAGCCTCGTTGCTGAGCACTGTGATTCTTTTTCAGCAACCAGGCAGCTTGTTTAAACCACCACAGAGCAGGGGCAGAACCTGCAAGAAGCTGAGGTAATCATTTTTACATTAAGTATCTGGCAAAGATGTGGGCTCCAGACAGGGAGAAGGGATACAGAGGGAGGGAGGAGCTGCAGAAAATGACAGTGAAGAATGAAGAAACAGTCTTTTAAAGGAAATCCAGTGTTCCTTGAAAAGGTACGACACTGCAGGAAGAATGAAGGCAGAGAAGGGAAGGCAGAAAGGCTGTACATCTCTATTCTGCACATTTAGTTTCAATGTACTCTTTCACCTTTATCTTTTTTGCTGTTGTTTTTCAGGCCAGCTGCAAAAATTTTGCAACTCCCACTTCCAAAGCAAACCAAGAAGTCAGGGTACAGTGATGGTGCATCTTATCTATGGATGGTTTTTTTTCTGTTTTGTTTTTCTGAGATCAGCTGCTGAGGAAATAAAACCCCATGCAATTTCCAGCAATAAAAGTGAATCAGTTCTTTTGCTTTTTAAAAAAAGTCCCTCATTTTCATATTTCCATATTTAATTTTTGCACTTGCGTGTACATTTCTGTTATCTTCCAGCCACATGTTGCTATTTGTCTCTGTAGTGATGGATTTTCCTTTTTTTTTTTTTTTTGACTGTGGGCTATGTGAAGCCTGACTTGCATGTAAAAGATCCACAGGGGAAAATTCCTCCAATCCTCACTGAATTAAGGAGAGCTGGCATGCCACAGGTTTTGTGGGAGCACTCCAGACTCAGCACCACCTTGGGTGGCACATGGAGCAGGCAAGGAGCAGCACATACCTACAGACCAACACCTTGTGGCCAGTGCAAACTCCCACAGCACATCTACAGGTGTGGGTAATGGGAGGCTGAAAAAAATTAACAGCCACTCTCTCTTCCAAAAACCGGCCAGCTTTGGCCAACTAAACACTGTTTAACACTCAGCTGGTAACTCTGCAGCTTCCACAGAATACAACTACCTCAACTCGGGCAGAAGGAGAGCTCTGAGATTTATGAGACCATTTCAAGCAATTTCGCTGCATTTAAGCTGTTTATGTTAGTCACTCCTCAGCTATCTGCCTTTCATGAGGTTCAGGCTTGTAAGGCATTTGGGTGCTTTTGAAGAGGTTACATGCAGTCAAAAGCAGGCAGCCAAGACTCCTGCACTCAGCCAGAGTTAGTGAGGCAGCTCAGCCTTACAGTATGTCTTAACCCAGCAGCAGCAGTGCTTGGACAGACATCGTTTCTGTTGTGCTTGTTGGCAGACAAGACTTCAGACAGACTCTGGTTATGATTTAGTTTTGGTCTACATGTTCAGTGCTCAGTCAAAATCCTTGTGCAGCCAACACAGTGACTGTCTTCAATAGGAGGGAGAGTAAATGCAATGTTTTCAGTTTGAACAGTATTTCTGTTGTTGTTTTATTAGTGGACTACAGCCACTCATGAACTGCTCCAATTTGGTCTAGACTGCAGATGGCTCTGGCTTGTCCAAATAAGGTGTATTCAATGAACTAGCCTTGCAATTTGGCAGTTACCTCCAGCTCCAGTGTGTCACTGTTGCTTCTGGTGCCATCATGGGACTGCCAAACCCACCAGTGCTCCTGCTCTCTGACAGGCCAGCTCTGCACCTGCAGCAGGAAAAAATGTTTAACACAAGGGTTTTTCCAGCCTGGATGACAGTTAGAACTCAAAAAACACAACAGTGCATATTGTGTATCACCTGGTATTGATCTCCCTTCCTTCTCATTCTTAGCTTTCTCTATCTCCATGTTTACAAGTCTGTCCTCCATGGCACCCAGGTGCCAGCCAAGCCACACAACTGCAGTTCCTAAGGTTTGGGAAGTGACTGTTGATAATGTATGAAGACTCTGTTATCTTGTATGGGAATTGATAGGTTTTGAATTTAAAGAGGCTACGAGTGACAGTGTGAAAGTGAGACTGGAAAACATCTGAAAATTAAGGATAAAGTTATGGGCTTTCATGCAGTTTCTTCAATTTCCAAATGTACCTGCAACTAATATTGAATTATCACTATAAGTATTAAACATTATAAGGACACTGGATCACTGCTTCTAATGTAAAGGGGGGAAAAAAGTGTGGGTTTCTTTTGTCTTCTGGGGGGCAATTGTTTGTGTGTCATTTGGCAGTTTAAAGGTTTAACCAAACTATTCCTATGACAATTTTGAAATTCAGCCAAAGACATCCTAATATTACACACTTTTCTCTTGAATCTCTATTTGTGTTCTACAGCAAATGTAGCATTTTCCTTCTGGAGCAGTTAACATAAAAGGTCTTGGTTAAAAGAAGCTTTCCTCTTGGAAGAGATAATCTGCCTTCAAAGTTATAAGTTAAACAACTGAGTGGTCTAATTGATTGAACATTTACAAATTATAATTGAATTTGTGCCAAACTATGTGAAAAAGATTTATGTTCCGCTTCCCATACTGTTTATCCCTCATTTTTTGTGTGTGTGTGTGCATGTGTGAACTGAATCTTTGGGAACTCCTTTCACTTGATGCATCATTGAGGTGGTTAAACACATTGCATTATGGCAGTCTGTCACATCAGTGTTTCAAACTGAAATACTGGACTTGACACATTCCTGGAAAAGGAAGTCAGACCATCCAAAATCCAGAGTTATGTTTCTTTTGAAACTTGAGATTCTGAAGACAGAATTTTCACTTACTTAACTCCAACTGCAGGGGGAAAAAAAAAGGAAGAAAAGAAAAAAAAGGTTTAAGTAATTATAATGAAGCTTTCTAAGCATTAAAAAGAATTTTCATGAAAAATAGTGTCTTGATTGTCCTGCTTGTGAGTGGAGACAGCCAACTCCCTGTAAATACTCACATTTATTTTGGTGAACCTCTGTGAAGTAATTATGGAAGGACAATAAAGGGGACAGAATGGGAGTCTCCAGCAAACACAATGCAACATGTTGCTATATTTCCATGTAATAATTTCTTGCATATGATGAGTCCAAAAGCACGTGAACTCTTATTCTTGATGATTTGAAAGTGTGAGCCCTTGATGATGGTAAAAATTTAGCCAATGAATATTCTTGAGAGAATGTTTCTTTCAACAGGATGTGATCTAATATTGATGATGAAGACCTGTAGTAGTTTCAGGGTTGTATCTTGTATTTCCAAAGGAAGACTTGCAAGTCCACTGAAATGTAAAGCTTAACTTCTAGAGTTGTACAGAATATGCTCCAAAACAATGGCATCATCAGCAAAGGTAGGATTTTTAAAAAAAATCTTGTTTTCTTATATATAAACCCCAAAATAATTAAAGAATTTTTTACCACATTCTTCAGCTTAAACCTATCTCACACTGTAACCTGCCACATTGCCCAGACAAGTTCACTGATCATACACAAGACTGAATGTGATCACTCTGTACTCTAACCTGAGTATCAAAGTTACTTTTTTGTGATTTCATCACAAAAATAAAACATTTAAAAAATCCTCAAGATGATGAGCAGGCATATTTCAATATTGTAATGCAAAAGGGTAGAAAAAGGACCAGGAAATTCTAGATTTCTAATTTTAACCAACATACAACAATGTGCATGAGTAATTAGCATGGAAACAAGAGTGGAGATGGGTTTCTAGATTTGAAGGAAATATACTGCCTTCTGGACAATACTACCAGCTTAAGATTCTATGTAAGTCTCAGTTATTTAGTCTTTTTCTGTTACAATAGAGATTATACAATATATTAAGTCTAACAACAAAAAGACAAGGTATATACCCCTTAATAGTTTCAGAAACGGCTTGAAAATGTGCCCCATTATAACAAACATGAATTGCATGTATTTTTTCTCTTATTTTAAGTTTCTAAAGTTTTTTTGAAATTGAATTCATGATTTTTAAGCACTTTGGGGTTAACAGTAACCTTTGTTGAAATTTCCAAAATATTCTACTGTTTGGAATGCTTCACAAAGCTCTTGTGCAAGGAATGAGAAGTATTAAAATAATCTTAAATCTTCAGTGGATCACGAAGAATGTCTGTTACTTGAATAACCCATGGTATCTAAGATCCAAATTACATTATATTCTCTCCTTCCTTCCATCTCAGAATCATCTGTAAATGACTCTCCCTTTCCATTAACAGTTTTCTTGTGATAAAATCCTGGCTCTTCCAACGCCCACCTCAGAGCTCCTGAGTTTATAAAATGCATTCAAGGCCTCATGGGATTCTCTAACATTTACACAGCTGTGGCAAACACTTAAAAATTAACCACCTGACCTTCCCCAAAATGCTCAAAGAGCTCAAATTCCTTATTGAACACAAAAGAATCAAATACATTTGGAGGCCCTAGGGCCATGATGTTTTTTTAGCTATCAGGCATAAAAACCCCTCCATCCACTTTTTCAGAGGACTCTCTCTCACCAGTGCCTTTTTTATCTGCTCTCCACATTCTAGCCTATCTTCTGTCTCCACAAAGAAGCCTTCTCTACCACAGGGGCAATAAATTATCATTGAAGAAAGAACGGTCACTTTTATCCAGAAGAAAAAGAGGAGCTAAATCAATACCAAATTCACAGCTGAGACTTAGTCTCAGACTTTGCAGAGTACAAACTACAGTATTTACTGAGCTCCCATGAAGGGGCTCATACCTCTTGTGTCCTTCTAACTTCAGTCTCATTTCAAACCCACTACAGGATAAGGCCTAAACTGGTACATTACTTTTTCTTAATATTTTGATTTACAATTAAGTATTACACTGAATACCTTCCTTTACTTTCTATCTCATCTTAGGATTCATTTTGCATGAGTGAAACTCCTGTGCAAAAAAGCAGTTTTACCACGGAAATTTACTCCCAAGATGGTTGTTGAACTGAAGAGCAGGACAAACACTCTTGGTGCTCCGCCAGAAGCAGCTCTAGGGCTCCTCTCCCAAGAAGAGGAGAGGCTGGTGGGCACTCAGGTTAGGTCCTCTTCACCTTGGACATGTTCCATGTAGGTTAAAATACAGCAGATTGATACAGTGGGACTTTGTCCCTTAGCAGGGATACAGTCACTGTCCAGCTCCCATCATCTCAGTAAAATAGCACTGGTTTCTTTGCCAAATTGCCTGATAAGGCCACAGCAGGCTCTGGATTTACCCATTACCATAGGGTTTAATGACCTTAAGCACAACACTGAATTACACCTCCAATTGCTATTTCCATCTGATTAACACTGAAAAATGCAGAAGGCTGGGTACATATATACAACACTGGTAAATGGACTAACACATTGAGCCGTAACATGCAGCATTTAATGCTCATTCAACACTTAATTCACAATTATTATCTGAGACTTTCAGAAAGGGATGTGATACTGTAAAATACAGAGCTGAACAATGGGTCTGCTTTAAGAAAGTTAATAAATCTTTGAAGCACTTGGCAATAAAATTTTAGGAAATCTGTAACTGGAGGGATTTCATGTATCCACTGCTCCCACTACCCATACCAAATGTTCACTAAACTCATGATTTTGTAAATAACTACTCAGGAATAGGACAAACAAGTTTTAAGCCTTGGTTTTGGCCATAATCTAAATCAAAATAAATGTAAAATTCACAGAGGTCATTTTGCAAAATAATTGTCAGTTTAATATTGTGGCATAACTGCCTGCAGTTCATCCAAATGCTCATCAGCCAGTCTAGAAGTTTATCTAAACTGGGCATCACAATCATTAAGAAACTCGGTGAAAGGTAGGTTATGGATGTAGAACAATACTACCATTTTTAAATTACTAAAATAGAGCTTCAAGTTATAATAAGAACCAGAGCTAAAAGTTGAATGCCAGCTTTTTTTTGTTTTGTTTTGTTTTAGGCTTTCATGTTGACCTCTGCTCTACACAAACTTAAATCTGTTTTACATCAGAAGCTGCAGGGACGGAAGAGTACATGGGAAAAGAAAAAGTCTGGGAGTTTAGAGAGGACCAGCTAAATTTTTTGAGCTCCAGTGGGATTGGTGACATAACTAAAAAGCAACAAACAGCAGGTGAGAGGGAGGATTTCAATATAAATAGCGACACTTTGAAGCCATAAGTTTTTATTGATCACATTCACATTTGCAAATCAAAGTCTCTGCTCTTAGAAAAATATTTAACTAAGAAAGAATCCAAAAGTCATAAAATACCACGCAGGGAAAGAAAAAATATTAGAGAAAAGTAAAGGAATGGAATCATGTTGATAAATATTCCGCAGACTAAAAAAATCAACTAAATACCCTATTTTCTTTAATTAAAAATCACTAGATTATTTAAGGATATCTGCCTGAATTAATTATTGAAGACATATCAAGATCTGCCTAGTGGTGTGATTACTGTTTTATATGGTTATTAAGATCTGTTTATTTGGACCTGAATTCAAACTCCCATTAAAAAAAATTATTAGAAATTCAATCCCACAAACAACTTAGCACATCCACACTCCATGTTTTAAAATGGTTAAAAATTTTCATTCACATAATTAATCCATTAGTAAAAAGACAGAGCTTATTTTGTTTTTTCAGTGGTCAGTGTATACAAAGAAACAGTGCCCATTTTATGGCCATGGTTTAGCAGACAGCGTTTGCCATCCTACTAAAGGCAAAGAGCTCAAATAACAGCACATTCAATCTGGAAAAAAGTGGTGGTTACAATAGCATAGTAATAACAGTTGCAGATAACAATCTGAAAAGCTGAGACCACTGAAATATGATGGTTTGCAGTTAGAAAATATTTGTGTGTTTTACCAGAATGTAGCCTAATACACTACCAACTGGGAGAAATAATAATCTGGTGGGAAGGCACAAAATTAGATCAGAGCTCCCTCAAATGAAAAGAAATCCAGTCTTTCTGAACTGAAATGTGATCATCAGATAGCATTCCTATCAGCTCATTCATTTCAAACTCAATTTAATGCTGTATTAGGAACTTCATTTTAATGAATGTTAATGCATAGGTGCAACTTGGCTGCCAGAGCAGAACATGGTTCAGACCATGAGTAGGTCTGAACAGCCCTTCCTCCACAGATAACCCATAACCACACTTTGTGAACTGAGAAACAGATTCCCTCCACCAAGTGAAGGCAGCCAGCTGAGGTACTGAATATCAAAAAATAGGTCTTACCAGCTTCTGCAAGTTGTGTTCAGCCCTGTTGGCCTGAACAGTGACCAAGGGGATGCCTGGGAATTAGTACAAGGAAGGAACAAACATTTAGTGATACTTAGCCAGAAAACATTGCCAGCCTCCCAAAATTTGCAGCTTAGATGCTCCCCACTAGCAGACCTTGCTGGATTTCTCTTCCACAAGCTCCTTCAGTTGCCTGCTGACCTGGCCCATAAAGGATCAGTGCTCTGAGCATGCAGGCTCTCACTGTGCAAAACCAGCAGGGTCCCTTTTGGGGCTGTGCATCTCGTCTTCATTTAATCAGCACACCTCTGGTATCAGAAAAAATAGTGGGCACTTGTTCATCTCCATGGTGATCTTTGGACCCTTTTCCTTCTCTGCATTACCTTTTTGGCTGGCTGAAGAATATGACATATGTGGATGTTCCTTCTGCAAAGGATGTGAAGTCAGGACTGCAGGGGTCTGTGGCTGCTCCTCTGCTCCATGGAGAGTGTTGAAATACCTTCACCTTGTGTTTAATGATTTGCCTTGTATGGGCTGAATTATTTTCCAAACATTTCTGGTTTTCCCTAGAGGAAAGAGTCCTGATGACAGTTCTAATCTAAGACCTAATTTAGATACCAGGCTGGTGTTTTGGAGATAGAGATAGATCAAATTGCACTAAATTTATCAGGTGAAGATCTAAGTGTTTCTGTTTAGTGAGCTGCAGAAATTTGTGCCATTAATGTCTGCTCTTTGACAGTGGTTTCTTTTCATTATATGAAATGGGAAAATGGAGCTAGTTCATTATGAAAACAGTGAAAGTTTTAATAAGGCCAATACAGGCTGAATCCCACAAGTGCATGTGGGGAAAGTGATGTATAAAAATGCAACATCAAAGAAAGATGAGCAGGGAATGGAGAGCAGAGAAACATGTAATGAGGCGAGTCAGACTGAAGTCTAAGATAATTGCTTAAAGATTACAGCAATTGGGAAATGCTATCCTACAGGAGGAGTAGAAAATGGATTGAAATTAATGGGACCCAGTCAATCTGTAACCACATTGTAAGGGCCAAAATAATTTCCCCCATTTTTCAGGTGTAGAAACTGAGGCTCTGAGCAGAGCTAGCAGTGAGGGTCTCACCCAGAACAGATCAGCTCAATCTGGGATCAGACCTGACCCAACTTGTTCTTTGTCCAAAAACCTCTTCTAAATACTTTTTTTTATTAACTCTGGGGCTAGAAAGAACTTAATAACCTGTCAGTGTGAAATAATTAACTTTCCTAATCACAAAGAGTGGGGCTTGTGGCCCAGTGAAATGTCTTGCTGTTTGTAGAGTGTTAAATAAGCCAATTGATCAGTGAGGCTCTGATGATTTATTAACATTGTGCTGCCAATGAGAACTTGTGCTGAAACTTAGGATGGCTCAAATTTAATTTTAAACTATGGAAGTAAATCTCAAATATTTCAAGAAATTATAGAACTGGTTATATATTTGTCATATATGAACAGAGAAAGCAAAATCCATCTGAATAATAAGGAATGCATCTCTCACCAGTTCAAAGTACTGTCAACAACAGTAATAGCAAATTGTGTTTTATCATGTTTTTTTTGCAATTCCACAAAAATGGCTTGATAGCCCAGTGTATTAAGCAATTCCTATGTTGTGTACCAAGTACCTCTGTTTTTTCAAAAAGAGGAAAAAACCAAAAATCTATTTTCATTTGGATAGGAGTACTTTATTTTTTCATTCAATGAAAACAATCCAACTGACCTGAAGTCCTCACAGAAAAAAAATTGAGCATTATTAAAACAACTGAAACAAAACACTGCAAAATGAGGTTTTGTTTTCTCACAAAATATTCACAGCACCAAATTGCCCTAGTTAAGATTGTTATTTCTAAAATTTGATTCATTAATTATGTCTCATTTAAGGTGACAGTGCACTTACCTAGTGGAGATTTATTTAGCAACTGTCTCTTACCCCTAGAGAGGCTGCTGTTCTCCTTCACCTTTTTAAATATCCACATAAGCAGCATGTGAGTGCAAACTGATCCACAAACAATTACCAGGCACTAAAAATTATATGGAAAACCAAGCAGAGCTTATATTAAGAGGATTTGATTATGTGCACTGCCATCAACTTGGGTGTATTTTCACAGTTCGGATTAGAAACTTTAAAATACAGGTATATATTCAAGAGAATTGTTTGAGGATCCTGGAGATGTAGTAACAGTTAAAATACTACTACACTTTGGATTTGCTTGGGCTTTCATCGGATATGTGACTGTTTGATAAAGATGCTTAAGTGTTATCTTCCCCATTTCACACTTTAAGAACATGAACCACACATAGACCAAACAACTTCTGAAGCCATCAGAAAAATATTTTTACACTGCTAAAAAAAGCTAAGCTGAATCTTAAGGCTACATCCACACTAGCAAACAATGCAGACCAGAGGAAGCAGATTTAAGAGCAAAATTGTTGACAGTGAGGACCAGAAGTCTACATTACAAGAAAAGTTAATTTTAATTAATTAACTAATTTTTACTTTGGACTATTTTTTGTTTAAGTCCACAGATCTATTTCTCTCTGGAGTGTATCAGATGTAGTTGGTTTTCTTTTATTCAAAATTAATTCCAGTTCATGCACTTGAGACAGTTCCTCAACATGAGCAAAAGCATAAATGATGGAGAAGGTCACAAAACCTACTTTAGAAGTTCCCATCTGATCCAAGCTAAAATTCAAAGGCAGACTCAGCCTTTGCAATGTCAGCTGGACAAAACCTGATTCAAAGCAGTGTGGAGCCAGCAGTGAGGTGAGGATAAGAGGCATCTGCAGAAGCTCCAGTGGAGCCAGGTTTTGGGGCACCTGGAGGCAATATTCTGTTACCCCTTAGCTATTTCTGCACAGATATGCTCTGCAGTCCTTGGGTTTGCATTCTTACTGAAAACACCCTAAACTTGCTTCATACCAGGCATCACATTGTGCATGAAGGCTATCCACACGACAGGCAGGCTTACAGAGATAACAATAATCTTCAGGTGATGCCAACAATTTTTCCTGACTGACTGTGTGCAGTGCTCTGCTGAGCCCAGGCACTCAACACAGTCTGCTGAGCAACAAGAAAAAGTCTCCAGCTTTGCTATGCTCTGTCAGCTTTCCTTACTGCTTCCAGAAATTAGTTCTCGGAACTTTGTTGATACATTTACAGGAAAAGACAAAGCACTCTTCAGTTCCCTGATACACAGATTAGTTTATATTCACATATCATGTTCCATGAGAGTCCTGGCATGTCTCAGACATCAGGGAGTTTTCCACCCTTCCAGAATACTGAATTCTATGAAGGAAGCAATGTGTAGACTTCCCCAAGTCAGTTTAGTGGATTTTTGTGCCTGTGTAATGAAAATGAACACTGAGATGTTGCTTGTCATCAGAGACCTGCTGTATCTGTGATGCAAAAACTAATAATTGTTGGATAACTGTTCCTTTTTCAGTTTTGCTTTGAATAGATAGACAAGGAAACTAGATATTTTAAGGCAGAGAAAAAAAGGTCAAAAACATACAAGAAAAAATCAAGAAAAATTTCTGGAAGGATCTAGCTTTTATATAAAAGTTTTGAGGGAGCAGGTTAGTTTGTTTGCACTCATTTAGCTTGAGGGATTGTCCATCATGTGAACACAGTACACCTCTCTTGAGGATTTTAGATCCAGCTAATTTTCAAGTGTAATGTAGACCATGAGAACTCTGGCCCTGAGCACTGTCCCAACATCTTGGAATTCCCAAGGTCTGGAAGAATGCTGAGTGGTCTACAGAGGTTTGCACATGGGTGCAAGGCTTTTTATATGGAAATCCATGCCAAAGCAGGTTAAGGTACATACCTACTACATAGGCATAGCTGTTGAGGTTGTTTTTTTTTTTTAAATCAAAGAATACAGAAGTATCATTTAAAAGTTGAAGAGGATTTAGTACCAAATCTTTAGTCCCTTATGAAACCAATTGCTACCTTGTACTTCATAAAATAGCAGCTGAACTGCAGGCACCATAACTTGTACTTTGAATCTACTTAAATGTAAAGAGTAATAAATTACAGTGAGTGATCCTAGCTTTTTAACTGGCATTCCAAGTCCATTTGCCTTTCTAATGCATTTTGAAAAAGATAAATGCCAAACACTTAGGCTGCACATAGGTTCTTGCTCCTTTATATTATTTCCTATAAATGAAAATATAAATGCTTGCGGTCATGCAATTTGATCTTTGAGCACGTGGTACTATAAATCTAGTCATGATACATTTCCCCTGAAAATAAATATGATCTTTTCTTTTAAGGTGCAGGACAAAAAGGTTCTTTCTTAAGGACATGAACACCTAATAATCCAAATAGCCACTTAGCCCAGAAAGGAAAGACAGTGCTTCTGAGCACAGGTACTCACTGAATACGTGGTCTCCATGCCAGGCAAAAAGCAAGCTCATAGTCAGGAATTTTTTGGGACAGAACTGTGCTATTGTCAGCCCTTTTCTCATATCAGAAAGATTTTTTATGAACAGGATTAAATAGATGTTATATAAAGGAACGTCTGTATTCTGTGTCAGGTACTTACTCTACTTTGGACTTATTTTCTCTGCTTCACAACTGAAACTATTCTTTCCTTTAACTGAGGTTGCCAAAATATAGTCTTCATCAACATTGATTCAACACATCATCATCTAAAGCAAGGTGATAAAGCTGGTGTTTATATCTGTCAGGGGACTGATTACAGATGATGGCAACAACCATCTCAAAAGGTATAATTCTCTGCCACAGTGTATATCAGTATTTTTCTTAATTATTTCTGACATTTTACCTATTACTCCAAGGACTTTCTCAGAGGGTGGAAATAAAGGGGAAAAATGGGTTTTGTGCCACAGATGAAGAAATACATCTTCTGTAAGTAATTCCCAGAAGAAATCTTGGAAATCTTATGGGGTCAGGAAAGAGGCAAGAAAGTAGCATTTGTTACCCTTGCTGAATTGGTCATCTAAACTTACAGTAACACTAAAGCTGAGTGACTTATCTGTCACCCCTTAGGGAAAAAGAAAAGTAAGGATAAAGAAGTATAGGATGGGAAAAAAGCATACTGGGAAAGTATAATCTAAAATACTGCCTAAAGATTTTGATCTTTCAGCCACTTAGCTCCTATTTTCCTATAGCAGATGGGGACATCGCTTCTGTTTTTAGAAATCGTACACAGCAAAAATGAAGAACTATAAAGCTGAGGTTATGGCAAGAATAAAAGTTCATCAAGTTTAGGGCAAGTAAATAATGCCTGAGAGTGGCTCAGAGAAAATAATCCAGCTGAAGAGCTGTACAGATGCAAGAGAAATAGACAACGATCACCACCTACAGGGAATATCAAGGTAGGATGAGGGACAGGCAACCTACAAAACCAAAAGAAACCTTGAAAAAAGCATGTGAAAAAGGTTGTTACTAGTTACTGCTTTTGACATGAGTTTGATGCAGGATGTACAACAGTGCTACAAAAAACAACTTGTCATATATCTCCAGAAAAATTTCAGGCACAGTTGGGTACTCAGTTTAATTATACCATTATTAAACTTAAGATAGGTAAAACAGGCTATAATAGATACAAACTTTCTGGTTTTGTCTTAAAAACATATGAACACTTCAGCCATTCCAGAGTAATACACAACTCATCACTTGGTTTCCATTCTTGGAGCTAGTTTCTGTACAGAGTTTTCTCAAATCCTCTGAATCTTCTAACATGCCATGTTGATGACCCACCAGCATGAGCATGGTTAGCAAAATATGACTTTTACATAGCTATTTGTCCTATTTTATCTTGCATTACACAAATACAAATAAAGCTAACAGCATTCCATGGAAGTGTCTACATGTGGAAATGGATTATTAGGTATAACAGGGTTTATAATGTGAGCCACTTAAGACATGCCAGGACCATGTGAATTATTCTGTATTTAACAGAGTGAAACATCTATCTTTCAGATATTCACTAGTTATGTTAAGGTGGTTTGTCCTTAATTTATGCTCCATCAGAAGTGAAAATGCCTTTTTACCTCTACATCAAATGTTGGCTGCATGGTGGCCTGCCTTTAAGAAGGCATTTGCTGCCTACCTCTCAGAGATAGTCGAGGAAGGGTGAGTGATTTTCATGCTCTGGCACTCATTGTAGGCTGTTTAATTTGTCAGGACTACTAGGCCGTGGTTTTGTGCTTTGACAGGTTTTTGTTATTCCTGCTAATCCCATTTCTGTTGTGTAATGTGCGTGGCAGCATCTGGTGACAACAGAATAGAACACCTAATTGTGAATGAATACAGAGAGCCCTGTTCTGCCACATTGCCTGTTGCACTATTTTTGCATTTTTATGGCTGAGGGTGGGCTTCCAGGAGCTGAAAAGCAGACAGCCCATCGTTGTAATCAAATTTGCCATTTGCATGTGTGTGTTCTCAGCAGCCTTCCTGTTTCTACAGCTCCCAGGATTCCCTGACTTTGGCTTTCTGGCTCCCTCTTCTGAATGGAAAGGATGGTCTTAAGTATTTATTAAACAATTTAACTATTAGGTCACAGTGTGAAACTGATGGTTTCAAGTGCATTTAGGTGTCACTAAAAGGAGCAGTATGTGGGGAGAGCCAATGCAGTACCTGCAGAGCTGTCACTGCCTTCACCCCTTCCATGGCTTAATTCACTTGCTGGACACAAGGACTCAGCCTGTTCTGGTGCCTGGGGTTATTATCCTCCAGGTGCAGGACCGTGCATTTGCCTTTGTTGAGTTTCAGATGCTTCCTCTCTGCCCACCTCTCCAGCCTCTCAAGCTCCTTCTAAAGGGCTACCCAGCTCTCTGGGGTATTGGCCACTTCTCCCAGGTTTGTTTCGTCAGCAAAATTGCTGAGGAGGCATCTGGCCCTTCATCCAAGTCACTGATGGATAGGTTAAATGGTACTGAGACCAGTATAGAACCTTGGGGGACACCACTATTGACAGGCATTCAAGCAGACCCTATGGCAGTGATTAAAATCCTCTGGGATCTGCCTTTCAGCCAGGTCTCAATCCTCCTCACCGTCCGCTCACCCAGTCCACACTTCCACTGAGTTTGCCTATAATGGCATTGTGAGAGACAGGGTCTAAAGCCCTGCTGAGTTCAGGGCAGACAATAGCCTCTGTCCTCCCCTCACCCATCAAGAAAGTTGTTCTATCACGGAAGGCAATCAAGCTGGACAAGCATGATTTACCTTTAGTGCTGACTGCTCCTGATCACCTTCTTGTAGTCCGTGTGGATAGAGACGGCCTCCAGAATGAGACACTCCATAGACTTTCCAGGGATTGGTGTGAAGGTGACTGGCCAGTAGTTCCCTGGGTCCTCCTTCTTGCCCTTTTTGAACTTCAGAGTGACATTTATTTTCTTCCAGTCCTCGGGCACCTCTCCTGATTGCCACAACCTTTCAAAGATGATCATGAGTGGCCTTGCTATGCATGGATGCAGCCTGTCAGGGCCCATGGGCTTTTGGATCTTAAGTCTGCTTAGATGTTCTCTAACCCAATCCTCCTAGACCAAAGAACTTCACACATTTTCAGCTTAGATTCTTCTCAGCCACAATCATAACTATTGCA
This sequence comes from Chaetops frenatus, assembly GCA_013400775.1. Classification (NCBI taxonomy): domain Eukaryota; kingdom Metazoa; phylum Chordata; class Aves; order Passeriformes; family Picathartidae; genus Chaetops; species Chaetops frenatus. The sequence goes on from VZTR01004158.1 coordinate 25,339, forward strand.
AAAGAAGACTGACAAAATTTACTGCCCACATCAATCTTGCAAGAACTTTCAAAAGATTAATTAAAACAAAGCTCTAAAAAGCAAGATATTTGAAGTATATGAATCACAATATCAAAAAGAAAAGCTTTAAGGAGAGTGTTCAGAATTTTAAATTAAAGTGCAAGCTTCAATTTTCTCCCTGTACCACTTGGTACAATTTTCCTCCTGGTAAACAACACAGCTCTTCTATATTTACCACAATATGGAATCAAAACACAGAAACCAAGATAAGATGTAAAGCTGGTATAAAATGTAACACATTATTCATATATTTTTCTAACTCTTCTGTATTATAGGATGTTGAATTTACTAAGTTTTAAAAAGGTGGTCAAGAAATACAGTAAATTTGAAAGCAGCTCCAGGACTGAAGCATGAGGCAGCATACCATCCACACATGAAAATAAGATCTTGTCTTATGCTTTCTCTTATCAGCTACAGTTCAATTCTAAACCCAGTTCTAAGAAACATAAGACATTGTGAAAGCAAAAATATTTATGTACACTATGCATACAAAATAGACAACCAAGGGAGAAATGTTCCTCCTTATCAAAGACTTGTATTAGATGTATCCTTCTTCTAAGCATCTGTGGACAAGTTCCCCAGAAAAGATGCCTTTCATCAACTATGGGAGCTGTTATTCGTTATCATCATCTGTTTATAATCAATGAGAACAGTTGGATGCTCAGCAGTCTTGAAAATTGAACCAATTATTTAGGTCAGTAGTTTTTAACCTTTTTCTATTTGTGGACTCTTAAGCATTTTCCAGTGGATGTGAGGCACTGTTAGGAATTTTGCTCTTGTAGATAGCTGTCACTTTTTTTGGCACTTACAACAAACTGTCTAGAATTTATCCCTTCCCTTTCATCTCCTTATGAATACATCTTCAGACTCTGAAACGAAAAAACCGCAAACCACATTAGCTAAGTATATATGTTTTTGGTTAATTAAAAATAAAAGAGACCTGAATCCATGTGTTTTTAAGCACCTTGACAAACTATACAAGCAAAACTTTCTCAGTTTGAACCTGTTATTCTAATTGCAACCCAGGTAAGGTGCAGTTCTGCAGACATTATTCTCCACTGGCACAAGCAGCTGCTGCTCAGCCTCAGCCCTATGAAATGCTCCCTGTCCCTGACTGCCAGGCACTGGCCTCCATCATGTGCCAGCACAGGTTTCTTTTCTGATCAATGAGCTGTGCTGTGAGACCAAGAGTGATCAGGTAACGACAAGCATCTTTTACTCAGAAGTGCTACCAAAAATACTTTAGTGACACAGTATCCCTTCACTTTTTTGCTCCAACCCTCAAAAAAATTGTGAACATGGTTTTGAAGAGAGAGTGAGGGAGAAGAGCAGTCACAAGGAAGGAATGGCACAAGCACCCTAATTCTACCATAACAGCACAAATTAAAACATCCCTGATTTGACTTTACATTCCCAAGCCTGCATTATAGCCAAGCAGAACAGCCTGGGGCTGCCTTGGGAAGGAGCTCTGACTGAGGTCTAACCACAGGCAGCTTTTGGAGTCCCACCTGAAGGTGCTTCCACCATGCCTGGTGAGCAGTCACAGCAGAAACTGCTTCTGGCACTCACACCACTTGTGAGTATTTTTCTGCCCACACATACCACTGTGTCAAAGGAGAGTCACTACAGCAAATCCAACAACCACACACTGAGGAGAGATTTCTCTGTAAAGTATTTCTGATGTCATCTTGTTATTTATTGTAATTAATATAGTTACTGGGATACACAGCAATTACATATATGTGATCTGATCTCCACTAGATTGCTGCTCTGCAGCTAAATGTGTACAGCCAGTGAGGAGAACATAGAAAGAGCTACATTAAACAGAACAGGCTCTTAGGGTTCCAGGGCAGCTCAACCTCTACCCTCAGTTTAGGCAATGAAACAGAGCCCTGTGGAGACTTTGGTAATGCCTAAGGCAAATGCTTTGGGAAAAGCTCCAAACCAACAACCAAAAAAATACTTTAAAATAGTAATGGCTGAAAAGTTGCCTAAAAAAAAAAAGGTTTGGGAGGAGGCAAGATTCTCCCTGGTTTTAATGAAAAAACTTTTAGTCATGACTACTGTATTTAAATTAAATCTATTTGCTTTTTGCACAGTTCGAATAGATGCTTTTTAATTATTGCTAATTGTTTAAGATATTGTTGTATCCCCCTGAAGATTTAAACAGAATAAATTTAATTCCTTTAAAATATCCTTCAGCTACAGGCAATAAAGTAAGAAGCCCCATAGGTATGGCAGTAAAAATAACCATAAAGGCATAAGCATTTAAATGAGGAGAGCATGGAATACTTCCCACTAGACCAAAAAAAAAAAGAAAAAAAAAAAAAAAAAAAAAAAAAAAAAAAGGGAAGAAAGGGGAGAAGCAAGAAAAAAAAAAAAAGTGAGAGAGAGTGAAGAGACAGAAAAGAAAAGAAAGAAACAAGGGGGGTGGGGGGGGGAGCTATGTGTTTTGGAGACACAAGAACCAAACCATGAAACACACAGTTGAAACATTTAGGATGACTATGAAAAAGGTCTATGTTCACTTGTTAAGGAATGTGCTAAGGCAGACTAAAGCATATGAATGGCCCTTTCACAGGTCACAGATTCTATTCAGTTCTTGGACATTGTTATTATCCGACAGAAATAGATGGGCCTAATTAATATTCTGGACATACCTGAGAGAACATTCTTAAGGAAATCATCCTCTGGTGGTTTGGGTTGGTTGTGTTTTGGGGGTTTTGTTTTTTGTTGGGTTTTCTTGGGTGCTCTATGCTTTTTGGTTTTGTTTTTAACAAACAGGAAATGTTACACGTAGCATCTGGTTAACAAACTGTGAGCATAATTTTGGTGTTAGAAGTTTAATAAAGAGTCTACTTTTGAATATACTTGTTTATGCAAAGATTTGGACTTTTTTTTTTATTTTAGTAAACAATTTTGCCATGTAGATTAAAGCTGAACTGCACAGTCATATTGCAAGAAATTATATTCTTGGCACTTTTCTGAACATAATGTAACAATTACCACAGCAACTGTATTTTATCAGAGCCCTCCAAGTATGCAGCAGGTTAATATCAGTTTTCAACAACTTCAGATAATATTTCTAAGATGTTAATATTTAGCCAGTTTCAAATGAGCAAACAGCTACTGATATTAACTGAGCTCTGGTCTTTTAAGATAATGTGCTTATATAGGCCCTGATCTTATATGTAGTGGAACTAATGTTTCCCTTATAAAATTCTGTTAAACTTGACAGGAGCCTGTGCAAATGAACCCAAATGCAAGGCCAGTTTCATGGCAAGAAAGATAGACTGACTGAAAAATCAACTTTCCAAAGAGCACAGCGTGCTGCACAGCTGGGTTGGGATCTCAGTGCTCCCACTGCCTGATGTGGGACAAGCTGCCCACTTGTACAGGTTCTCCATTTACCTCAAAACCTTTGCAAGCATCAGCTACTCATTGAGTGTCCTGATATTATCCACTGCCCTAAAATGATTTTGTTATTAGTCCAATCTACACTGAATTGTAAAGCTATGTGGTTTGGTTTCAGTTATTTGACTCCTGCTGAACAATCCCCAAAAGAATAACCTCCTTTTTTTGTGTCTCAGTTTCCCTCACTGCTGACCCTTGTGACAGTTTTGCTGTTGACTTCACAGAGAGCAGAAGTAGACCCCAAAAGTGTATAATCCTCCAAAGTCATCCAAGCTGTATCACTGCATTTTGAATTCAGGGCGCTGCTTCAATACAGTGACTTGTTCTTGTCTTAAATGTCTGGATGGTATACAAATATAGATAAAAGTAGATACTAATTATCACATCTATTCTCAAGGCATGCATGGAGGGAGGCAATAAAGAGGAGGGGAAGTTTGTGGGTTACTCCCACACATAAATCCTCTATGTGTCAATGGTTGAATAGACACTACTTTAGTCTATTGTGCAAAGCTGTTTTATAACAACAATAAGCTGAAACAGAGAAGAAACTATATTAGAAAGGCAAATATCAAAATACATCACTACTAAAATGCCTGCAGGTAATCAGGTAATTCAGTTCTGTAGTACACCCAGAAACAGGAGTCAAGCTTTTTGTACTCAAACCTTAATATTGCATACGTGGAAAAAAAAAATCCCATTGAAATAAATAGAGCTATTCATTTCAGAGACAGTGAAAAAGAGACGAACTTTCTTTGTCTCGCCACTTTAGAGCCCCTTGATAGCATTTTCCTTTTTTATTGTCTTTTAGATATAGATGCCCCTCTGCTTAAGTATCACCAAAGCTACTAGTAACAAATACCTAAATATATAACAGATGCATAAGTGCATCTTGGGATAAATACATTATGGACAATTAACTGTCATCATACCCCTCAATTACATTTTCACCCGCTCCTGTAGTGTACACCTGTGGCTTGTTAGTACTGCAATAAGTGTTGGAAAGCAACTCTAAGGTTCAAAGGTAGCACCACTAAAATCTGTTTTCCTCTTTTTTCTTAAATGTGTATTAAATAAATGTGAAAACAGAGAAACAAACACAAGAAAAAATAACAGTATCTTTTCTTTTACTGGCTGACACTGTTCATCTAGTGAAAATTTTGCACTTTCCTGTTACATCACACAGGAAAGACCATTTACATGGAATATTTGGCCTAATTCTGAATTCAGAAAAATGTAGAAATCTAGTAATCTCTGTAGAAATAAATGAATAATGTAGAAATTAAGCCAGAGAAACAGCAATCAAATTCACTTTAGCACCATTTGCAACATCATTTTAAATGCCACTTTCTCATCTGTGAAGGAGTAATATAAAGACCACAATTTGAGAGTATTTCGTGATGCACATTGTCTTTAGTAAAATGTAAAATAACTTGTTAGAAGTATAACTAAAACTGATACATAGCTAGCCTATATTATAATCAAGTCTGCACGTTTACAAAATGGATAGTTGTATGAGTTAAAGTAGCTATTGGATATCCTTATTATAACCATACTTAGATCCATAATAATTCCTGGAAAGATTATTTATTATCAAACATGTAAGTAGCATAATTCAGTAAGATTTGTATATGAAATTGATAGAGTGTCTGTAAAGAAAAATAATAAACAAAAATATGCTCTAAATATGGTTGTATAATTGTAGCTAAAAGCAAATCCAGCACAGAAATACCTTTCCCAGTTCATATCCCAACGTAATTAACACATTTCTGTGGCTTCTATATTTGTTTATGTATTAGTCTTAAATAGTCAACATTAGAAATTTTTATTCTGATCCTATACCATTCCAACTTTATTTACTATCTTGGTCTGTCAACATCTCTGGACTACTGCACTACTTGTTTAGGGAGGGAGCATGGAAAACCAGAGGTTTTCCTGAACTTCAGGATGAACACAATGGGGTGATCTTTAAAAAGGTGATGTTGGCTGCTCCACTGATCTCCATGCATTGCCTGGCCAGCTTGCAAGGAATCCCCCCAAAATCTCACCTGCTGGAGTGCAGGTGACCCACTGCAGGATCAGAGTGGCTGGAGCACCGGGCTGGGACAAGCTGGGATACCTGGCCACCTCACACACTGCTGCATCCCTTCTGGATGATGCACCCAGCAAGTACCAGCCATGGTCCCCTGAGTAAAGCTACTCCCACAGAGTTACCCCATGGACCAGGAGAAAGAAATATAATTCTTTGGGGTTCAAGGCTTTCTGTGTAGACAAGACATAACTGGTCATACCTCTGGTGCTGATCCAAGAAAAAACTTGCCAGCTACATTGTCCCTACTTTTCATCTCCTGTTGGTACTGATAAGGTAAATCATCTGAGAAGAGTTAACCTTGCCCCCTTGACTCAGGTACAGTGAGAGGTTTGCCTGCTCACCAATCAATTTCAGCAGAGGTTCTTAATACTTTACTTTTTCCCTTTTGGCAATGAAAAGCTAAGTCTTCACACAGCTTGTTCTCAGATCATTTGTATATGTAAAGGTCACTAACTTTTTCTGCATAATGAACAGTGATGCCAGATGACACCTCTACAGTTTTTGGCAGCTTCTTTAATTGTATTGCTTTCTCTTTGCCTATCTTTTAAAAATTCTGTGAAGGTGAGCTGAAGGACATGACACCCTGGTATTCACAGATAACATTCAAGAGCTGCATTTTGTTCTACATCCCCCATGATATACCTGAGAGACACTGAGAGGCTGGAAGTTAGCCTGCAGAATTAATGAATTATATGGCAGGTGCTTATTTATAGGCAAGAATCAAATATTCCTGGTTTGACCAACAGTGACTCAGGGATTATCAAACAGCAACATTTCAATGTGTTCAAGCAGTCCTTTGAAGAACTAGGTTAGCTCACTAAATGATAACAGTGACTGGCCAGTCAGCATAAGCTGTGGTGAGTTATATCATCTTACTTTGCTAAATCCATGGTCTCAAAAGAGTTTAATCACAGTTGAATGACACAAAGCCAATGTTTTGCAATGACTGTCAGCTAACTTGCCTTTTTGCAACCACATATGAACAAAAAATCATTAAGTGGACCCTAGAAAGAGCAAGAGAAGAAACATAAACACAAATATTTGAAAACTGTTAGCATTAGCTATGGGGAAAATACTTAGCAGAAACAGAAGAGGAAGCACTTGCTAAATTGAGAAAAACCTTTCTGATACATGCTGTGTGAAAGTCCTCTGATGTTTGGGTGCTTCATTGCATGTCTGAAAAATCTAGAGACAACCAAACCGCAGAAAAATGCATTATTACAAAGAATAATCCTGCATGATCTAGGAACTTGACAGGATTATCTAATAGGACATTTATTTCTAGCAATTTTTTCCTTGGAAGTATTACTACTTTTGCTAAAAAGTTGTCACCATTAAAAACAATAATAAAAAACCTGTCTGTCTTTCCTGTGTCAAGGTTTGATTTTTTTATTTTTATAATTCAGAACTTAATCAAAAAGCATCCTTAGGATTTTAACTTCTTAAATGCTGATAGGAAACACCCTAATCTCTATTGTCTAAGCATTTTCATTGACTAGCCAGGGCAAAATTGTATCAGTAGCATTTACATTGTTCTATAAATGGCCTGAGCAAAATCTCATAACAAATCCGCAGTGTAGTCGGAACTCATCTGTTCTTTGCACTTCCTACTTTGCAGATGAGACAGTCTCAAAAGACTGGGTAGGCTGAAGACTGGTTGGACAACTCTATAAGTGAAGTCTCAAGACTCTTGTCATTCTAGCTGTCTAAATTACTTAAACAGGACTCAGAGGGATTTAAAGGGGAGAAACGACATGACAAACAATTATATTCTAACACACTATTTATAACAATGGCCTTTCAGATTATTGTTCCACTCAGACTGACACATTACTGTAATCCCAGGGATGAATCAAGGGACTTAGAGTTAGATCGTGCACAGCTTGTAGGCATAGAAAAAAATACGAATAAAGAACTGACATTCAGGAAATATAGAGCGACTCAAGGATAAATTCTGCTGGGATGAGCTTAATTTATCAATGTCAATAACAACGGTGAACACATCGCAAGAATACATGCATATTAATTGAAAATAACTCAGATTAAATCACTGCAGTTTGACATTTTGAGATAGGCACTTTATCTTTTCAAGAAAGAGAGCACTATAAAATCTTTAATCTGAAAACACATCTTAATTGCGTGTTATCACCTCCTAATTGCTTCTATATTATATTAAACATTTTGCTAATTACTAGCCTGATCATGGTGTAAATAGCTGGAGGCTAGAGCTCATAACCAGCTGAAGACAACTGGGCACAATGAGGGCCACAAAGAAGTTTATCACTCGGGTGTATTATCACGGACTTCCATCATTATCAGTGTCTATCACTCTTTATCTCTGCTTCCCCTGTGAGATAAAGAAGAGAGACAATAATGTAGATCAGAGGTTGGGTTGCATTTCAGTTAATCCATCTATTTCTAGCTCTAGATTTCTCGTATTCCCTGGGGACAAAAGTTGTCTGCCTACTGCTGTCACTAATCTGCTGCTGGAGGACTGAGGCCAGAATGGGGTTTGCTCTAGCAGGAGCCTGGATAATGGAGGTGCTCGCGGACAGCCGGGCGTGCGCGCCGCGCCCGAAACCGAAGGACGTGGAGGAACCACGCTGCTGTGAGCAATCGACCCACACAGCTTCTGACACTGAGTAATGCACAGATGATACACAGGGAGACTCTGGGGCAGCAGCTCGGGAACTCGTCAGGAAAGCCAACTATTTATGTATAGGCAATGAAAATGCTCACACAAAACTGCCAGGTGAGCCAGCCATGCAGGCAGTCAACTGGGGGCAGCAACTAATCATTTAGGTACAGCACTTGTTTAAACAATTACTGTTACTTGAAAAGAGCTGACCAAAACCTAATTGTTAAGAGTTTTTTTGAAAGAAAAAAAAACCTGCCCAACATTGCATTCAAGAATTAAGAGGCTTTTGGGGTTTCAAACTGAAAGCTAAAACACATTTTTGAAAAAATTACTCTCACTTCCCAAAGAAATCAACCTTAAGTAGGAGTAAATCATCACACTGGTAACAGCTTTTCTCACTGTCCCTTTGGCAGAACATAATTCTAGCCAGGGCAAAGAGGATGTGTGGCCTATGAATTTTGCTCTCTGTGTTTAAAATTAGATTTTGACTACATCTACTTTGTCAGGGCCGGCTGTCATATGTCAGAGGCCCAAGTTCATCTCTGTTAATAAAAACTTACTTTTTTGTCTGTCTTTGCACTGTCTTTGTGGCTACAACAAAGACTTTATGTATTGAGCTTCATTTGCTAGGTGGATGAACCTCACAACTTTTACTGAGTAGAAGGTTTACAAGTCAGGCAGGAAGAAAGCAGACTGCAAATGAGGGAATATGAAATATGGATTAATTTAGGCCTGAGTTATGAGGTGCAAAAGCAAAGCATTCTCAGCTCCAAACTGCTTTTTTTTATTGGAAGACCATATTTGATGAAATTGCACATTAGTTAATCAGAAAGTAATGCTCAAATCTGAAGAAATCTTCTACCCTCCCCACAGAAAGGGATGCTTCATTGGTGGGATAAATGGCACTTTCTCCTGTGAGAAAAAGGGTGCTGTCTCTGCTTCACCCTTTGCCCTCCAGATTCCCCCACTCACACCTCCTGTACTCAGCTGTGGGTTTGGTTTTCCTTTTTTTACTCCAAGGACTATGTCACTCTCTCTTTACCTAGGTTTCTATTTTCCAGAAGCAACATAAAATAAGTTAGAGAAGTGGATGGTGTCCCTGACCCTGGCTAAAGTGTTGGAACTAGATGATCTTTAAGATTCTTTCTAACCTAAACAATTTTATGATTCTATGAAATAGGAAGTGCTAACTGCAGCCCTTTGCACTACCTGTGTCCCCCTTGTACTTGCTGCTGCAGGTACCACCCATGTCCCAGGGTTTGTCCCTCTCCTCCCCTGTGCCTCCTGCACCCCCTTGGCTGTCCCATCTCTGCACCACTCTCCTGTGGCAGCATGATGGATCACTTCAGTGATTTGAGCTTCAGCATGACATTGACAGGGATCCAGGCTTCTGAAAGACTTTTATGTCAAAGCTTGAGAAACTGGGCTCCTTGTTAAAAAAAAGAGGAATGAAATACAGCATAGATATCCTGAAGGAAGCAATGATGCACAGCTGTTTCATTGCCTGGTACAGGTAAGACATCTTAGGGAATATATTCTGTCTTTTAACGAGCCCACGGCAGAAGGCCCTGGATTTATCTCAGCTGCCAGGATCCTCTCACTCTTTCACGTTCCCATTATCTTTCTCTATTTCCATCTTTCTTTGTGTCCAGGCTATGTCTATTTAAAGCACCTCAGCCTTTCTCTTCAGCTCCTAAGATGTTTTTATAGGTGGCTGTGTTCTCCCCAAGAATTCCTTAATTTGCAATCTCCACTTCCTCTTTTGGCTATGGGTAAGCCATGCTGGATTCCTGTCTTCCTTCCTTCCACTTGCATCCCGAGTTAGGAGAGGGAGACATTTCCCAGTAGGATAAATATTCTGCCATGACAGATTGCTGCAAGGCTGGGCCCCCTATGTGGTGGTAAGTGGTTCAAGAGTACACACAGGGATGCACACAGCTCAAAGGAAAGGCTGTACCACACAACTCTTCCAAGGGCTCATTTCTGCAGTTGTATTTTAAGCCCATGCTACAGATGAATTTTATGATATTTGCTTGTTTGTGTTTTCTCCTCTGTGTTAGCGTATATTATCTCCACAGACACTAATTCTTGATATAAATGATGCTAAGCAGTAAAGTATGGTCCATTAACTTGATTTTTAAAAGTATCTAAAATTTACGCAGTGATTTAAATAATAATATAAATTATATTAAGTATGTGCAGCAGCAGAGGGTACGGCCTCCTAAACAGAATGAATTTCTCCTTGGAGAGCACTGATTAGTTCATTTTTCCTAATGAATCTTTTGTTATAGTCAGAAGTTCCTTTTTTTCCCCCTCACTGTCTCACTTATGAAGCATGCATATGTATATATGTATGTTCCATTTATATATTTGATAGCTAGATTAAGTAATATCCTACTTCACCTCCAGAAAGGGCACAGCTCTTCTCAAGGAGGTAGCTGCATTTGTCAGGAGGGGGAAACTGAGGCCAAGGCGTCTCACGCACAGGTCCTTGACCTGTTTAATCTATGGGCCAGCCACTTCAAAGCATGAAATTCATGGCTAAAATCCACTCTGCAGAAAAGTGTATGAATACTGCTGCTTCTCTCAGCAAAATTTATTGTTGAGGCCAATTAGAAAGTGTTACCTGTTAAGACTGATGGAGTTATTATTGCTCCTGCCCTGTCAAAAACGTGCAGCAGATGGTTTTGCACTGCCTCCTCCAGCGTCTAGCAAAGCCCCCCTGCTTCAGCTCTCCCCTCACTCTGTGTATTCACACTGCTCTTCCCCAGGGCAGGGTGAAGGAGAGAGAAGTCCCCCCATTCCCTTAGAAGTGCTTTATGTGCTCCTAGAAGACAGGCTGCCATCTGGCCTAATGAGCTTTGGAACAAACTGCTTTTAAGACAACTTTCCTTTACCTGCAGCGATGCCCCTGTGGTGGTGGTTGTTTACCAGCACCCCGGTCATTTAGGCTGCAGTTTAAGATGCATCACAGTTGTTGGTTTTTTCCTCTAGAAATATCAGTGTAGGTAGTGCTTCCCAATAAGTGGACATTAATTCATGCTGAATTACGGTGGGATTCCCAAGAAATTACATATGAATACCAAAAGAAATCATTATGATTAATGATATAATTTATATGTGCATGCTGATGAAAGAATCATAATCTAGAGTAAATTAGTAGAGATTTATGTACTAATAATTTTGTTGTGCTCTAAGGTCCAGATGAAAACCAACTAAGTGATGTTGTATTGACAGCAGTTCATATTAGCATATCTTAAAGGGCTAGTATAACAGTATCAAATAAACAATTTCTAATGCATATTAACTCCATTTCACTTCCCTTTCCCCCTCAATCTATATTGATGGCATTAGTAGGAATAAGGTTTCATCCCTTTCACCTTCACCTGTGTGCCAAAGAGTCTATGTGGGTGGGACGACTGAAAATATTTAAACAGAAATAATGGACTTCTAAGAGAGAAAAATAAATGAACTGACCTGATCCATCCATGTGCTCCTGAGTGCATGAAGGCCATGTGGCTGCATTCAGGGATGAGGAATTCCACGCCTTCCAGGACAGCTGGTGCAGCTCTCCCCAGAGCCCCTGGTGCCCCAGGTCAGCAGCACCCTAAACACCCTGGGGCACCCCATGTGCTGCAGACTTGGCACCTCCCCATGCAGAGCACAGCCTTCATTCTCCCAAAGGCAGCTTTTATTGTTCACTGCACATAATGCATTCATGGCACTGGGGAGAACAGGGGCTATGGAGTGAATTTATATTTGGTTTCCATGCAGGAAAACACCAGGAGAAGCATCTTTCTTATTGGCAATATCTTTACAAGTTTTTATTGCATAAGCTGAAGCACAAGCTCAGGGTAATGTGGGCTTTTTCAAAACTCTGTGTGCCAGAGGCCATGCACCAATGTCACAGAGTCACCTTGTGGGGTTTGAAAAGCCAATTGTTGGTAAACATATAAAGTAAAGTGCATTACTTAATAATCTAAAGAGGTGGTTGTGAATTGTTGTACATTAATCACTACAGAAAATGTTTATAAAATGCATCTCTGAATGATTACTAACTGATCTTGCCTCTGAAATTCTTATAGAAAATAAGAAGTGGAATGTGGATGAAATTGTCTGTTCCTATTTATTTTTAAAAACAAGGATAAATTGCTGATACAGCAAAATCAGCACTTTTTTTTCTAGGGTGCTCTTAGTACTTAATAATGATTTTCAAAAAATTTTTTTAAAGAACTGGTATAATCTAGTCAAAATAGTTAAAATAGTCATATGTTTTTGAAATAAACTACTTTATCAATCTATAGCAACTCAGATAGAACTCCTCCCCAAATAGTTCAGAGCTTAAACTGTTTGCAGTTTCCAAGAAGAAAACATCCCCTGAGCTATGTGTCCGAGACTGTAGTGATGTGATCTAACTGCAGCACTACTACTGTACAATAGTAATTTAAACAAGATCCAGAATATTTCCTCCTGTATCTTCCCTTTTAAGTTAGGTATTTTAACTTATTGCTGCCAGGGACATATTTTTTTGCAGCACAAAACTGAATACTGGAGGAAATGTTCAAATTTTATAAAAACTTGGATATATTTGTTTGCAACAAAACCAGTTGGAGGAATCAATTCTCTTCTACAGGGAACCAATGTCAATTTACAAAGGAGAACTACTAACAATATTTCTAATGAAAACCAGACTGTGTCTATGCATTTTACCTAGCTATGGAACTTGTAGGCACCACTAGACACTATGCAGAATATCTAACTAATTTTCAAAATCCTCACTTAAACCTTATTTCCAGGGAAAGACCTTTTGATCTTACAAAAGGCATTATTGCCAGAGATTAAACTGCTGGATGCTCTGTATTGTTCTAGCTGTAGTCAAGAGGGAATATTAATTGAGATGTTCCATGGATTACAGTGTGTATTCCACAGTGGTTCACATATTTCCTGGTGGTCTTTCCAACAGGAACAGCACAAATGAGGGGAATAAGACAGATCATTTTGAACCTTAGTCGTTAAGCCATTGTTCTGTTGTGCACAAAAGGTAATGCTTGGTTGATTTGCTTTATTTCTGAGCTGTTCTGATTTTTTCCCTGTGCACCTAATCTCTGCCACTTCCTCTGTGAGTCATCAGCAGCTGGACCCAGTGAAACCACAGGAACTAGCTCCTGGTAAAGAGCTCTAATGGTGCTATTACTCAAGTTCAATTCTCTTTAAGCCTGGTAAAGAAGCATCATGAGTCATATGGTACAGACAAGAGTTCTTTTGCATTTGCTTCTTTAGGAAAATCAAAACCCATGCCTTGCTTTTTCAGAATGATTACAATGGGTGTCTCTTATACCTATGCCACTCTGCCTGTCCTTTGCAGGAAGGATAAAGTGTCATTTTCTTTTCAAGTCCTCATTATTTTTTCTTCTACTTACCAGTTGAACTGCCTATAATTTAAAAGCTAGTTCTGAAAAATAAAACAAACCAAAAATTCCTCACCATTTAGCTCTGTCCTTTCTGCTCATTTTCACTGCACAGAGGTGCAATGTGGTTCACACCTCTGATTCAGCTGATTTGATTAGTTGTTGCTGCCATACACCTGCTGCTGTCACTGCAGTAGTCTGTATTTGTGGCAAACATTCCTGCTGTCTGACAGAACAGGTGGATATTGTATAGGAGATTGAAAAGAATGGATGAATAGTAATTGTTCTGCATCCCTGCTTACACAAACTCAGCAAAAGTTGGGTCTATAAAATGAGTCTTCTGATTTGCCTTGGGTAAATAGAGTGGTCAAGTATCTCATTTTAAACTAAAGCCAAATTTTTTAACTGTAGAAGAGAATAACCTCCTCAGATGAACTCAGATGGACAGTGAGATAGATGGCTGGCAAGTTTTTATAACCTTTGTTTATTTTTGATACTAGACAATTTCTATACAAGACATTTTGAAGATTTCAGAGAGCTCTGGGGGAGCTCTTTGACTCTTGGTAGGAGTTCCTTTCCTCTCCTTCAATTAAAACAAGTCATTCTTAACATTTAAAAATGTCCTTATTAAAAGAATGTCTCAGTTATTATCCTCTCAGACTAGCGTTTTGCCTTCTGATGAAGCCTTGCATGCTGGTTGAAGGAGGTTTACTTGAATTGTAATGCAATGCTGCTCAGGGATGGATGTTCTGTGACACTCTGTAACACTGGGCAGCAGCAAAAGAAATTGAGTTTATTTTTCCACTTACTGAATGGACTGAACTATATGGCAGATGACAAAGATCCTCTTGCAAAGTGGACAGACACCTCTGAGCCTACAGGTCTTTAAATTTTCCTTTAAACTTGTCATTTAAATGAAATGGGGAAGACCCTCAAATCCCACATGCTTTCCAAGTCTAAAGTATTTCAGTGAAAAACCAGGGGACAGTACAAGTAGCATTTAATAGGTAGGGAGAAATGCAGAAACCAAATACAGAAAATATGAAACCACCCAGAGAGAGGTAAAACGACACTGCATGCTCTAAATCAGATAGGTTGTTTATTAGCACAGTTGTATTTCAATGGATTAAGAGCTTCAATACAGCACTCCCAAGTTGCAATCCACATACCACAAGTGATATGCAAGGGTCTGCCCCTGACATGTGAGCCCGTGCAGAGCTGCAGGCTCAGGCTGCTGTCACCACGGCTCTGGAGGCAGCTCTTGGCAAGAAAAAGTTTGAAAATCATAGTCCTGGGGACTGAACAGTTTTCCCTTTCATTCAAGGTAATTTTTAGGCAAATAGTGTACCTCATCTAAAGCACGTACGTTATTCCTCCAGTTTGAACAAAACCAAATGTTTTGATGTTTTCATACAATAAATGTCATCTAAACACCAATTTGGCAGCAATGCCAAGATTTAAAATTCATTACTTCTGCCTATTTCTCCAGCTAGCTATTAAATTTGTAGCAGATTGTAAATCATGGTTCTGTAGAAGAAAAAAACCAACAAATATTTGAAGACAATATTGTGTACATTTTTAATGTGCATTTTTTTTTTCAAATATGCACTTCTGAACTGCTGTGTAATGGAAGAAGGTATTTTTCTAAAGGCAGGAAAAAGCATAATGAGATGAAGTTTTAGGCAGACTGCGATTCAACAGTTTGAAAGTTTCCACAAAGTTTTATGGCATCTATTTCAAATTAATATTTCAATAAACTACTTTCATGTGCTATCTTTAGAATGATTAATTTGATACTTCAGGTTTTACCTTTTATCTATACAGCCTATATTAGAGTTTTGGAATCATGTTACTGATGATTTTTCAGCTCTTAGGTACATAAGAGGATAGGATGGAACCAAAGAGCTTTCAATTTTCATCCAGTTCTAGCAAATGTATTTGATTTATAGTAGAAGCTGGTTTCACATTCTTAAAAATGTTGTAAACAATTTGCAGCTGCTTGATTTTTGATGCCATCATAAATATTCATGATTATTTTCCAAGATCTACAAAGATAAGGTGACCTTAGACAAAAAAAAATCAGACTTGGGTGGTATAGAGTGTTAAGTCATTGCTTTTTCACCTTTCCAAGAACTGCAGACAGCTGCAAAGCCTGTACTCAACATCACATGCATAGCTTCTGGAAAATGTTTTTCAATGTATTTTAAGCAGAACCGATGAAAAGTCACTGCACTAAAGCTATGCTAGCAGAGAGTTTGATAACACAGTTTGGCATAGGTGTGTAATCAATAGCTAAATGTGACTTTTAATCACGTCAGTAAACATTTTTCAGTGTGTCATAGCACAGTTCTCTGGCCAAAAGAATGGAAGGGAAAGGGGATGACTGTTGGAAAATGGATAGAGGTATGAAAAAAAATAAGCAAAACTGGCAAAGATATTTGTAAACCTACTCTATTTGAAAACCTATTAATTGTCCAGCAAATAAAAATGACACTAAAGCATAGAAAAAATATGTTGTGTGATATTTTATTAGATGATAAGATACTGTATGATAATAACTATATGTAACTAACATTTTGCTCACCCCTCAGCAAAGTTCTCTCTGTTTTTCCCCTTGAGATTTTCTTCTTCAGCACTTCCCCACACTATCTAAAACAGGTGTTTCAGGTGAAATTTTTACATTTTTAAAGACTTATAGTAGAGTGTATGTAGAGACAGTAATTGCATCAGTACCACAAGCCAGTCAGATAAGCAAGGGATGGGAAGGTAGGGGGTCCTGACTAAAACAAGATGTAAGAAAAGACTTGAGAAGGTGAAATAATTCCACTCAGGAAGATGCAGGACTTTGAGGGGGTTGATCTTCAGTAGCATAAATTGCTTAAAGTGTTGTTAAATTACACCAGCTTGCCTTAAACTCTTGGGTCATCTGATATGTAATTTAAGCATGGCCTATGTGATACAGGTTTCTAATGATATGGCTCAGCAAGTAATGACTAAAAATGACACATCAGTGGCAAAACACCAAGATTTGTCCCGAAACTCATAGCACACATTTGCTACTAACACACTGCATCCACAACTCACCTTTTTCCTGGAGTATTCATATGGTTTAAATAAATTACAGGTAATATTTTCTTAAGTACACATATGATAGCGAAATCCATGCCCCATTTTTTAAATTGAGGGAAAATGTTTAAAGTGATTTCAAAGGGATTGAGGTGATGAAACACTATACAAAGAATCCTACCAGGCTCCTCTATCATTCAGTATCTGACCATAAATGTTCAGATGTCCCTTTGAAGGTCAGTGAGTACTAAGCATCCAAGCTTTCAGAACTGTGAATTAGACCCCTAACTAACATAGGTAATTTTGAAAATGAGATCTAGCAAAATCCTGAGGACGTGTTTGATTTAGTAAGGGTATCTGAAAGGCTCACCTGTAAGTCTTAACAGACTTAGGAGCCCTTGAAAAAAATCCCATATTCTTCATGTATCAACATCAGATGTAAACTGAGCACAGTCCTATAAACAGAAAGAACAATATAAGTTATCTAGGTTTTAATGCTTATTCCCAAATTAGTATGCAGTCTGAAAGAAAAGGTAAAAAAATCCAAATAATTTCAGAATAATTCTCACATACACAGATGTTAATGTCATATGGCTGGCTCAGAACTGAGCAGCACAATGAAAACTGTACCACAACCAACTCCACAAACCTTATCACTTCTGCTTTCAGGTTTCAGAAAACTTGTATTGAGACTAATGCTAAAACCTTCCAAACTCCAAAAAAAGATATTATGATAATCTACTAAGAAGAACTAAAACAAGGTTACATTTTGATGTATTTCTATAGTTTTTTCCTGATATTAAGCCTTTTAAGAGAAGACAATGACGTGTGTTATACATCCAAATGGTTATTAGATTCATTACCCCAGCGTGAAAAGTCTAAATTTCTTTTTTCCCTTTGTGACTTTAATACAATTTTTGTTATGCCTATAAGGCCTGGAGAACTGCTGCAATAAATTAAGGAAACATATTTTCCAAGTCAATTTTGTAACTGTGGATATGGGAATTTTTGATGATAGGGAACATGATCTAGAATGATCTAAAGAAAGTATTCTCTATTGGTAGAAAATGAAGAGAACATCCCTGCTTGATTTTCCATGCAAATATTAGTCAGGTCAGCCTTATCCATCTGAGGACGCTCTGGATAGATGAATAATATTATTTTAATGCTTCCTTTACCAGGCAGCACAGAGCACTTGGGTAGATATGTAGTCACTATGAAGCCATGCCCAGTACCGTCACAATTTTTCCCCTTAAGAACCTGAATAATATGAAGGCTACTTTTGGAGCATAGAGAGGGATTTTATTTTAAAATTTAAAAAAAAATCAAGCCTGATTCTCAGTGAGTCACATCCTTTCTACATTTCACAGACATGACATATCATTAGGAAGTGATGCTACTCCAGGTTACATTGGCATGTCATGTTACAGTACATTAGAAAACACGATGTGCTGACATAACCATGCAAGACCCTTATCCAAATGACAAATTAATTCCTGGCACTTAAGAAAAAGGCACACTTAGATCTCAGTACACATATTCTGCATATATCATAATCTGCACAAGCAAAGTGTAAAAGATTGGAAAAAACCACAAAGGAAATAGTGAAATTATGAAGTTAAATCATGCTTTATTCAGCCTTCATCCAAAATTCCCATCTCAGTCTCTCCTTATCAGGTACATGCAGAATAGTGATCACAGTCCCTAATTGATCATGTATGCAAAAAAAATCTCAAAAAAATATAAATAATTATCTTTAAATACTAGGAGAAAACATGATCACTTTTTATTACCTCCATAGCTGTTACAGCTGATCTTTATATTTCATGCTTTCTTGACTTTGGTGTGTGTTAACATCTGGGACTCATCACGCTGTCCGGTATTTCAACAAAGATGATGTCACTGGTGCCAAATACTTTGACAAACATGGCTACTGCATAAATCTGAAGAACTGAAAAACCAGACAAATTATGTTTATGATTAGAGACAAAATGAGTTGTTTGTACCATGAGTTTAAGTGCGTTAAACACAGACTTGCTTCCCAGAAGGAAGACCTTGACTGAAAGCTGTAAAAGCAAGCAATTCTTTTTCTCCTCTCTCTTTGAGAATCTGGAGGAGCTTTTGATCTTCCAGTGTCCGTTACAACCTTGGGGAAGGTTAAGTTAACCCTTTGAACAAGCATTCCTACCAGCAACCAATTCACACAAAGTAATTTAATCACCAACTACATTGAATTCAAACTGCTCTAGAGAACACAAACTGACATAACTCAGCTCTGATGACGAGGAAATGAAAAGGGCTGACTTTCCTGCCGAGATGAACTGAGGGGCCCAAAGCCTTGGCTCCAGCTTTGGAGACAGCAGGCACTGTGATTTTGTTGCACAGAGGTGTTGGTGCAGAGATGGCCGAGGTGCAAGCTCTGTGCTGGGGTGCAGAGACCCACGACTGAGCCCTTCCCTCCCTTAGAGGGCAGGGCAGGACAGAGGACACCGGGGCAAGGCTGTCCCTTCCCTCCCTGCCGAAGGTGCAGAGGCGAAACTGTAGAAAGTGCCTCAAGTGCCATCCCTTCTCCCTCTTTTGAAGGATGAATTTCTTTCTCACACTTTTCTTCCTGTGCACCCATCTAAAACCCAGCAGACGATTTCAAAAATTGTTTTGTTAAAGATATAATTCAAAAGGGAATTATTCAATCCAGTCTTGACCACTCCCACCAGGAATTCATAAAAGCAGCATGACTTTACCAGTCTGACAGGGCAGGTAGGCAGGAGACTTCAAGGACACAGGTTTATGAAGCAGAATAGCACTACAAAGTCTGCATTCCTCTGCTGCCAGCGTGTACCTACTGTTACAGCAGTTGTGATCAGTGGCTTCTCCAAAAAAAAGTGTAAACAAAAGAGGATGATTAAAGGAGGCACAGAAGCACCAGTTCTTGTTATCAGGCCTAAACCTGGCACTGCAGCAGTTCCAAGGGGTGATAATTGCACGGGGAATTTCTGTGACATAGACAGTAATTCACATTACAGCCAGCTTAATCATGTAACCTCCAAACAACTGCAAGCAATATGGGATGTATGTAGCAAGGTACGTTACTACAGACAGACAACGATCTCAGCTGAGACTTGTCAGTCTATAAATAGGGAGTAAGATATTCAACAGAAAGATGTATTTCAGCTATCACACAAAAGGAAAGATGAGACTTTAAATTATATATAAAATGGCAAATAACCAAAACAACACAGCAAAGAGGTCAGATAAGGATTTGAGTCTTAATCACACTGCTAATAGAATTCAAATAAAATTAAGTCACCCATCATTTATTATGCCAGACAGAGTGGAAGTTCAAATATTAAACTGAAGACTTATTAACTCAGCTTTCAGCTGGCTCCAAAAGCTTTCATCTGCACTTGATATTGGTGAATACTTTCACACCAGCTACTATTACTTTCAGCCCTCGGGTATAACATCTTGCACACAGAAGTGGCAGGAACCCATGGATATTTTTTCCCACACACAGGAATATTAGCTCTGATACAAGTACAATATCTCTTTATGCTTAACCATGCCAGTATTTCCCTTTTGCTTTCTACCACATGCTTTTGTGTAAAATTTCTGTAATAAAACTAAAAGGACAAGGAGCTTTATAAAAAAGAATAATCCTACTGGACATGCAATCAATTAACTGAAACATGGACATGGATATTTTCTGAAAGCTCCTTACAGGGTCTAGACAAACACAGTGAGATAACAATGGAAAATTGTTTGGCTTACTAATTGTAACCAAATGTATGCCATTCTATCAAAACATTCTCAGGAGGATGTCAGAGACTTTTTAAAGTAAACATCTTGTGTCATCCTTTTACTGAAGTGGAACAAGGGTCTCCAATAAAAATCTGACATATCAAGGACCCTCAAAGAGGTTTATATATTTATTACTGATCTTTGAAAATGCAGCTTGAGAGGTACATTAATAATTTCACCCATCTGGGCAATAAAAATTCTTGCCAAAAGAATTATGTAAAATTACATAAACCCTTTTTAAAGAGAATAAAGTTTCAAGAAGACATAAAGTATAGATTTACTTCACTTTTTTTTTTTTACAGCTGTGTTTTACAGAAAGCATTTTAGCATGTAAAATCTGTCCTTGTAAAATACTCCAAAGAGAAGCCAAAATTCAAACCTGCATGTAAATTTTAAAATGTTAGAAAAGTTTAGCAGTGAGAAACAAAAATACCTCAACCAAGTTTTCCACAGCTGAAGCAATAGATAAAATAGCAATGAACAGCTAAAGGCAAACACTTTCATCAAGGCATACTTTAACCTTTAAATACAATACATATCCAAGGGGAACTACCATAGAGTTAAAGCATTCAATCACTCTTAAAGTGTGGGTTACAGTGTTGGACTCCTATGCTGAAAAATTCAGACCAGTTAAAATCTCTCATTTTTCATAAGAACCCAAACATTGTAGCAATGGATCCAATCCCTGGAACTTACATTAGCAAAACATTCAAGTGCACTCCTATCCAAGCTTCACAGGAGGACACGGTGCTTAATTGAGAAAGCAAAAATTAAGAAAATCAAGGGTAAACAGAAGCATTTTGACAGATAATAAATAAATCAATTAGTTTTTCAAGTTTGACCAAGATGACTACAGATAGCTAATTTCACTCAACTAGATAGCAAATTTTGCATTCATTTCAGCTACAGAGAATAAATATGTGACTAGAAAAGCATATGCTGCCACGGGGTCTTAGCAAGTGCTAAACATAGAGCTACAGGGAATTTCAGCCTTGTACAATGCTACAGTAATTCTTGGCTGGGATTTCTGAGAATTCCCAGCACAAATACAACTTAAAAAATGACTGCTCCTTTACAACTTTATTTTCAAAATCAGGAAGAAGCTCCCTAAAACAGATTTTTAATGGAAATTCTTTTAATGAACTTGCAAAATATTTTCCGTCTAATGTGCTCTAGAGAAACTGTCTTTTAAGGGACAATCACACTGAAGTTTAAAGGTCCTGGAATAAATTATGAGAGATTGCTAGTTACCAACTAATATCCCATAGTTCTCTGTCAGCTCTGACATCGGAGTGACAAGCCTGCAGGAAATATTCCTAAAGCTACAGAGAAAACTGAGCTATAGAGGCTGACACTGCAACTGGCTGGATTACCAGCCTCAGGAAATAAAGGATGCCATAATATTTGTTCTTCTCTTTATTTTCTTTCCTCCTTCTAGGCAGTGAAGAAACTGTAAACTGAGAAGTGTGAAAAAAAAATAGGGAACTTTCTTCTGGTCCTTTTATCCTTCAGTAATTTAACTATCTGCAAAATAGAGAAGAAAAATCAAAAAAATAAAATTTAAGCATAAGAACAACCGGATGAGAGCAAAGGTCTCCCTGGCAAAGTCCTATTTCCCACAGAAGCCAGTGGCAAAGGCAAGAGGAAGAGGTGAGGAACCAGGCTTATATGTTGAGATTTCTCTGCCTGGCTGTGCTTTTCCAACCAACAGTTGCCAAAGCACTGTAATACAGTTCAAATCATAAAAATTTTAGTTCTGATTTTTTAAAAAATTATTTCATTTCTTTGTTTATATCACTTCTTTCAGTCCAGATGCCTAGTGAGTTATTGGTCTTGAGGAAGCATAGGCAGATGCAACTTCCATAGAAAACTGAGTAAAATGTAAAATGGGTTGCTCAAAACAAGTCACTAAAGCATAGTAATGAAAAATCAAACCGTATATAAGGGCATGACATTGCTAGAAAAAAGATAACAAACAATTTTTTAATCATTTCTTTATAATTTCATTAAAAATAATTGGTAACAAATACAAGTCACCCCCAGAGTTTTTTGAGCTTCCCTGGAGCTGTGGTATTAGTGATACAACCTAATAAATGGAAAAATATGAAATGGATAGCTGAAATATCAGAGGGAAGAGAAGTTGGTTGTTTTTTTTTAAATTGCTGCTAGCAGTTTCCAGTAATAAATTTAATAACTGACTGCCTTTGCTTCCTTACAGACATTTTTTCAATATCTGCTGTTCACTATTACTTCTTACAGGCCCAGTGTTTCCTTTTACACTTTCCATCGACATCAGAGCTCCATAAGACCTGTTGGTTCAGAGGGACTATGCAAACACTGATCTCAATTCCAGTCTAAGTGATTTAACAAACTGAAGTTTCTGAGGGCATTTCAGGTTTTTAACCAATAGCTAAACTCTAGAGGAAATGTCATCAGAACGCAGAAAATTATTGAATTTTCTGAAACAAAAAAACCTGCCCCCCAATACTGTGAAAGAACAAGTTATGTCTGATACATTTAAAGAATGAATTTGAAGCACTTTTCCACTCTTTTCAGTGGGTTTTTATTGGTGATGTGACAAACCTGTTTATAAACATAAAATCCATGTAAAGTTTTATATAAAATCAAAGTCCTTTGCTATAATATACATAACTAGATAGATTCACTTGAAGTGTTTATGAGCAGAGGCACAGATGTATATGGATACTTGTACATTTCTATTTCCTACTGGCTCCTAACTTTTGCCTGTCACAGTGAAATCACTGCAGCAATCCTGCAATCAGACAGGACTGATTGCCAAGCAAAGGCAGAATTTACATCCCTTGATTTTAAATTCCTACAGTTTGAGCACATATGTCAAATTTAGCTTAAAAAAAAAGTTACTGGTTACCAGCACATTGTTGTGTCTGTTAGCTAAACTTAGCAAGACACAGAGAATTTATATTAAAAAATACCTGTATTTCAGTTAGAAAGGGGATCCTAATGATGAGCAACACGTAGGTTTGTATGAAAATATCTACTCTATACATCTTGAAGGAATCCAGAATGTGTAAACAAAAACTCCCCACACATGTATACACACAGATAGTGAGACACAACTATGCGACAATTAAGACTCACAGATACTGAGAACCAATACCAGACTTGATAAATGTTCAAGACAGAGTTAAGAGCAATTTCTACAAAATCTGAAATAAATACTTTTGTGATGTTTTTCTCAGTTGGTCAATGACAAACAGAATTCATAGCCAAAATATTACTAAAAGCAGAATGCAATATTATGTAAGTGACATGGGAGGGGACTTCAGAATGATCTTTCACCAGAACTTGTTACCCAAAACTGTGCAAGTTACTGTTTGGAAATTCAAGCCTTTAGTTCTATACTCAAGATGCTCTTTGGACAAGCTAAAATTTTACAAATACCACATGATAAAATTAAATATTTTGGTAAGGAGAACTGATAAGTTAAGAAGAAACTGTATTTTTATGACTCACCAATAGAAATGTAACTTCCAGTCAGAAAACCTATTTTGTTTAGGTGGGATTCTTCCATGCTTCCATGTGACCATCCTGATCATTTTAGGATTTCTCAGATAGCAAGCAATATGAAATTATTCATTAAGACAAATTACTACAATCTTCTGCCTAAATTCATGCAAATTTAACTCCTTACTTCATAAATTATTCCACTACTTTCATTGCAATTGATTAGAGTCAGTTATCAGCCAGTGTGAGTGACAATGGCAGAATAATGCCAAATGCAGCTGACAGGAGAGAGATTTTTAATAGTTTCCCTAAACATACTTTTGTCCTCTCTACCAAAGTTTGGCAGCAACCTTTCAATGTATTTCATTGAGATACTTTACATGAATGAGATACAGAATTTTCTGGCTCACATTCTGCAATCTCCTCCACTAGATTTTGGAAGGAATTGACACACTAATCGATGAAAATTTTCCAGCTGCAGTTTATGCCCTTAAAATACCCTGCTATAATGAAACAATCTAGGGGTTTGTTATTAGTTTTACCTGAATTACAAAGTATATCCTAACTTCAGTAGATCAGGCTATGCTTTCAAAATTTAAAGCTCAAGATTCAGATATCATAATTTTCTGTCTTTTCTGTCCTCTTTTCCTCCTCCACGTCATCCACTATGTTTTGTTGTCCTTCTCAAAAGAGATTTTCTTTTTTTGTTCATTATATTTCCTTCATGTGCATCCCTTCATTCAGCCTGAAGTTCAAAATAAAGTCCTCTCTTTATACTGAAGTTAAATGCAATTGAATAAATTCAGTAAAATGAAAAGGCCCTAATATTTTCAGATGTTTCTTTCTTTGTTAAGGAGAAGAGATAATGATATGAATTCTACTCAGAAGCTGCACGCTGCTGCTGTTTTGATCAACTCCATCCTCTCTGATTTGTCAGGTGTTGTGCGTGAGCAGCTTTTTTGCTGTCTGTTGTATTTTGGAACAGGTGAAATATTTCAGCTACACTGTATGGCCAGATTGGAGTCACCTGCCAAGACATGAAGGAGTGGCACAGCTCAGGGGAGGCTTTCTCTAGGAATGTCACAGGGTACCCAGCGCAGTTCAAAGTGGACGCACTGTCTTAATAAACCAGTGGTGTGGTACATATGTGATATTCTGGATCTATTTTGCAGACACTTCAGAAATGGCAAAGAGAAATGGTTTCAGCAGGAGATAATAGGCTTTATGACTTTTCCCAAATTATTCTCTTTTTAGTAGCCATCATCTTGTCGGGTGACATGGAATGATTAGAAGATGATATTTTAGACTGACAACTGGGCTGTCATTCACACTGTCAGTCAGCAAACACCCAGGTTGCCCAGGGTTACAAAGCTGGTTTCTGCCTTTGTCCTGCAGTATTTAGTGCTGCTGATTCTTTACCTTGATTCCAGCTGAAGCGGGTCTGACAGGCAGGGCCAGAGGCAGGCGGAGCGCTCATGTCGAGGGTGGGAGTCCCGTGGTGCCTTTATGTGAAGGGTTTTAGAGCTTTGGTGGCAGCCCATCAGGCAGGAGACAACCCCAGAGCATTAGGGTGGGTCTAGCAAGTTCATCTGCTTTCAGAAAATAGAAAGGCAGTGTTTATCTCTACCCCAGGAACACATCTAATCATTTTAGCCCTGTGTACCTGAATGGGAGCTTTCTTACACAACACAGCTGTTTGCAGAATTGTTATCCTAAAACAAACCTGCAAACAAACCAGCCCAAAGCAGCCTTGTGGGCTGGATGAGCAGCACCTGTGCATTCCTCAGCAGGCAGAGAGAATCCTCACCAAATTAGCATCAAGGATAAATGTGTTCCACAGCAATAACTTCACATTGCTCAGCCATTCAAAGTCCAATGTCTTTTCACTCACTCACTTTCTCTGCACTTGTCTGATCAAAACAAAGACCTGAGACTTTAAATGTTTCAGCCTGGGAACCAACTTTGGGTACCAAAATCCTGGTCTTCAAACAACAACCTGCAGTTGTCAGAAATCTCAAAGCAGTGTTGTGAGCATGTCCCAGCTCTGACACTCAAGATCTCGGACAGACTAATAGGGAACCCAAGAAGCAGAGCACCAAAGACAGCCTGCCTGCAGCTTCCTCCCGTTTCCCTTTGCCTCAATGCATTCTTTCAACACAAAACCAATATTTTTTACAGGCATGACAAGCAAATGGACTACTCACAAAACCTAATAATTTTAAACTGATAAACTAGCTGACAAATTGCAATAAGGAATGCCTAATATCCAAAGTGTTTTCAGTGAGCAGATTCAGTAGCTGACTATTATTTTAGTTTCAGACGTGTAATAGTAAAAGCCATCCTATTGCAGTGTTTCAGACACCACTTTAAGACTCACATGTGTCTGCGACATTTGTATTCTGCAAACAGGCTTGCAGCCTTGTTGTCAGAAAACTTAGGATGAAAGACTGTGCTCAAAGCAAATTTGCTTAAAGAATCAATGAAAATGCCTTAAAACACTGGGACAAGTTGCATAGCCTGAAGGCAAGGAACTCCTTCAGTTATATTTCTAGCTAATGTTTCTGAAGCATGCAAAAAGTAATAAAATTCTGTAATAAAGTTGGAAAAAAAAGACTACTATTTTTGTGTGTTGGATGCATTTGAGACTGTAACACCTCTACTCAGGGCTGTATTCTGCCTCTTGTGTACCTCATTGCTGGTGCTCTACCAGAAGATGCTCGCCACTTACAGCAACAGAGAAGCTGAAACTAGAATTCAAGAAGCATGTAGAGATGTGTGGACATGGTGTTAAAACAAAAGCAGAAAAAAAGATGTTTGAAGCATGCTTAGGTAACATTGCTCTGGAACTCAAGCCAACAACTTTCTATAGAGCAACAGGAAAGCAAATAAATCACTATAATTTATTTATAGGAACTTTTTAAATAGTTCACTCTGATTCTTTTTAAGTACCATCTCACAAACCTGGTTGTTAAGTATAAATTAAAAGTATTCAAGAGGTAATATTTTCAAAGCACTTT
This sequence comes from Chaetops frenatus, assembly GCA_013400775.1. NCBI lineage: Eukaryota > Metazoa > Chordata > Aves > Passeriformes > Picathartidae > Chaetops > Chaetops frenatus. The sequence goes on from VZTR01004158.1 coordinate 52,315, forward strand.
TGCATCCACAGATGAATGCTGCTGTATAATATGAACATTGACATATTTGACAAGGCAACAGAGTTAAGTGTGATACAGAGTCAGACAAAAGATTTTTTTTCTTGTCTGAAAAGCCCTTGTTTTGTTACTAATATTAGAGCTACAGAGGCCTATTTGACAAAAAGCACCTCCTAATTTGAGAGCTGTAGCTCTTAAGCTCCATAGTAGCAGCTATTTACCTGGTTGGCTCACTCTTCACAAAATGTGCCCATTAAGCTCAGGGGATAAAGAAAAAAAAAAAAAAGAAAAAAGAAGGCAACCACTCTACCGAGCATGACTGAACAAACGACTGTGCTGGTATGTGTTTGATAAGAGACAGCAGAGGAAAAGGAGATAAACCTTGGGGTGTAAGACAGGAGTTACATATTCCATTGAGAGGGTGTAAAACAGGAGTTACATATTCCATTGAGAACAAAAGGGAGGGCTATAATTGACTTAACTGGGAATAACTCATGGTAACACAAATTCTGGTTGCAGGCATTTGGAGGACTTTCCCTGAGGGAAGGTTTTTGGTATATATATATATATATACACATACAACACCACTTTATGTCAAGGGAATTTATGCATGCACTCTCAACCAAGAGTAAATTTTAGCCCTTTTCTTCTTCACTGATGTTGTACAAACGTTTTCCCAGCTTGGCAGGGCTAAATTAAATTGGGCAACGTTCTGTGTGTTTGATGTCTGCTAAATGAAGTGAGCGTCCAATTCGTCATATTTACTCAAGCTCACTCAACTCTAGTAAAAATTAAAATGTTCCAGTTAATTTAACGAGATAATTCAGCTCTCTGAAATCTTTCTTGCTTAACATTTGTTGCTATTTAGAAGTTGACGGTATGTGCTGCCATGTAATTTTTTGGGCAGATCTGAGGACTTACTAATAAACAGTAGACTTTTAAGACACTGGACTGACTTTTTATTTAATCTCAAGCAAGTTCCTGAACTGCCACTGGAGAGGGGAAGTCTATGATCAGACCCATTGGGTTCATTATATAGAGAAAGGAGATCACACACAAAAAGCCATGGAATGTTTAGGCAAAAATCAGGGTGTCTTGAAGCTGGAAGATGAAAACTTTAAAACTGCCATGTTGAATAACTTGGATAAAAAATATGAATTAGGCAAGGGGTCTAAGAACTGAAATAATCAAGTATCCACACAAAAAGCTCGTCATGCTTGGTACTTGGAAACAACAGCTCTGCCTTGAGGTGAATACATGTCTTGATCTTGCAACTTTATTTTATGTCAACACAGACAAGGAAGCCAAAACATCATGCAGTATCTGTGGTAAATATGTGATACAATCCACTAAGATTAATACTCAGTGAAACAAACCAAGACTGAGAATATACAATTGCCCATACCTGCAACACTGAGATTTACTCACAAGAACTTGCAATATTGTCCCTCTGCTAACTGGCAGCACTTGAGCATTCCTTATGGAGGAGGGGAAAGCCAGAGAGATCAGCCTCCTGATAGTGCTGGGTGTCCGAAGCTAAACAAAATGATTCTACCCTCCCATGCAGGTGCCTTCAAACACCCTGCTTTCAGTCCTGCAACTTTCTATGCAGCTGTGGAGGGATCAGAGGCATTTAGGTAAGAATGCATTAAGCATCTTAGCAGCTTGGCAATGTCCAAATACACCTTGAAGAGCATGCAGGTAGGTGAAATGTAAAAAGCTAGTACACAAATGCAGAGCAATTTAAGCAAAATGGTGCTGGGGGTTTAAGTAAAATTACAGCTATGGGCTACTCTTGTTGCAGAACCAAAAACAGTGCAGAACACACCTGGTTTCATCAGACAAACCATGAGCAGCCAAAGGTGACTATCATTCACACTTGGAGAGATGTAAGTTAGATTCATGAAGAGGTACCATGATAATAAATGTATTTTAATGTGCAAATTGGGATTTTTTTTTTCTTCTAGTGATTCCTAAAATGTTTTAACTTAATATCCATTCAGAAAGACAAATGATGCAAACATTATTAATCATAGTATTGAATTGCAGTAAAAAAACCCAGCAAATATGTTTGCAAAAATTAAAATCTCATGAAATGACTTTATCAATAATAAAGCTATTTCAAAAATACACCATTATTTCTAATAATTTTTGAGCAAAAGGCATAATGCAGAGGTAAATAGGAAGCTGATAAAATAAAATAGATAGTTAAGAACAACCAAGAATCTAAAAAAATACCCCAAATCAACCCTCACCTGAAAAAAGTTAAAAGCACAGGGTTATTTACATTAGAAAGGAGACACAATAAGAAGGACATGATCCAAGTATGAAAACAGAAAAGCTGGAAAAGGTTAGAAACTTCACCTTAGAATAAAGGATTTACTGAAATGAAAAGATGGCAAATGCAATAATGATAAAAAGAAACTGATTATTTTCATTCCATAATTGAACTATGGTAAAGACCTGAATAAAATATTTTACAGTTTTCTGTTGTATGATGCAATGTAGTAAAAATCGAAGCATTTTTAATAAAGTATCTAGAACAATATCTACAAATGTTATGGATCAAACAAGTGTCTTTCAGGAAAGTAAAATATTGCATTTAAACTTGAATGTGTTGATTCAGCTTCTTTCATTGTATCCTATATAACATAAAAGTTAAAAAGAAACAATCAAATGCTATTGAAGTAAATTATCTCAGTGATCAGCAATTAGTATTTTCCACCAATAATGGGAACAGGGAATTATTGAGAATTTTTTATTTTAATTTTTGTATTTTATATTTAGCAAAATGGAAATTCTTGTTTCCAGCTACTCTAGAGGTCACCAACACTGGATTTCTTTGAGAGCAAAAATTTGACATGGTTAAACTTTTAAAAAGGAAAGAATATCCACAGTGAATGGAGAGAATAGGAAATAATATTTTGTAAAGAACGTTAAATCTCTGAGACTGTCCTGACTTTCAGATACTCTGATTTGGTTCCTGGGGCAGTTTAAAGTTTTAGTGTTTGCCCACTAAAACTATTCCTTCTGTAGCACCTGGAGGAACAAGAACCTAGGGCTGGAAGGAGCACTGAATGTATGGGATCCATGGCCCAGCTAGACCAGCTCCCCAGCCATGCAGTGCTGATGGGAACTCATGAGTTCAGGATTCCAACCTGCCTTTTCTGTCAACAACAGGGAAACAGCTCCCTGGAATGCTGCTACAGCCTTGCAACTCTCCTGGGAATGGAGGAGAGAGCTGACATCAAAGGAATTCGGCCCAACGCTGTCCTTTACCACCCTAGAACTCAAATCTGGTAACAAAAATTAGAATGAAACTGGAAGCAGAAGTGGAGATAGTAGAATAAAGAACATTTTTAATTCTTTAGAGCCTGAAAAAACCTATTGTCCTCCCCTTATGCTGAAGATGGAAGAAGCACATACACTGAGTTCATAGGCTGAGTGCTACTTGCAGCTCTTTCAGGTGATGAAAAATGCAGATGAGGCTGATATGACAATGCAGGGGTTTCTGCTGGGTGCTGCAGCATGAAGAGGTTGCCTTTCATACGGGACAGAAAGCCAAATTAGGTCCAGGTAACTGTTCAAAATTCATTAGAATGACCTTAGTTAACTTTGCTTCCATGCACACTATGGTATATGATAACATAGCCTGGAGTAACAGCAGTAGTGGTAGTAAGACTTTCTGAAATATTTCCACTACTTGAAAGCCACTGGATTTGTTAAAATTTCTAAAAGGATTATAACAGGATGAACTGGGTTTTTTCTTTTTACTTTCTCAAAGCCAGTATAATAATATTACACAGAGCTTTTCATCTTCAAAGATCTTTACAAATCTTAGCAATTCACAGTAACTGAATAGTTCTAAAACTACAGTAAAACTAATTTTTACTGTCTTGCTAATTTTGTCATATTATTTTTAAGAATTAACTTTACATAGCCCTAACTTCTTTCATTGGACTTGTTCTCTAAATGTAGCATGAAACTCATTACTAAGGGAACTGAACAGTCACATCTCCCATATAATCATTACTCATAATACTAATAAAAATAAAATATATTCTGATTCCCTGCTGTTCCAACAGAAGGTGACACACTTTCCATGTAGACAGATAGCTCTTTTAGTATTTAAACCACAAGGAGGAGTACCATTGACATACATATTACCAAAAAAATCATCTTACCAAGTATGACCATATATAATACCTATGTCAGGTAAGAACACAAAGTAATTTTATTATTTCCCTTCCAATTTCTATGCAGTTGCTCTAAGAACGTCTAAAATGTTCCCACAACATTCAAATCATTGGTGTACAACCAGGCAATTTCACTACTTCACACTAAAGGTCTGAGCTTGCCCACTGTGGGCAAACACCCTCTGCTCCTGCTCACGTCAGTGGGTGCTGAAGGCACCCAAGAGACAGGACTGACTCGCCTGGGCTTTACTCCACATCAAAAAATACATTGCACCACACGAGGTGCTTGCCAGTGCAGGGAAGGAAATCTGCATCCAGGCTCTAATGAAGCAGTTTTGTCCACCTGAAGACTCCCAGGGACCTTTGCCCACCTATTCCCAACAGCAGGAGGGGGGCTCAAAGGCTGCCCGTTTGCTCCTGGAGACCTGGCCCATGCAAAACGCCGAGCGAGGCTGGAGCCCTCTCTGCTCCCAGCACTGCTACCAGCATCCCAGGCTGAACACTCTAACAATACTTAGCAGTAACTTGTTTGAGAAGGGTTGAGAAGTGTCCTAAAACATTTCCTAAATGAGGCCAAAATCTGCAGCCCTTTCTCATGCTGAGTAGCACTTAACTGTCCCAGTGATGCCAAGGTGACAGCCTGCATGGAATTTTCACTACAGAGGGTGAGAAAGAAAATGTAAAAACTAAATTTAATCATAGAATAACTGGGCAAGGATCAAATACCTGAGTCTTAAGTGTCACTCATTCTTTTTTCCTATCTTGCTCCACAGTAAGAAGGCATTTCACATCATCAAACTGCCCTTGGCATAAGGGTCCAACAAGGTCCCATGAACATTTCAAAAACCCTAGAACTACCCTAGAGAGAAAGAAACTGAGATATCTCGTTCCAAGCATGTAGAGACGGGAGGAGAGAGACAGGATCTGCTGACTTCTGGATGAAGTCTGGTCTTGTGGCTCAGTGTAGAATGTGGAGAGTAGCTGAATGAATAGCAGACTACATACCTAAAATAATAGAAAACAGAAGAGCGGTGGGTCATGATCATAAAAAATCTGCAAAGGAAAAAACACTCATTTTTTTTCTCACAACATCCTTGCAGTATGTTTTTTTTTTCCCCCTGCCAACTGATTCTAATACAGAGCACTGAAGTCTGGGTTCTGGCCTCCTGTAATAAGCAAATTGCAAGAGCCTGGTCACAGAGAGGTCAGAAAACCATGTAAATTGCTTGGATGGGAAAGCCTCTTTCACAGGAGGGAGCTGTAGGTGGTAGAGAGGCTAACTGACACAATTTTACATTCCCTGGACATAGGGATATAGAAAGAGACAACAGAGCAATGCTGCTCTACTGCCATCGGGCACCCTCCGCCTGCCCTCTGCAGCAGGGATGGATGTCAGGCCTCAGTAAATAGCAAGGGTGGTTCCTGTCCTTCATAGCAACAACCTCAACACACCTTTCAGGGGCTGGGCAACAAACTGTTTTAAACAGTGTCCAAAGGCTGAAAATGTTATAGTGAGTTTTACTATACATCTAATTGCACATATTTAATTTTTAGTCACATACCCAGAGCAGGGGATTTACTTCCTGTATTTGACAAGGTTTACTCCTAGGGGATTTATTGTGGTGTTTGCATTTAATTTCAGTATGAATGCACCCTTGTGATATGAGGAAAACAGAAGCTAACAGAGCATGCTCTGGGAACTCTTCCTTCTTCAGCCAAAGTTATTCTCATCCACGTGCAGAGCAAAGCTGATGGCTTGATCTGGGGTAGCTGTTAGAGGGGAAGACCTAATTGATGGAAAAGCAACATTCTGTCATACTCTTCCCTTCTGGCCTACCTGAGAGGACCAGGACCCTTTTCTATGGGTTATATCTCCTCTCCCAGTCCACGCTATTTGCCTTCCCCATTCACACGGCAGACCCTCAGCAACATGGCTGGGTCAACAATGGGAAACACAAGAGTAGGGAGTGGATACTGCCACAAAGCACAAACCCCACCACCAGGTAGGTTATGCAGCTTCCTTCCACATCAAACAAACATTTCACATTGAGCATATGGCAAAATGAGCACTCAGCTTTGCCAACTCCATTGTTCAGCTGCATCTCAAATCCTGCTTGTTTAGTGTTGGAGCTATAGCAACCTTACTGAATGAGACTAAAATATTTTTACCTGTCAAGATACATGTCCTGAATATTCTCTTTTAGATCACACTAAATACACAACAAGGCACAGAATATTTCAATCAGGATGATCGTATTACTACCCAAACACAAATGTCAGAATTTAATGTAGTTGTAGCGCAATAAGCACCACCACATCCCCTTTTTAGGGACAATTTTCAACCAACCTTTCTGCTAAAATCAACATGGCTGGTCTATGTTATTTAATTATTGTCTAGGCTCAAAGATCACCCTTTCCTTTTCTTTAACTTAAAAAAAAAAAAAAAGCTTTTTTTGGATTAACAAAAATATTAAACAGCGAGACTGTGGAACACAAAGGCCATGGGTTGCATTTTGCACAGGATAGGTTCTGGTTGAATGAGATCTGGGATGTGTGCCAAATTAATAGAAAAAATCCTGTTCTTCCTCTCCAATAGCCACAATGTTCATTATTAAGAAAAGCATATGAACCACAGGATTTGATTTTAATAACACCAATGTCTTCATTAATCTGTACTTTCCATTTAGCCTCATTATTAAGTAAATGCTGAGTTAATGCAGCACCTATTATTGTTGGATTTTCCATGAAAAACCTCCTTTCCCTCTTCTTTTTTTATTCCTTCAAGGACTATCAGGTGTGTGTGTCATGTTTTTAAACAGGCCATCCACTGTCAATGGTTGTTTTCTTCCCTCACGTCTATGCAGCTACTCCAGTAACGTGCAGTCTACAAAGCTGATAAGTAACAAAAAAAAAAAAAAAACCCAAAACAGGCCAAGAGAACAAAACCCTGATAAACCCACTCCTAACTCAGAACCATATTTGTTTTGGTGGTGTTTTAAATGCTGTCATGTCAAGGAGCCTCTTACTATCACCTGCAAGTGAGCTGATCTTCCCTGGATGCTCCATGCAGCCTCCTTCTAAATCACGATTGCTGATGGCCAACACCGCTTTGTATCTGCCGAACAAATAGTGGCCTTTTGTCCAGCACAAGTTCCTAAACAAACTTAATCTCTCTAACACTGTGACAGATGACATTTAGATGTCCTTGTTACCCTTAAAATGAGTTTTATTGACAATCAGAGAACAAAAAGAAGGCCCAGATAAAGCCCAATGTTTTATAGGCCTGCTAACAACATCTTAGTTCTTAGTGCAGAGGGTGTAGAGAAAGCCTGGAGTTGCCCCCATTTTCCCCTGCTTTGCTATATCACCATGACAACAGATATAGAAATCACTTAGTGACTCCTAGAAAGAAAACACAGTGACACAGTACCCCTTGTATGGCGAATCAAACTAAAGCTTGCATTCAAATGGCTATTCAGCTTGGGCATTCATGTAGAGGATGGGGTGGATTTTACACAGGTAACAACAACAGAAAGGCCAGCAAGCACTCCAGCCACAGCATATGGTAAAGTCCCTGTTTAATTAATGCATCCTCAATAGAATTTATCCATTTTAAATTTGTTTTCTTTTACTTGAAACATCATTAATGTAAAGGGCAACATTAATCAACATCTTGCAACTTAAAAGGGCATTAAAAAGTGATCTTTCCCCCCCACGCCACAGAATCTTTTCAAGTACTTTTGCTCACTGCGACTGATTCCATGCAGTCAGAGTCCTTTATCATAAGGCAAATCTAGAGAGGCCTCTACTGGCCAACATCTCCAGCTGCAATTTTTCCATTTTTAAGTGACTTGGAAAAGCGAGCAGTGGAGTAGCTGCAAGCTTTTATCTTAAAGTTGCACACAGAACGGATTACTGATAAATATATGGTGCAAAACATAGGATAATTGTGCTTTTTTGAAGCTATCATGTAAGGTATAACTTTGCTGTTTTAAAAAAGTAAGAAGACTAGAAAGATTTATCCTGTGATGTGTTTGCCTCCATGACATTTTGAGACATTTTAAGATTATAGGTCTAAAAATTATTGGGTAATCATTTTCCTTTGTGGACAGGGCTCCCCTTAAAGTTGGGGCTTAAATCCATTTACATTTGAAATTCTCTTATGCATGTTGCATGATATATATGCATTTCTCACAATTGGAGTAAAACATACATCAAAGGTTAAAGAAATTAAATCAAGAGCACAAGAAAAAGAACTTATTGAATGATAGAGGATCCCTGCTTCTGTGGGCTTTTCACAGTGACAACATAAGAACAAAGAACAGAAAAACCCCTCTTGTAGGTAAAATTTAATATTTCAGGCAATTGTCAGTGTGCTTTGCACTAATATCAGCAATTTTGTTTGGAAAATAAAAGAGTTTCTGTTGTATCCTTTAAACAAAATGTGCAATATGAGTTTGAAGACACTTAAAACTAAATTTACTTTCTTTCTTAATTTTTGTTGCTCTACTTATCAACCACAAACCATGGGAATGAGAAGTATCTGCTAGGCAGAGAATGCAACTCACTAGGTTTAAAGTTATTGCTGTGAAGATAGGAAACTTCTAAAGACCAAAATGCCTGGGGAATGGGCAAATGGACAGATCTGGTGAAATATATCCCAAAGTTGAAGGCTGAAAGAAGATGCTGATTCTAAAACCAAAGTGAAAAATATTGATGGAAAATACAATTAGAAAGGAAACAACTTACTTTAGATTGTGGTAAGCTGTTCCAAAATCTTAGGCTAACTTACTAAGATTTTTTTTTTTTTTT
>VZTR01004158.1:61715-84438 GCA_013400775.1 Chaetops frenatus
GGCCAGGGCCAGGGCCAGGGCCAGCCCCGGCCCTCAGCGCTGCTCCGCGCCCGGGCCCTCAGCGGCCCTGCAGAAACTTTCCAGGACGGAAGCACGGCAGGGAGGAAAATGAACAATCCCGTTTAATTACATCAGTTTAGTGGGGAAAGCACAGGAGCCAGCGGCCATGTGGACGGACAATGTGTAATGTTANGAATACCCACTGTGGTAAGTCCTAATATTATTTTTTATTTTTTAAAGTCTATAGTCTATTGTAAATACTTAGGAAGTCACACAGGTTAATTGTATTATAGTTAGGGTTAAAAATTTTTCAACTCATGGGTGATCTGTAAATACACTGTTTTTTCTTAATAGAAGAAGATTTAATAAATATCAAATCTCTTAAGAGCATTATTTAGTAAAATTTTAACATTTACAAAATAAATCTCATATGTCATGAATTAATCTGTCCTTCATCTTGAAAAGCATTAAAACGAAAAAAAGTTATACCATGCTAATTTCTCCCTGACCCAATATGATTTTTTACAAACACCTAAAGAATAGGGAAAAAAACCCTTTTTTTTAACAAGCCTGGATTGGTTTTATATTTCTGACAGTTTCCCAGCACTGAAAAATCTTTTTGTAAAATCCTTATTTATCCACAACACCGCATAAGCCACCAGCTAATTTTTCTGCGGTGCACCTCTCCCCCGGGAAGGCTGGGGGCAGGCAAGGAGGTGTAACACAGGTCAATTCCTACCTCACGGTCAACGCGGGCTTTAAAAAGCTCCGTGGCAGCTCGGAGCTGGCCCTGGCAGTCCCAACAGTGACACCTCCTGGGGCCGGCGGGCTGCGGGCTGCGGGCAGCTCCGCACCGAGCCTGCCCGGCCGCGCAGGGCCAGGGCCAGCTGGAAAGTAGCGTTCCAGAAATAGTTTAGGGGTACGTCCAACAGCTGTGCCCACAGCGCAGGGCTAACATTCGACTTTCTTGATTTTAGTGGGTTTTGTTTATCTGTTTGGTTGGCTGGGTTGTTGGTTTGGGGTTTTTGTTTGTTTCTTTGTGGTTTCTTTGTTTCTTGTTTTGGTTTGGTTTTGTGTAGTATAAGCTCACCTACACAGAAAAGCTGGGAACATTCAAAATGACAATTTCCACTGGTCTCACAGCATTTCTAACCTAACTTTTAAAAACTATGGGACAAATAGATACACTCTACCAGTCCAGTTCTGCAAACTCTAGGTAACAGGCACAAATCTTCAAACAGCAGGAACCCAATAAGGACTGGTCATCACAAAGAGATTTTGCCACAAGCCACAGTATCCTGAAAGAAAATTGATAAAACTGCATTGGAGGAAAGACATATTCTAAATATGCCTAGATTAAAATATCCTTTACTTGTATTTGAATTAAAACAGAGAAAAAAATTGCAAATTTAACCAAAAATCACCCCTTTGCAAGAGGAGGAAGTTTTCCTTTAGATTCTCATAGAACTAATATTGGATAAAATTATTACCAGTCTGTTCACAATGTCCAAGAAATCCACAGTGGTTTTTGATGTCAGCCTAATAAAAATAAATTTTAAGAATCATACATTTTTAGGAATATGGACTGTCAGCATTTCATCAAGGAATCTCTGGCATGTGGTAATTTCCTGACAGAGATAGAATTACACAGGTTTGGTGACATCAAAGTGTAAAAGAGCTCACACAAATTGGTTGAGAGGGTTTTTGTTTTCTTATTTCTACTGAGTTCATTATTTCTATTTAAAAATCCAAACAAACAGTATATGAAATACAAATTAATAAACATTTTCAGTACATGAACTTCCAGTAAATTCTGTGAAAAAAGTAATCTCAAAATGAAACACCATTCCAGTCAAATCTAACAAGTGATCTGACAGCCTTTTAGGAACCAGCACACAAAATAGTGCATAGAAGCATTCAGGAGGAAAAATCCCCTCTACAGATCTGCTTTTGCAGGTGAAGCTGCAATAGAATGCAATCAAATTTTCTGCATTTTTATTATAATAATTCACAAGTATTAAATTTACTAAATGTTACAAAAAATCCAGAATTAATAAACTGGAAGTTAGAAATCCACAAAGGAGAAGTTGATCACCACTCAAGAAATGTATTTTTTTTCAAATCAGCTAGGCAAAAAAGGGAAACAATGCAAAAATACATATAATATTGTTAGGTAACTTAAGGAAAAGCCTGAGTCTTACTTATGAGTAACTTTTATAAATATAATTCTTCTAATTCTGTTCAATAATACGTTTGTTAAAGAAATATTTTTTATTGACTGCATAGCAACATATGTATCTAATAGAAGAAATAATGTTTGAAAAGATTTTAAGATAGTTGTGATCACATGTTCAGTACAAATTATGCAGAATGACTTAAAACTGTACTTTATATAGATTTATATTTTAAAGCGTGATGAAATCACAGGTAAACTTGGAGAAAAAAAATCTGCCATTTCTGCCTGAAGTACAGAACTCATCTTTCTTTTTATTCTTATAGTTATATTTGAGATACTGTGTTTATTTTGTGATGGTGTGGTGTGGTTAATATATCATGAAAGAGTACAATTAAAGAGTTTGCAAAAATCACAGATACAGTAGCAGAGATTAAAAAGAGTTAAAAAAAAAACAAAAACAGGGGTGGGTGGGAGAGGACTAACACCTGGGGTTGCACCTGGTTCTACCTTTGTAATGAATATTACATCTTAGGGGAGCCAAAAATTGTAAAATGGCCAAAGTTTCCCCAAGTACCTGAAGCAGTAATTCACCTAATGTCTACAACAGCCAGGAAACAGATTCCATCTCTGCCCTAGAAGAGCCCATTTATCTGTTTCACAGGGGATTTGCACAGTGCAAAGATTCCCAAAGCCCATGGGCTGACAGGGGGAAATGGCATCCAAGCAGCACAGGGCAGCCCAGGCAGCTCATCAAGAGCAAAACCACAAAACAGAGCCAGAGGCAGCTCCAAGGCTGCCAACACAACTGCCTACAAAAGCTGCCAACGAGCCAGAAACTGCTTGTGGGAAAATATCACTTACCCTTAGCATCTGGGTCCCGTGATTACTGTCCAAAGAAACAGAGACTGGTAAGATAATGGCAGGATTAATAGCACTTCATTGCTCCTTTTTCTCCCCTTTTACTCCCAAAAAATTTTGATACAACACCCCCCAAAACTGGGTTCAATTTTTAAAAAATCAGTTGTTTTAATCTTTGTGTTACTCATGTAGTAAAATGAGTCTTCCTGCCTCATCTCTAAAAATAGCTTTTGCAGGCGCTTCCCCTGGCTCTCGATGTACGACACATAGTGGGGCCATTTGTTACCATTATTGACATGTTTGTGGTGAACTGCAAGCGTGTTTACAGTAGAAATGAAGTCCCTGCTCTCTTGGAGGTAATCCTGGGGTGTCTAAAAGACTCATGGGAGTCCTTGACGTGGATTCTCTGAAATGAATTTCTGTTCCCATATAAATAAATTATCTCAGGGCCAAATATTTATATTTTCCTTCTATTTCAGGAGGGCCGCAGATGCAAAAGTTCCTGATGGTTCTAGCAATAGTGCCCTGCACAAGCTGCCTGCTACTGGATGTGAGGAGGAATTGGAGCAAAAGAGGAAGAGGAGGGCTTTGCACTTACCCCTTGCAGTGTAACAGAATGAGAAATGGGGCTTTTGCAGCCAGTAAATAGGGCAAAGTGAGAACTGGCTCCCTGAGTTAATGGGTGTCAAAAATGCTAGGGGACCTAAAGGCCAGAGATGCCTCACAGTGAGTGAATTGGCCCTAACTTCCCCAAATTATGCCAAAGGTTGACCAGAAAATTTTACAGTCATTAGCTTTTGATTGGAATTGATAGATTTCCATTTTCATGCAATATCCATTCACTGCAGTTTCTATTAAAAATATACAGCTTTGTTATCTTGTGAGTATAGACTGGATTTTTTCCTGCAGAAATTCACTGAAAGAAGTAAACTTTAACCAGAATTGCAGTTTACAGATACATCTGTATCACACTGAAAAACACCCAGGCAATCGCTCATTAAAGCTGTCCAGTTCTGTGTAACATACATGTGACTGTGCAACATGCCAGGTGTTAAACAAAACATGAGGTGACATCATTCTGCAGACTGGGCTATAGAAAATACAATCTCCTGGTGATCTACAGGAAAAAAAACTCACTGCTTTTTGGTGAATTTAATAGAAAATGACAGAAGAGTACAAATTGTTGTTGTCTTTATATTTTGAAATCAGGCAAATCTGTCTCTGCATTCACAAATTCATGTTTATAAGCAGCAAACCTACATTAAATCTGTCATTAAAAATATTCTTTCTAGTAAGGAATGAGGAGCTTGGAGTAAAATAAACAAAATTTATAGGAATATCTGTGAGCTGCAGATAGATTTAAATATATAGCCAGCAAGAAAATATCCGAGGGAGGCTAACCAATAACATAAGAGGAAACTGTAAACTGGAGTTCCTGTATAATAAACAGAGCAATATGGATTCAATGCCACAATCTGTTTTCCTGTGGTTTGTTCTAATCCTCAAAGACAGAAAAGGTGTTTGACTACAGCTACGGACTCCTTTGACTGATTGATTATTTGATCAGATGTTGCTGAGAGATGCTTATTTCTATCCCTGTGTAAACTAATGAATTCCAAAACCTGCTCAGATTTGTATTGTTAGTTATACCTTCATTAAACAAAAAGCAAACATCATTGCTAAACTGTTCAGCTCCTCCTGATCTGTTGGACAAGGACTATACTCAAAACCAAATGTATCTCCAGTGTGAGGCTGAGCTCTGAGATGAAGTTATTATACATATCATTACTATTAGCCAGTCTTGTTCTTGGAAACAAGAGAAAAAGCAGATGTGAAAATGCATTTGTTTCAGTGAAGCAAAGTACAGAAAACTCACCAAGGCACCCAAGATGTGCTACATGACTCTTGCTTTCAATGCCGTGAGAAGATGAGTACAGAAAATGCTCTTTGATAGCTCTGAGTATGGCCAGGAGGAAACTTACCTTGGACAACATCACATGTATGACCAGAGACAGATGAAAGGCTAACTCTGTTTTACATCAATCAGAAAAGCTGACAGTAGTAAAATAACACCAAAATGTTGTGGCTAAAGTCAGACTTTACATGCAGGCTTTCTCGGCAATATCATAGTGCTGGTTTTAGAATAAATCAAGAAAGCAAAGTAGGTTATTTGTTCCTTTTAATAGGAAGCCACTACACAGAGCATTTAGCTTGCTTTTTCTGTTTATGCACAGTTTGTTTACTGCCTTTTTTTTATCTTAGTGCCTTGAATATTTAGAGACATACAGATCATGCTCACATTCAACATTTTAATATTTCATTGTATTTTAATTACTACAAAACCTTATGCATAAGCTGCATTGTAATATTATTTGCTTCCACTCCACTGAAAATCATGTGCATTTTCTTGATCATGGAAATATTTTTAATTTTTAATATGGAATTGCCCGAGAAGACACAGTTTCAGCAATGAGGCCCAAACCTCACCTATGTTTCAGGACAAAAAAAAAAAAAGGCATTGTATCTTATATGAAAAGAATGCCACTTCATCCTTCACAATCTTATAGTTCCTACATGACCAACAAAAAAATGTTGAAACTGTCGTCACTAGTATTCATCAATTTAAAAAAGAAGGTTTTGTCCTAAAATGTTTGGGGTTTTTTCCTACAGAAAGACATTTGTGCTTTTGTAAATGCAGATGTTCCTTTTCTCTTAAGACATCAGCTGAAACTGCAGAGAACTAGTTAGCTGCACACAGAGACTCCATGTTCATCCTGTATTCTTTGGAATAACTGTCCAAATTTTATTAGGATTTTCTTATAATGATGTTATATGATGTCCTTGTGATACCTGCATATGTAGAGATCTTAATATTGATTTACTGTGTCTTTTGCCCATCCTTGAGCAGTGTAGGTAGCAATTACAGCTGTTGGTGGTATCTATTTTGTCTTTTCATAATTGTCATTTTTGGTTCTACTTAGGATTAAAATATGAAAATTGCATCACGTGCACACGATCAGGGCTTTAGCCAAGTTATCAGCAATTTCATGGCAGCATCATCATTTTAAGCAGTATCCTCTTCATCTTGTTTATGAAAACTGCACTCTGTAACATAAACTTTTAGAGGGAATGTATCATCATAAGAGCTGCCCTGACAAGAAGCCCTCATTCAGATCATTAATATCTTCCCCCAAAAAATCATCAGGGACAGAGAAACACCTGTACAGCTGTACCAGATGTTTGTGAATAGTTCTGCTTGAGTTGCTGTCTGAGATAGATCAGTTCAACACTATTCCTTAGCTGGATCTAAAATCACTTACAAACTCCTTATTGTCAGCACTTGGCTCAGCTAAAGTTGCAAAGGTGCAGTGGCACATGCACTTTCTTAACTGCACAATGGATTTTTAAAACCCATTCTGATGAATAGTAAACATATTTTCATTCTTCCCAGTAGTCAAATAAAACATATTCCAAGGATATAGCTGGAAACTAGGTAGATAATATATGCAAAGAAACAGCGGAAAATACTTTTTAACTCCCTAAGTTTCTGTTTTTAGAGCAGTGATTTTTTTTAGCACTAGAAAAATAAATCCTCATGCAGGGCTGCCTTGGTGCTGGTTTCTGCATGTTCTGTTCATGTACAACACACAGCTGAGATAATGGAGAGCAAACATTACTTGCAACATCCTCATAAGCATCAACTTTATATACCAGTCCTCCTAAGCAGAGTATCTCCTCACATAGCAACAAACTGAATCTTCTATTAAAAATTAAGTTGAACAAAGAAAAACAGTCTAAGAAGGTGTTTGGTTTTGTTTTTGGTTTTGTGCCTTTTTGTTTTTTTGAACACACTCTGACTGGTAATTTAAAAGAACTTTTGCACACATTTGGATACAGATGAGAACAATTAAGTGCCTTCTAATAATTAATGTATATGCAATCTATAGCATGCATTCTTTTCTTATTAGAGGCTGTGGGTTTTTTGTTGCAATCTAGCTAATAAAGGCTTTCTTTTCCACAAGAGAATTTTGACAGGGTTGACTCCAGACGGCTTTCCAGCTGAGGTCTGGGGCCTTGCTGAACCTTCAAAATTTTCCCATTTGAGCTGCATCAAAGTGAAGGAAATTCAAGGATCACTAACGTCTCAGATGGTAGCACTTGCCCTAACAACCAAGGTTCAGGAATTCTTTGGAGCAGGCTGAGGTCATTTTTCTCCCCTTTTCTCCTAATGCTTTTCTCTATTAATCAGAGCTCACAGCTCAGATTGGTCTTCAACTTCCTCCCAATCCTTGCTAAGCCTGTCATTTCTAGCTATTATTTACTTTAATGGACTTTGGCTGATCCCTTATGAAGCTTTGGATCTGAGAATAATAAGGCTGGAGAGTAACGGGCACAGACATGGGTGTGGGTTTGCCTGCAGATTAACCGTGGCAGATGGGCTTTATTGCGGTTTCCTGTGTGCCGAGTGTTGATTGAGAGGGTATAATGAGAGAGGTGGTGTCTGCACAATGGCTGCAGCCACTTCATTGCACCTCGCGTCTAAACAACCCCATTTTTCTAAATCTTTGGGTTGTGAAATTTTAGGAAGTCAGAGCACAAGAACAAGTACAAAAACAACTGTAAATAACCATGAATGTTAATCCAACCCTAATTGGTCCCTTCTTTCATTATGGGTGCATTTTGCTGAGCTTTCCACCTCTCCCCCCCCCGCCCCCCGCCTTTTTCTTTTAACAAATGAATGATATGGACAGCTATGCATGCATTTGACTTTTATAACAGTTTAACACAAATATTACTTCATATCAACTTATATTATTATTAATATTGATGTCCCATTAGCTTTTGCATTACTAACATCAGCAGCAAAAGCTTATCTTTTGAACATCCTGTTATGCTTTAGGTTTTTGTCATCTTGGGAAAATTTGTTTGAATTAAATTATCTACTGTCTAGAGAATATCAGAAATAACAGCAGGAAAATTTCTTGGTATCTGGCAGAATGAGTGAAAAATATGCTTTTCTAAGTCCAAATGCCATTAACTTTCAACAGCGATCAGACGATAAATTATTTTCAGCTATAGGTACTATCAAAAGATCTTTTACAAATTCCCCATTTTAAGGATTTTACTTAATTCCTCCCATTCACTGATGGATTAAATCACAACTATTGATTCTTTTCTTCCTTTGGTGCTTTACCCATCTGTCCTAACGCTTTCATCCCAGCACCCCTTGGGCTGAGAGGAGTGTTCTACAAATGAACCAGTGAAAACCTGGAGAAGATTCCAGGTCAAGTTTGTGTACAAGAGTTTAAATTTTTAGTGACAGTCTTCCCTTAGCACGGACGAAAGTTTCCACACAGAGCCGCACAAGCTAGCCCCACCAATTATCCTCCTCCTTTGAAAACCATTATCAAGTTTTTCAAAACTTCTTTCATTTCACTGTTGTCACTGGATGAAAAGGAAACTAACCACCATGTCAAGACAACTCGGCTGCCTGGCAACCAAGGGCCACATTTTAATTCTGACTTGCTTCTGGTCTTGACTAATGGAAAGTGACTATGTTAAGCCAGTCAGAAGAGTTGTTTGTCACTTCTGAAATGCAAACAAAACTATATTGTTTCGAAAGTCCTGGGGGTGATTGATGTAAAGATTTACAGTAACGTCATTCATTTACCCTTGTGTTTTAGTGGGATTGATGTCATATCTTTTCATGCTTTATTAAATGCTTTAGGAGAACTCAAATACGTGATGCTTTTTGTCCTAAAGAAGCTAAAGAGATTTTTCTTATGCAAGAAAACTGGACTCCAACCTGAGAGATTAAATGATTTGGCACAACATGTGAGTGCAATTTAATATGATACATCAGCTGAGAAATGTGAATATATAACAAACTGGTAAAAAGGAAAAACAAGCCAAGACAGGGAAAAAATAAAATCAACAGTTTGGGGGAGGGGAAGGAAAGATACACTGCTAATGTACCAGCAGTAAAGCTTGTTTGGACAAACTTTTCCACAGCTGAGTTAAATTTTTTTTTTCATTTCCAATACCAGAAGAGAAGTTCAAATTCTGCTCCCCACCTCTTTAACTATAAAGATATGCAGTCACAATTATAAAACATGTTTCCATTTTTCTATAAAAATTACAAAAAATATTACATGTAATATCAACATCAACTACCCTGACTAACTATGACAGATTCAAAGAGGCTTAAACAGCTTGTTTCCAAAGTAATCTAAAAAATCCCCTCTAAAAACAGTTCTATTGCAAATTATTTTTGTAAAGGCCAGGCTGACTTTTCTGTTACATTAAGAATCAGGAAAGGATGAATGAATCTACAGACAGTTTTCTTGTCAGCAACAGTGAGACAGACTCTCGCATTCTCCATGTATAGACATAATTTTTTGTCATTATACATGGAAAATATTTATAAATAAATATATATGTGTGTGTCTATGTGTGAAACAGAAAAGAAAAAATAGCTGATAGGGTAGTTTCTGTTCTATTTCAACTAAATAAATCACTCTTCACATGCCTATTATGCATTAAGGCAATAATATAATGAACATTTAGGGTAGTAGGCTTAGGGTTTTGCAAGTAGTCTTATATCAGCATCAATGTTATGCTAGAGCTGTTTTCCAAAATTAGTACATTAGCTTTTTGCTGTTCTGACAACACCTCTTAATGAGCAGACCCTTGCCACTAACTTTTTTTTAAAAACAGATATTAAAATTTAAGCACAGTAATAACGTATGCAGTAATTTCTCTTGCCATCAGGGATTCTTAGAGGTAGTCCAAGAGGACTCCAGCATGTCAGTTCTCTGGGCAGAGATTTAGAAATCCAGATGAATGGAAGGTATGTGTGAAGAAAAGAGAAGCAATTCCACCCTCCTGGTCCATGGTGGATGGTGATCTATTCTAAGCCCTCCTACAAATCAAACTGTCCTATACTCAGCTCATGCAATACAAAACCCCTGCCTAGAACCCTGAGCTCATGGGACTTTATCCCCAATGTTATCCAACCTTGACAACCAAATGGTCCGAAATATGAGTGGTCAGCTCAGCACCAGCATTGTATCCCCCAGGGGAAGGGGATAATGGATATTGGTTACAGGTGGCTGCCAGGAGCTACCACGTGCCTTCAGTGCCCAGAGCGTGACAGTGCTGCCACCAGAGGGGTGAGCAGCTGCCAGAGCTGTGTGAGCAGGCCTCAGCTGAGGACCATGGGGCAAGGAGGCAGAGCACCCAGCAGAGGACAAGCAGAGGGAGCCCAGCACCAACAGCACCACTGCTGTGGCTGAGCTGGGGAGAGCAGGGGAATCCTGGCACTGGCATCAAATCTGTTGGTTTGTCAATGCACATCGATATGGATGTGTGCCTCTCTGCTTTCCAGAAAATAATTAAGATCTCTGCACAGCCTGCTACTTCAGGATCACTCAATGCATGATTAAGCTGAAGCATTAGAGACCTCAAGGAAGGAGAAGGAGGAGGAGAAGAAGGAGGAAGGGAAGCAGCTGCCCAATCTTTCCATTGAGGGGAAGTCAGGACTGGCTCATGAACAATAACTCCATTGACTCAGGAAAATAAATATGCATTCATTCAGAAGATTATCTAATCAGTCTGGGTCTCGCTATTAGGCCAGTGGGTTACCTCCATCTACCACCAGTCTCAACAAGCTCTGCATCTCCAAGAAGAAACAATTTAAGAACACGCACATTCCAGGATCATAGCATTTTAACAGTCCTCATCATAGTCAAAATGCAAAAGCTGGGTGTAAAACTGTCTCTCTACAGCCAAATTACACACAAAGCGTGTTGTAAATCAGCTTCACCCCAGGGAAGGCAAGCTGTAAACTACCTATCATTTTACACAGCTACGTGGAGCCATCATGGTGGAGGAAGCCTGAAAAGGTCAAGAGATTTTTCTAAACTACCTACATCTCCGGAGTAGCTCAAGAAGCCACATAATCTAAAGTCCTCAGATAGTATCTGCCTGATTTTTTTTTTCCCATATGGAACGAATGTGTAACATTCTCACTGCCTTCATCTTCTGCTAAATTAAACACATTCCAGCATCTCTAGAGCAGCTCTCAGGCAGTTGCACTCCCCCTTTTACTCTCCTGGGTAATCCTTCTGGGGGAAAGAATACATAACGAAGCCCTCAGCTGACAGTTTGGGAGGCCTGCCATTGCTTATTGCCATCAGTTATTTTTCAACTGATTCAAAGATAACACAAGAGCTGAAAGCTTGTAGCTACTTCTTTTGAGAAAATGGAGTCCAAAGAAGCTCCTCTTAGTCCAGGGCATTACACAAGAGATTCCAGTACTCTACTTCAGACCAACTCAAGATTAAAAAAAGAACAAAAGAAACAGAAATTTTTTCTTGCAGTGTTTGAAGGTCCATGTTCCTTTCCAAAAACAAATATGCAAATAAAATTGCAGTGCAACTGACTGAATCTTAATACAATTGTTCCAGGTTCATAAACATTTCATGAACTCAGATTAAATTTCAATTACAATACAAGTACCTCCATGAGCGGCAGAATGAAAGATGCCTGTTCTCCCCATGCTTTGTGGTCATAGTTGGATTCCCTGGGACCTCAGATGGTGCAGGTCTCCAGTGGAAAGTATTGGCCCAGGAGGAACGTTCTCTGTTCTGCAAGGACTCTGGATACCTTTCCCTCACCAGAAATAATGTACATCTTCCTTTGCTACCAATTTTCACAAAACCTATAGCAACTGGTCTGCAGGTTTATTTCCTGTAGGGCACAGACTGACGCAGGCATAAAATATACACAGAGATATGTGCTCGAATAAAGCATATTTAGAAACAGGATAAAAACTAGATTCCCTTGGGTCTAGACAGAACCAACAATAAGAAAAGGCAAAGGCTACACACACAAGGACTGACAGAAGCAGTGAACGAGTATTGTCCCCATCTCTCTGTCACAGAAAAGATCTTTTTCTCTGGCCCCTGGCTAAGCTGCCCTCCATAGGACTTATCAGCCTTTCCACCTGGTTTAGGCAAAGCTCTTTCATCTTTACCTTGCACGCTGCTGCTTTCTCACTTTGAGGCCTGCCTCTCAGCTGCTGCTGAGCTCACCTTCTCTGCGGACGGCAGGCTCAGGGCCCGCTGTGGCCGCCCCGCTCACTCGCAGCAGCCTCGGCATCCCCAGCCCACGGCAGCGCTCCCGGCAGGGCAGGCACAGCCTCCCCAGCGCCGCCGCTCATTCACCGCGCTGGCCACAAGCCCCTCGCCTCTCTTGTGGCAATGAGGGCTCTTCGGCTGGGCTCACACTGCCCCCTGTCCCGAAACAGGCCCCTGGCCCTTCCAGACTCTCAGATCCCGATCTCCAGGAAGGGGATCGCTACCTCCTGTAACTCCAGATGATGCAACGATGCCTCACATTGTGCACGTTTGTCAGTTTTTCATTGTGTGTTCCTTTCAGCAATGAATGCGGCTTATTTGTGTTGCACATAGTGCCATGCAAATTTAGGGCACTATTTTAATGCATGATAAATAATTACTATAATTAACAGGGAAAAAAATGCCTCCTGGCAGTTTGTCAGGACTAGACACCTCTTTTCATGCCAGATATTTTCATATGTATGACATGCACATATAAGATCCCTCTTGCCTCTGTGTGGGGACATGCATCTCCCATTAGCAGTAATGGGAATTATGTGTGTGCACTGAGGGGAAACTGTAGTCTATCCTGGCTGGTGTGCTATGTTAGTTGTGCTTTATTGGATCATATGGAGCATGCCATACAAGAAAAGAAAAAACATCTTTCCATCTTCATTGTTAAGAGAGAAATATATAGAAAGCCCCTGTACACAATCATGCTTTTAATTAAGTGCTATTTGCAGGTGCTTTTTCTCTCCATTTTCTTATAGCCATTTCTGAAAGAGCAATAACACAAATAATCTGCAAAATAAAGTGATTAGGGATAAAAATTAGCTAGGTTTAGTAGACTGATGAGAAATTTTTCTAAAGATAAGCATTTTTAATAAACCATATTTTGAAACTATAAACATCCTTGTATTGGATGATGCTGCACTGCAAAATACTAAACTTCATTTCACTATCAATTTTCTGATTCATCTGAAGAAGTTCATTATCTGTTAAATTGAAGGCAAGCCTCCCACAGAGGAATGCTATCTAAAGATGGATGTGTTTGTGTGTGAAAGGATAGCCTTTCTTAGCTGTTTATCAAAAAGGACATTCACAGAGTAGGTACCATACCTCACTACTTTGTAAATATAAAGTACAATAGGAACATACATACAATCATGACACTGGTTCATTTTTGTCATCTGGTTGTAACACATTAATACAAATTTAGTCCAAACATCCAAAGTTATGCTGCTAGGAATGTTACCATCTGGTTTTAATGAATATCTGGGGTCCATTTTTCAGTTAAGCTTTTCAGAGTGTGTTTGTATGTTGCTTTTTCCAAGCTATCTGCATAATTGCTTAAAGATTTTACTGCAAAATTAATATCCTCACTGTGAATGAGGGAGAAGGGCAAAAACCAGGATGACAAAGGCTGAAATGAGGTGAAAGGCAAATTCAATTTTTCCTTGCACCATAGAAACCTCGTCAGGACTAGCTTTATCTGGTAATCCACATTTAAACTTTAACCTGTAGGGGGGCTCTTTGTGTTAGTTAATGTAAGCATAAAAAGAGTCTGAACCACTAATCAGATTAATCATATTTTGTGAGACTCAAAAGCTTCATTAAAAGGACCTCGTTTCCAAGCTACACATTTCAGAAAGAGAAAAAAGTTGGCTATGAAAAGGAAAAAGTAACACTGAAATTCAAAAAGAAACAGACTGTGTGTCTCCTGGAATTAAACCAAAGACAGTTAAGACCTGGAACAATATCCACCTTCATAAAACACACCTTGAGGATGCCAAAATAATTAGGACATTTTGCTATTGAAATGATGCATTCCCTACATTTACAAAGCTTTATCTTATGCATGACAGAGAACTATTTATTAGGTAAATACAATAAATGTCTCCCTTTTCCTCAGGTTTATGCAAGTCTACCTCTCTGCTGAAGCAGTTGTATATCCTAACTGCTTCAGGTGACCCCTCAGAGCAAGAAGAATGTGAACATCAGAGGAATAAGAATCTGTCATCTCCAGTCAGCTTATTACACTCACACGTGGAACACCCCACTTCTCTAATGAGCATGAAAGCAAGAGAGCAAGCTACTCTCCCAAGTTGGTGCAGCATTGTGCTCTCTTTCAAAAACAGCAGAATATCTCCATTTTCAGTAAACAAATTGCCACAAAGGAAGCTTCAGTGAGCTTTTGTTCATGCCTATGGAATAAAACATGGTTTACTTAAGGTTTTCATGAAGTTTAACAGGAACCATCTGCACATAGGACAAACATTTTGCACTTAGTGTGAAACTCATTCCTATCTCAGCTTACCTTGCACTGGTCTGGAGTTAGAGGGCCTTCAAAACCAGGAGATGCTTTGAGGAAACATTAACAAAGTTGAAAGTCTTTGGAAGATTATTCAATACTGGGCAGATGAAACACATCAGAGCAGTTATATTCTCCCTGAAATATATTTAAGTGGTGAGGAGAGAAATCAAGACATGACATCATGGGAAAGATAATTTGAAATACAGACTCATCCATTTTCCAACCTTGAGACTGCACAAGTGGAGTTAGGCTCACCTTTGTTTTCCAGGTCAGGAGGAGCAGCCTCCCTCTGTATCACAGCCAAACCCTTTGCTAGCTTTTCACCATTATGTGTTCATTTTTCTTTCCCCATAACTTGCCAAGGTAATCTTGCTCCACCAGCTGCACAACCCTCTGTGTGATCTGTATTCAACCAGGCCTTAACTTCTGGACTCTTCAGGCAACCTAAAATATCTTTTTGTGCACACATTGAGTGCTACACTCTTCATAAGCTTATGCATTTAATTAGTAGCTTTCTAAATGTCTATTTACAAGTTTTGTCTGTAATTGCACTGAGCCTGCACTGCTTGGCATTGTCAGTTATACCTAAAGGCACTACTTGTTCTCTGGCTAGGGTGGCAGCAGGTGAGGAATCTTCTGTAGGAAATTACCAGTCACACTTTGCATTGTTGCCACATGAAAAGCTCAGAAAGGAAGGTCAGAACCTGGGTGGGCCAATTCCCTCTCCCACCTTCTCTCTTTTACAGAGCTGATGTTTTCCAGTTGCTGCATGTGCTACAGAGACTTTAAAAGAAACACAATGGCCAAGCTGTCTGCACTTCATGGACCAGACACTTCACACAAAGTTTTACCACAAGCTGTCATTGTATGGCTGCATTTCTGAGCGTGTGCCATTGTGTGCCATCCTGTGCCCTGAGGTCCTCAGTGTTTCTTCATCAAACCAAGCAGCTGTCGAAATGTGCCTCAGCTCCATCCAGCACACATTCTCCAGCTTTCCTGCCCAAGGAAAAGGAGGGGAGAAAGGACAGCAAGTACCAAGGTCTTGCTCCACTGAGGAGCTGGGATGTGGCCAAGAACAGGCTCCCAGATTCCCAGTGTAGATGCAGACTGTTATACCAATGAATGCTTCAGAGAATATCACACAAATCTAAGTTGTTTATGAGCTGACTTCAGCACATGTTTGCACCAGTGTAAAACTGGAGCAGCTGCACTGTTTGACAGAGTCCTTCGAAGTCTAAGCCAATGCAATTTTAAGCAGAATCCATGCCTTTGGTTTGGATAATAATCAGAAATGCTGCCCTAAAAATACAGAAACAAAGAATTCTGCCTGAACACAAAGAGAATTGTTCATAGGTCTGACCCAAAGCTATGAATTTAAATGATCCCAATCTAAATCAAAGAGACCCTGATCTTTGTATTAGGAAAAATTCAGTAAAACACCACCAGTTTGTATTAGGTCAGGTTTTCTCAGCCTTCCTGATACTATCTCACCTTGTTTCATGACAAGTCCTAGTCATGTGCATATAAATACTCCCAGAGTATATTTCCATGCAGTGCAAACAGTTATGGAAAAAAATATCCCCTATCAGGTTGTCATCTGAACTGTGGTACTTCCTAGACCATAACAGGGCAGAGTCAGAGGGATTAACTTGCAGCACTACTGCCACTCTGCTAAAACTGCTGGAAAGGGTCTCTGCCCTGAACTGCACTGGAGCTGTTCCTAAGTCAGGTTCTAGCTGAGCTGAAGGAACAGCTGAGAGGAAGCAACTACTGCAGCAGTTCTGAATATGCTCTGCATATTTCTTATTGTATATGTTGGGAAAATGGGTCTTGGAGACAGAAAAATCACACGCCTGTGGCCACAAAATTTTGTGTTGGTGACCCTGACAGAGTCTTTGACCTCCAGGTGTTCAGTCCTTCCTCCTGCCCATGCACTGTTTGCACTCTGGGCCTGGTGGCACAGGGTGCAGGACATGGGAACTCAGCAGGGCAGGTTCATTTCAACAGAGATGGACCTACAGTGGCACAGCAGCCAACCGAGTTCAAAGGCTGGGAGGATTCCAATTATACTCATCAGCCCACACTAAACGTGTTCAATAATATTTTTTTTCTCCCTCATTTTAATACTATGTTCAGATAACGGGATGTGTAGTGAAACCATATTAAAGCTGGCCAAGCCTGTACAAGCTTTCAGCCAGAATCACATGTCTAGTTAATTGGATACATTTTTCACAAAGATCTTGGGAATCTCTGTGAAAATAAGAAAATAATTCATGAAAGTCTGAACCTACCTTGCTTTAAATTTGTGGGTCAAAATAACTTTTGAGTTCATTACATAAATTGGATGAGGTTCACAGTCCCTGAGCTGCATAACATGATGTCTCTGCTCATTCTGGAACAGATTTTTCCTTTTCCCTTTATTTTCTTCCTAAACACACACACACAAGCAACCAAAACCTTCAAACAAACAAAAAACCCTCCAAAAAAAAAAAACAACCCAAAAAACCCCAAAACTTCCTCATTGCTTTATTTCCATAACTGATAGTTATTTTAAAAGGTAGTACAAGCCTTATAAATTGAAAGAAAGGCAACACTGGAAAGCCCACCAGTGCTGCCCACAGCAAAGCAAACAGAGTTTTTATCACTTCAAATAAAAATTTCTGTTCTCCAAGGAGAAAATCCCCTCTCTTCTGTTGCAGACTCC
The DNA here is from genome assembly GCA_013400775.1 of Chaetops frenatus. Classification (NCBI taxonomy): domain Eukaryota; kingdom Metazoa; phylum Chordata; class Aves; order Passeriformes; family Picathartidae; genus Chaetops; species Chaetops frenatus. The sequence continues at coordinate 78,887 of VZTR01004158.1, forward strand.
ACAGATCATTGGGTAGGTAAAGCAAACTTCTGTCTTTTGATCATTCACAGCTCTTTGGAAAGAAGTTTCCCACAAGGCTCATGATGATCTAAGTTGCTTCTTTTTCTGTTCTGCAGCCTCCCTCTCTCCAAGTTAAAACTCATGCAGAACAAAACAGCACTGCTGAGCTCAGCAGTGTCATGAAGGAGGAATCTGTGGCACCCTAAGGCCTGATTGTATAAAAATGTGTAACGTTACCAGAAAAGGGAGTGGGAAAACATTCCCATGACTGCTTGGTGGGGCTTTATGCCTGTGAGGCATGTGTGAAGAGAGCTTCACACCTATGAACATCATGGAGTCCTACCCTCATCTCTTCTCTGAGAATATATATAATGTTATATTAAATAATGTTCCAGCTGGGGACCCAACTATAAACATTTTCGCACTTAGAGACCAATAAAAAGAGAACACATGGGATAAGAAACACTTGGTTAAATTTGCAGCTTCCTTCCTCCTCCTGTCAGTAACCTTCTGTTCCCTTGTTTTGGCTGTACCACCATCTAAGCACTCCTCCCTTTAATCTTCTAAGTACCTGGATTAACTCATACCATCTAGAATATTTTGGGACCTAAAATTTCATATGGCAAACACCTACAGGAGAAGAGTAGATTAACTCTCTCTTCTGTCAGAGCTGTCCCCAACATAGAGAGGATCCCAACCTTAAAAATTCTTGATATGCCTGATTCTGGACAGGGAACTGCAAAATATTTCCATTACATTCAGTGAAGTTCTACAGAGAAAGTCTAAATCTACGCACTTGCCTAGATTGTGTTTGGGTTTGTGTAATGGCAAAAATACAGAAAGAGATTGCTCCTTGAGCATCATAAAACATTAGGATGGAAATATAGTACAAAAGAAATTGTGGGTGCAATAAAAAACCAACTTTCAATTGTCTGGATTTTTGTTTGGTGTTGCAAATCATTTGAGGCATTTCACCAGACAACCTGTTGGTTTGCTGTACTTCAGAACGTTACTGCAGCTGGACAAACTATGAGCACTTTTGCAGCTGCAAACATGTAGAATATCTTGAGGTCTTAGTGACAAAGTATCCCTAAGTGGCATCCTTAGTGGCATTGTATCCTTAAGACATTATATTTCTATTGTACACTGTTTTATTCAGATCATAATAATAAAATAATAGTTTTCTCTTTCCCAAATTGCTGTTGAACCACACAGCTCATTTCTCTACTTCTCAATGAAGAGAGAAAAGGTATTTTTTTCTGTGCATGGCCCTGGAATTTTAGGGTATTTTTAGAATGTTTCCAGTTATGGACCCATCTGCATCCTATTCCACCATTACTGCACTAAGGAAAGAGAAGGAGAACTGCATAATGAGAGGGGGACAAAGAAATTTCTCCTCGTATGCCCCCCTCTCTTAACATGAAAACAATTTCTAAATATTATCACATACCATCTCATTTGAGGGGCTGCACTTCACCAGTGAAGAATTTGCTCTATTGAAATCATAGTATAGGCACATTGCTAAACTCATGTTTGCAAGCTAGCATCACCTAAATCACAGTTTTATGACACAGTATTGGAAAAAATGGTTATGAAGAGTGAACCTGATTTTAACCGGGAATATAGTACTCAATTTAGTAGGGAAATTTAGTCATTGAGGGAAATGCTTTTAAAAGCCATATTGTCTAGAGAAACAGATATATCCCCATCTCTCAAACTAACTTCTCATGGGTCTTAATAATAGTACTTTTCAAGCAGCTTTCAATAATGAAATAAGCATTAACCCACGTGCAGAGATTGCACACAGGTCTCAGTTGTTATAGCACAATCCCATTCTGCTTCTCACTCATCTCATGTTGCAACTTTCTCTGCTTTTAAAGGACTAAACTTGCCCATAACAGATTTGACTGTAAATCTATTAAATTCTTCATAATGCAAGGTTTCAGCTATGGGTTGTATCTTCAGCCCACTGCACATATGCAGAACAGAGGCCCTGATAGGCTGAATGAGCTGCCCAAGTTTATACAGTAAGTTAGTCTGAGAATGGAAAGATGAGGTTTATTTTCCTTCCAGTTTTATGCTTAGGCTACAGTTTCTACAGTAACATAAACAGAACCTATACAGAGCTCAGACAATGTCTGCTGCATTTACCTGGTGTTTTCTTTTTAAATGGACAGAGATTATTTGTCTCTCCTTTCCTACAGGTGGAGTTTGTGACCACCTTAAGAAGGCTCAAACTAGGTACTTAAATAGGTGAAATTTTTGAAAACTATCTTTAAAATGATCTTTATTTTCAGTTTGGAATTAAATTCTGGCTTCTCTGTGTGCCTGGTGAGCCTCTGATGTCTGTAGGTGAGTCCCTTCTCCTTCCTGTCCCACCAGGACGCTTCTCTACCCTTTGGTGGGAGAACAAGTGAGATCTGTGCCCTGAATGTCACCTGCCAGTGGAGGGAAATCTCTTTTTTCCAGGAAAACTTAACAGGGCTCACGCAGAGTAGGCCAAAGACACCAATATTGATACTAATGGTTATGTGATGTGTGTGAAAACATGCTTCAGAAATGAGGATATGAAGTGTTGCTTGAATGTTAAGGATTATTTTATTATAAGGGAGAAATATAGTTTGGGATCTAAAGGAAATTTCTCTTACCCTTCCACCAGTAATTCTTTCAGCTCCCCACACAGGTGGATCTGTCTCCTTGAAACAGTAATCACAAGGATGAATTTTCCTGTGGCTTTTCAAATGATTGCAAAACAATTTTGCAAAGCAATCCTGGGGGAACATACATAAATGGTCTTTAATGTGGCACAAATTTTTACACCTACCAGGAAAACAAATACATTTCAGTGAAAATCAACACTTTTATGGTCAGATATAAGCATGGATTTTCTCAGCTGGCTGGTGGTGGATCACCCACAAAAGAGTTTGAAGGGTCTCTGTTAGGAACTGGGAAGTTAGGATTAGAAATGTGTCTGATTTAAGAGGGAGTTTTAAGCAATTAACTCGGCAAACACACAAAAGTGAAGCACAAAGAAACACTAATGGGAAGAGATCATTAATGCAATCCATCCACATTCTCCATCTATATGGTCATTACCTGCTGACAACACCAATTGGATTTGCCTATATGAGGAAATGGGCCAAAATAGCTATTGCAGAATAAGCCATTCTTCAATAGCTTTCTGTTTGTCCCTGTGTAGACACTGTAGAAATAATTAGTGCACTTATTATGTTCTAGAATAATTGCTGCACTAATTATTCCAGACTAAAGTATCTTTTATTCCAAAACAATTTGTCCACAAGGGGAGCTATTGTGAAATAGCCTGTGCTCCTCTGCTCAATTTCCATGTGTAAAAAGGCTGTAATCCGTGTGGTTGGAATAGCTGTACCCCAGACTCCAGGAGCAAATCAAGCTATAGACAAGTTCCAATTCTCACATTGCTCAGGATGGTTTTCTTAAAGTAATTGAACACATAGAGTTGCTGTGTAAACAGCTTTCAGCTGGATGGCAATGCATAAGCTCTCCTTTTAAGAGCTTTTTCTTTATAAAATTATTTTAGTCACATTTGCATCCAAGCCTATTGGATTGGATTTAAGGATTGTAGTACATAGAGGCTGACATGGTAGATGAGACTTTGCTCTCTCTTTTGCAAAGTGTGAAATTCTGAAATTGGATAAGCCCATAGTGTAATTAGCTAATTTGATGGGGTAGCTTTATCCAGTCTGTGTGTTTAGAAGCACTACTGATCTCACAGTTTTTTGTGATGAGTTGCAATTAAACTAAAGACTGGTATGCCTAGACATTGACCCCACAATGCTGTTAAAAACCTTTTCAAATGAAGGATGGAAATGGTGGTATCAGATCTTCCTAAACTGGAAGGAGAATACCAATTTTCTACTGCCCCTCTTTCAGATGTATTCAAACCTCTATTTCTGTCTCTTTCTGGGGTACTTTTGTTTGGTTGCTTTTTAAAAAATCCTTCTATTTTCTCAAGGGAAATATAATCGTATTGGAAAAAACATGTTCCCTCCTTTTTGCTCAGGAAATGGCAGAATAAAACAGTGAAATAGATGTTTTTCTCTTACCCCACATGTGATTTGGCCCAATATTTGAGAACTGTAATGCTCAGATAGCAAGGCTGTGTAGTACCCTACTTTATGCAAAACTGCATACAATATATTTATACGCAATAAATAATATTCTTTTCCAATTCCATTTTCATATGGTGGCACTGTCTCACCATTCAACCTCTGTCTTTTTTGCTCTAGGGAGGAATCAAAATCAATTTGGGATATGTTTCAAAATAAGTGGCATTATTGCCTAGTGTGTATTGTCAATGACATTTGCAATGGTCATGGGGTATGATTTGCATAGCCTTTACCAATCTCTCCTGTGTCTGGCTAGGGTCTAGGAAGTCATCTAATATTTCTCAGAAGACATTAATTTTCTTGAAGCATCCAGTCCCTGCTCACAGTATTATTTTGCAATCAATCCCTCAGCCTTTGATCTTGAAGTTTATTTAACCCAAGATACATTGTTAACCAGTATTTGCTCCAAATTTACTACTAAAAACTTTTCCTGTAATATTCTAAGAATGGACTGATGTACACTGATTTCTATCATAAACAGAATTCAGCATAGAAAAATTGTCATTAAACGACTCCTTAACAGAGGAAAATACTGACATCTTCGACATATCTGTAGCTACAAAAAGCTCTGCTGACAGATGTATTTTCACTTTATCTATCTAATAGGATGAATTTGATTTATTAAAAACAACATTTTTCTATTTAAGGCTCATAAGAGAGCTTTTTGTGATTCTTGTAATAAGTTTTTTTGTCAATTAAAGGTTCTGTTCATTTATGAGATGGATGCAATTAGAAATACAAGATGTTCAGTATTCTCAGCTCAAACTCTCTTGTTATCTTGTGTTTCTCATGTACTACTGTAGCTGTTCTACCCTGAATTGAACTAGATTATGATTACTAGTTAAGAACTGAAAACATTGCTGCTTTTACTTCTCTCTGTTACTTTGTAAATAAATACTTTCAATTACAAAATTGTTCTCAAAGAAATAGGAATTATATTGAAAGTACCCCACTGCTGCTGTAACAGTTTCAGATTTATTGAATCCTTCTCTCTGTATTACAATAGCTCCTGCTGTTTTACCTGGACTGCAGCAATACCAGACTCCAGCCTTGTATTTTGTAATGTTTCAAACCGTCTGGGACAAGAAANTAGAAGAGCTTTCTATCTGAAAAAAAAAAAAAAAAAAAAGAAATCCAAAACCAAAACCCTCAACATTTTTCAAGTTTTAGCTTATAATCAGAATGGAAATATGGAAATGCTGTGAAGAAATTTTAAAATATACCTTTATCATTTCCAGTAGGTTGGATAAGAGCCATGCAGCTACATGTCAGTTTTACAGTTATCTCAGATTTTACAGGCAAGGGTCTGATTTTATTTGCATTTATTAAGGGAAGCTCTAGCATAGTAACACAGACAATACAGCCAAGTGAGGTTGGAGAGAGAAGCAGCATGTTTGTCATTAA
>VZTR01004158.1:97442-125820 GCA_013400775.1 Chaetops frenatus
ACTATATTTATGTGCTTTTATGGAAAAGGGCCAGGGACAACAGTCTCCAGGTCTCTTACTTGTTGTGCTGCTCCCTGTGTCTCTGGTCCACTGCTCAGTCAAACTCATTTCTCTCTGGCTGAAGGGTCACCCTTCCCTCCAAAACCAGGATTCAGTCACTGCATGACAAAAGCCTGAATCCCACACCCTGAACAAGTCAGATGACAGCCTGGGTGTGCACTTATACCCCACAGCTCAGGTGAATGTCCTACAGTCACACTGTGTCTCAGCAATGGTAACAACTGCCCTTCCTCAGGTCTTTTGGGGTGAGAACTGACCCAAACAATTAGGAAGCTGTAGCTGCAGGATTGAGGAGGGTTGTCTATGACACCAGGCAAAATGAATTCAATTCCCACAGCTGCTAAATGACAAAGACTTCAGAGAAACCACTCCTTCACTTTGAAGGATAGCAGGATACAGAACAGGAGGGGAAGAGGTGAGCCTCATCCTGGAGGAAGGATGGCTACTTAGACTATCCTCTCTGCTATTTTTTGTTTTCCTAAAAAGAAACCATAGAGACCAAAAAGCCACAGGTGAAAAGGAAAGCAACAAGGGAGCAGAAGCTTGTTTTTCTGTATGCTCTAGATTCCTTGACAATAAGAGTTTTGTTGCTTTACAGAAAAACTGGACGTCTAACTGGAGTCCTCTGGCAGAAATCAGGACCCGAAGTGTGTTCATCTTTGACCTTAAATGATTTTCAAGGTCATTTTTCTCAGCCCTTTTGCAAACTATTATCTCAGTTTCTGTGGCAGTATCACCCTAAATTCCCAAGCACAAAATTTAGATATGTCCTAGACTGTTTGCTTTTTTTGTCTTTTACTGTCAATATTATAATACAATATATTCAGCGTCTAACTTTTAGAGGATTTAGAATTAACCTGTTCAAATTGTTATTGTTTGAAGAACATGCATTTTTCCAAGAATCACCTACCTCTCATATCCATAAACTATGCATAGTATGGTGAGCTGGATAACATCAAAGGAAGCAGATCTTTTTCAGTAATATATCATATTCCGTAAATCAGCTTGAAAGACGTTTTTCAGCTCATTTTGATTTTTATGCTTTCTTTTTCCTGCTGCTTGATGTAAAACTGACAAAGTAAAACTGACAATAAGCTGCAGAGAGATGCAAGCTTGCTGGTACACAGAAATAAACATTTCTCCTAACAGATGGAGTAATTTTCACTTCTATTATCATTAAAAAACTTCAAAATTCTGTGCAAGAGGAGAAGCCAGCAAGCTAGCAGTGTACCCCTTTACTGCTGTATTTTTACAGATACTTGTATATTTAGAAGCTCATGTAAGTTAAGACATTATCAGCTATGCATTGGGCATCCTCTTGGCCTGCAGTCCAATATTTTAAGCAGCATCACAGCAATTGGACTATGAAGGACAAGACAGACTATTCTCTTTGAGTTACTAAACTCTCATCACTCAAAAGCCAGTGTTTTCCACCCCACAGAAACACTGGACTGCAGTTATTGCCTGATTCCTGTCACAGAACAGCTGCATTTTCATCTAGAGCAGGGGTGACAGCAAAAACATGAATGTGTAGGTGGCCAGTGGGGCACCACACAAGCAAAGCCAGTGCTTGAGTGGAGTGAGGACACGTCTGGGGCAGCAAATCCCAGGGGGGATCTGATGCCAGAGCTGGCAAACTGCATTTGCCCCAAAATGTCCACAGGATCAATTTATCTTTGACCCAGTCTTTATGACCCTTCCCCATGTAAGCCACCCTAGCCCTCTCCACAGCAAAGAGAAGGTTCTCAGTCTATCACTATCAGTAATGTGTGTGTTACTGAAAGCAGCATCCTACAGTGTTGAAATTGTTCTCACAATTAGAAAAAATATTATAAATAGTTTTTTTTGCTGTTAAGCCTTTTTCTGGATACAATACACTTATTTTTTTCTAATATATAAAGACATCTCACATCTGGAATTATTTTACATAAACTTTTTTTGAAAGGAATACACATCACGAATCACAGGGGCTTAAAACTTTATCTGCGTTTACAGACTCATTGCAACTGCTCTGAGTATAAAAGCTCCATATAAAATGTTTCCTTTAAAAATTCCAGTATTAGATACATTCAAGCTGGTGGCAAATTGTAAACATGGATAAACCTTGTTGACATATTTTTACGAAGATTTTTAAAAGCCATTAACATTTTAGACATTTAAGATATCATATATTTATTTCAGCATTTGTGAGATGTAAAATTGTAGCTATAGCACTTTGTTTTCATGTATAGTTGTAGACTTTACTCATCATAGATTTTATTCATTTTTGTTTTCACAACAATTTTCCCTTCACATTTCTTTTAGCTACAGACTAATCTGTAAGAGCATTTTGTTTGATTGAAATGGACAGCAATTTAATTTTCTTTTTGCTTCTCTAATGTATCAGTACAATCAGTTAGACGCTGCAAATTACTAAGGAACAATAACATCTAGAGAAAATTACTGAAATAAAGAGTAAATAACTCAGTGTTAAAGAAGAATTAATATAATGGGATCACTCAGAAACTATTAGGATCATTAATGAAATTAAAGTATAACCCATACTAATTTGAAAATTCAGTTAAAGGCTACATTTAAAATTACTAAGTGTCAGGGGACAATATTTAAATTATGAAAATTATTATAATGCTCTGACTGGAAAGTACCCATTTACACAACTTTTAGTCATCCATTGAGTTTACATGCATTGATACTAACACTATATTACTGAGCAGAAAGTTAAAGGCTTAGTTCCATTTACTTTTAAATATAATTATGATACAAATAAATATACAAATGCAATTCTACTGTATTTTTTTGTATCGCTCCATTTGACTTTTATGAAAAATACTTTTAAATTAATTTGATTTTCTGAAATATATACACTTGTGCATGTACTTAGGGGGCAGATTTACTAACAACATGTTGGGTAGTGAGAGGGGGTTATAACATCATAGCAGGGATGAGGCTGAATTACTGTTGGTTCTTTGAATTCCTCTCCCTCATACACAATACACTTACACCCACCCCACTGCAACCCTTCAAAACACACAAAACACAACCACCTGTGATGCACTGACCAAGATTTCTCTGCAAATACCAGCAAAATTTTCTAACATGTTTAAAATCTCACAAGATTTTTTTTGACTGTACTCTCTAAGGAGATTGGCAAATTGTTAAACTCTGAGAAAGGAGCCTGGAACACCTGGTACTGGTGAGAGACCAAAGCAGCAGAAGAGATGATTAATATCTGTCAGGTTCCCAAGGTGACATCTCAAGCCCATGGATGTCTTGACTGATGTTCAATGGAGAGAACCCTGGATTTTACCCACAGTTTATGGGAGTTTAGGAAGAAAAGCTGATAGACAGAAGTACCACCAGTTATTTGATAAGAGTCACTGAATAGTCAAAGCTACAAAACTTTCTTTTCTTTACACAGCCACTGAGGATTTAAAGTCATTTGATCAACCAAGTTTGTGTGTTCACTCAGCTCTTACAGTTCAACCAAAACCAGTGCAAAACATGGAGAATGCAGGCCAAATTCTAGGCTGTGCTTATGCAGAAAGTCTAAGCAATTATTTTTCCAATCTTTTCTTTTAGATGTAGAGTCTAATTCTGATATTTAATTCATATTTTGCTTCACAGACATGCCACATGCTAAACCCTGGAAAGGTCTATTTTTTTCCCTAATGGTCCATGCCTTCCCTAATGAAGTTTATGTTGTTGCCCAGTGTGCTTCCTATTTGTCTCAAGCACAAGGATTAGTGTGGGAGAACTGAAGGTGGCAGGGAAGGAGTTGAAGTGACAATAGCCCTCAGGGATTTTATAAAATCAATCCGATGGGGACAACAAGGTAAATAATGCCTTCATGTACTGTACACCAATTACAGTATTTGCTGTCAGTGACAAGCTTCTGGCCATCTCCAGAGTACTTCTGCAGTTACCACAAATTGCTAAGACACCAAAAATCAGATTATAAAGTCAATAAACATGTAAAATTTGAATTTGTTTGCTGACCTCAATGGAGGTATTCCAATGTTAGAACAGCAAAACTACAGCCAGACTCCAGATATAAATGACAAATTATTTCAAATAATGTGTTTCAGATATCTGGATGTACTCTCTAAAGCCTCTTCAATCGTAATCAGGTGAGCACTCCTGGTCAGTTACACCACTATTAAAACATACAATCAGAATCATCATAGTCTCTCAAACAGAACTGATTTTGTCCAGTTTGTGAAAAACATTTTAGGACATAAGTTGAGATGAGTTTTATGTTGGATTTTTCTGTTGCTGTTTCAGGTGATCTCCTGATTTATTTCCAAATCTGGAACAGCCTGTTCTATTCCTTTGAAAACAAACTGAAAAAAATGTAGCTTTAAAAACAAAAAGAAATCTACAGAAAGAATTTACTGAGTGTACTTCTCCTTCATTCCATTTGAGATTATCAAACAGCAGTTTTTCTTTGAAAGTATTCATTGGCTCTCTTATAGCTACTATATTTGATTATATTTAATGTAGATAATAAAGATATATTAAAAATGTGGAACAGAAGAAAGAAAGGAAGAGAAAGGTCATTACCCCATTGTAGATTGGTCCAAATTATTTTGCTGTCGAGGGAAGTTTACAACTTGAATTCTTTGATGGCACTTTAAAAAAAAAAAAAAGTTTCTAACACAAGCACATGCACACGCACACACAGAGGCAAATATATATATATATTTGAGATGAATCATGTGTATGGATATCATATGAGATGTAATTTAGTGATAAAAATAAATAAATAGATTATCGATAGCAATTGCTGAGATATTTTGCTTGCCTTGTTGACAGGATGTGACCCTACCCCAGCTCCTATAAAGTTTTTACAGATGCAACTTTCATTAAAACAGTGGAGGCAAAAAGGAAAAGACAGAGAAGAGGAAACAATGACATATTTTCATTGCAATAAGCAAACTTAGCTAGAAAAAAAACAACTCAGCACCTCACTTGTAGCCAGGTTTTTTAAACGTAACTGCAAAAAACCAAATGCAAAGTCCAGACTGCTCAGTAAATCACCTCCAGCCCCTGACAATCAGAGAGCAAGCAGAGCAGGAAGCAAACAGCAAGAGGCTTCTTTGTTCACAGATCCAAATGCTGCCTCACCAGTGCTCATCTCACATCACTCTTTCTCCTTCACTCTCTTTGCTCTCTCCCAGAGCAGCACCAGCAGAGATTCTGCAGAAAACAATATTGGTTTTTCATCCTTGTCTCTTGCTGCTCGTGGCCCAGCTACTCACAGGCACGGTCCTGTCAAACTGCCCTGCAAAATCCTTCCATTCATACAACTAAACTCTGCTCTGTGGCTTTGCTTTTGCATTCCCAATAAATTAAGGTATCTTTACTCTAAATATGACTTTTCCTATATCTTCTATTCACCCTTCATTGTCAGGTAGCTGTCAGAGGCTGCTTAATTTAAAATCATTGTTCTAAAAATTCTGCATGGGAAGAATAAAACTCCTTTCAAGTGTGTTTAGTAACAGACCGAAAGCAGATCTTAGAACAGAAAAATATGTAAAGGGACCGAGTTTATGAAACATAATAAAAAAAACCTCAAACATGCATTTTAAAATATTTCAAGTCACGTGGACCTCAGAAACAATCAAGTGCTAACATTTTTAAAAGCTCCAGGTTAAGTTTTAAAATACTATTGGAAACATATATGATTTTTGACCTCTTAACTGGAAGGGTATAAAATGTGGCCTAACTTGTTTAAAAGGCAGTTTAAACTTGTTAAAAGACACCAGTGGTAGCATTTCAGTGAATTGGTCTGCAGTTGAGAGCCAAGAAGGACTGTGCCTTAATTCCTGGGTTTCTCCTGAGCTTTCTGGTTACTACATTAATTCCTGCCTGAGTTTACTGGTGGACAAAAGGAGGGAACCATTTGGATTTTTGTTGGACCTCACATAATTTCTGACTTCAGAGAGCTTCCACTGAATTTGAGTTCAGGGTCTTGCAAGGGTCAAGGGGGAATTTTACCCAAAAGAGTTGGCCTAAAAGTAGTTGACAAAAATAAATACTAAATACCTGATAAGAATTTCTGTTATTTCAGAGTGGGTAGGGAATAAGATAAGTCAGAATAACAAGACTAAATGAAGAGAAAGAGAATTGGGTTGAAAGACCACAGGTGAACAAAGGTAACCATTAAATGTGGGTTCACTTGAAACCAAACCAAACAAGTAATCTTAAGCAAAAAATGCCTGTATGTAAAGGAGAGAATTATAAAATAGCAGCTGCAAAAATCACTATAATGTGGGCTCCTTTGTGAAAATTATTACTACCATGATGCTAATATATGTAACACACAGGAACAATTCATGCATTTGCAGTAGAGCAAAACAGATGGGAACTTTCTTTTCCCTGCTTTAGCAACATGAAAATAATTATTTATAATAATCATGTTTACCAACCTTGATGCATGCACAGTGTATCAAATATTGTTCTGCTTCATTGTGAGACTGTCTACCCTTCTTCCTTCATCTCATCCAGCCCAGACTTTCTTCTCTGCCCCAGCCCACAACTACTGCTGCTTTACTACCAGCAAGGCTCCAGCACATCCTGACCCCAGGATTTTACTATGGAAATTTTTCTCATTCCTATCTGTCTGGCCTTTCCTTGTCTCTTTGAGCTCATCTTTATCATAGTCCCACTGTGACAGTCCCCTATCTACAGGAAGTCCAATTTCTACAACTATACTGACTTGTTAGTGGTTACTGACCTGAACTCAGACTAGATCTGCCATTTGTGAAGTTTCCCTCAATGTTTTGTTCTGTCAGCAGCCATTTCCTCCACTGATTTCACTGTTCATTTGACTTTCTGTGCCACTGCCCTCATGCACAGAACTCCTTGACAGCTTACAAAGAGAGGCCTTTTTTCCACACCACCATAACTTGCAGACTCTCCTGCTACCACATTTCTCCAGGGACTTCCAAACATAGCAGGCATCTGATTTCCCTAATTGCCCTGTCATAGAAAAAGCAAAAGCAAACCTTTCAAACTGCTGGTAACATTACCATCCAAGGGAAGTAGTCAAGTTCCTATTGTCTGAATTGTTTAAACCAGACAGTACAAAGCTTCACACTGCACACATGGGGAAAACTCAATATTCGCAAGGGGCTGAACTTGCCAACTAAAAGGTGTTTTATGTCTCCACTTTTTGTGATATTCTGAAGTGCTTTCCTGGGCTTAGGCAGAAATTGGCACTTGGAGGTGAACCTTTCTTCCAGTATAAGTAATGGCTCTGGGTTCCTTCATGCAACTTTACTTCCTTGCGTTAGGTTTGGATCTGCAAGTACCAGTTCAATTATCCTTCATGATTTTATTAGTTATTCCTCTGGTACCTGTGAAAGATCTTCTTTTGTTTCCTGCTCAATGGAATGATTAACAGACTAAAATCCCATCTCTGAGGCCATCTTTAAGAAACTGGTCCTTCCAAACGATGCACTGAATATCACAGTGCTGATCATCTCTCAGACTGCGTTCTGCCTTCTTTGCCAAATACCAAAGAATTGGCATTCTTCCATGAGTGGAGAAAGGACAGCACTGTGGGGAAGGCATGGGCAGCATGCACATTTGTGTACCACATGGGAATGTGGATGCCTAAGGAAACAGAGGAGGAGAGTGAGCAAAGTCAGGATCTGTAACCAAGCAGTACCTCTTTTCCCCACGGAGCTGGAGTGCAGGAAGAATGCCTGCAGGGTCTCTTGGCTCCACAGCCCCTCTCTGACCAGATGGGTGCTTTCTTCACACGTGCAAACCTTCAGGCTTTAGCCAAAGTACTCACCCTGTGACCAGAACTGGGTTAGACCTGAACCGTAACTCCTACAATTAGCCCTCACAGCCTTCACTTTATTGTTTTAAACCCTAATATTTACGTTTTATTTGACTCAACCACTTTTCAGGCTCTTCTGTTGATTTGTGCACCAGCTTTAGATTTTTCTCTTGGGTAGTTAAGGAGTTTCAGCTGCTGGTGAAAAGAAACAAGCCAAACAGCCAGTGAACATGCCAAGGGGAGAGGAGGGCTAATATCCTGTAGCCTTTATACATCTACTGAGGCTCTGTGTAAATTATAAGGCCTCTTGTTTTACTGCACACTGTTGGCATAGTTGAAGCAGGAGTCTTGTAATGTCAGCCAAGAGGACCCAACCACAGTCACCAAAGCCCCAGGAAGAAAAGAATTAACAGCCTTCAAAAGTGGAAAAGTTTTAAAAAGAGATATTTAAAAGGTTTGACTTGCAGCCAAGTGTTAAACAGTAAATACAAGTTTTAAGTGTATCAACGATTGAGATGAAGTATCATAATTCAGCAGCATGGAATGGGACCTCTTACTGGGAGAAGCTAAAGAAGAAAAATGAACCAGCACAAAAGGAACCCCCTCTAGGGAAGATCTCACGCATTTGGGTCTGGAGTCTAGTTAGAGCAGGCCAAAACCTGATACTTTTATCTCCAACCTTTGACCCTGACATCTGGAAACTTAGTTTGAGTCAAACAGAAGGAAGTTTTCTTTTCTATTTCAAATACTTTATAGAAGAAAAACTTCAAGTATCTACAGTTAAGTCTGTTAGTACAAACTAATTCTATTTGTGCACTTGTAGTGAACTCTAAAATATAGAATATTTGTGCAGGAAATGCATGCATCAGAACTTTTGGGAAAAGAGAGTAACTTGGTGAGACTGGCACATTGTTCGATGTTTGTATGGGATCCAGATAACAGCCCAGATAAACATCTCCAAGGGGGTGCTGAAGAGTATAAAAGGTCCAGTTTGTTTGATGTTCTTAGATGTTCTCATTTAATAGCTATCAGCCCTGGTGCCAGAAATAACAACATGTTTAAACATTCTGTATCAAAACACAAATTAAATTCATTTAGTGTAACCTGTTTCCAAAGTTAATTTTCATCTTTAGCTGGAACACTAAGTGTGATGTAACTCATGTTCTTCCTGGCAGTTATTTTCATTATTATGTTTATTACTCATTTAAGAGACTTTTTTTTTTTTAACAGAGGGATTAATGAATTTAGACTGCACATTATAACATCAAAAGCTTTGGTTTCAAATAAGCTCATCTGAGCTACAGGAGATTTTCTCCCCTTATATGAAGCTAAAAAGCAACTTCAAAAACATAGTTCAGTTATAGTATTATTTTCTAGTTGAGTGAAGTCATGGGTTTTATGTCAACCTGTTATATTTGCATATAATAAATGACTACTTATTTGTATTGTCCAAGTGATTTCCTTTGACTCCTTTAACCCACAATCTGTTCAGAAGTCAGATGCTATCCACAGATACCAGCTCTCTCTCCTCAGGAGGATTTCTCATCATGTGAAAGAACAAAAACAATAATAAAGGGACTTCTTTTTCAGGATTCAAACTATTGTTTGAGATCAGATGAACAGAAGGGGGGAAGACACATGCCAGCATTTTAACATCATGTTGTTCAGGCCAATACAAATTAAATAGGAAATAAGGAGCACAATACAGAACACTTAGCAAAAGTATTTCTTCCCTAACATGTTCCTTTCGATCACTAAGCCTTCTGTTTACAAGTGAATTTTTTTTTTACCCAGTATTGATTAATGACAAACTCTCATAGGATATGCATACACAGGTCTCAGAAATCAGCCTGATTTTATAAATGAAGGAAGAAATCTGCAGAATTTTCTGTTTAATAGTGTTCTCTAGGATAGCTGAAGTCCCTCATCAGTTATTATACTAGAAATAATAGACTATTGCTTAACATGCTGCCCGAATGACTTTATTTTTATTAATTAATAATAAGTTACACTGTGTAAGATATTTTCCTGGTTATTTTCAGTGATTCTAGAGAGCTTTGCAGCACTGCTTTTAAAAGAGAGTAATGTTTGAGTTAAAGGCCCTGCCTCTGCATTTCCCTGCATGGACAGAATACCTCTCACATCAGTGGAAGATACAGGCCTCAGCTAAGGAAGTGATTTCTAAAGGTTCACTTTTTATTGAGCTGGGCATTTCACTGTGTTTGAAGGGATTCAGCCAGTAGGAAGCAGCAATACACATCTACAGTCAAAACCAACACACTGTCTCTGAAACTGAAATTCACTGATATATCCTGAAATTACTGTGGATAAACACCATGAAATACCAACTTTTTAGAAAAGATCAGCAAAATCCTCTTTGGAAGGAGGTACATGCATAATTGTTCCTGGTCTAGAAAAGGCATCCTTGTAGGGAACATAAGCAAGTGGAAAACTGCTGTCATTTTGAGCTACAAAACCAGAGGTGTTCTGCTCCATATTGTTTCACACAAGACTGCATGAAACATACTTGCAGTGGCTGAGGCTTCCACCCTGCTCTCAAAATCACCTCCCATACCAGAACATCCAATAGCACTGTACAAAATGCCCCTCATGATTTCCTTCTTGGTCTCAACCTGCCCCCCATGATATTTCATGTGCAGTTGCCCATTGGCTTCTCACAGCTCCACTTTTCATAAAGGTGGCCAAACAGGCCAAACACTAAAATACCCATTTTGGCAACACAACCAGACCACTCCAGTGAATATTTACATTATGGAAGAGTCCTTTGGGCACATCATCCTAGGTAGCAGACTGTTTCTCTCCTCCCATGTTCTGGTCCTCAGAAAGGCCATCCTGTGGAGACTGCCATCCCCCTGAGTGGGTGTGCTCTACAACCAGCAGCCCATTTCTACAGCTCTGGCTGACCTGGCACTTGGCTCCTCATTTGTAGGTGACTCAGGCTCTAGGAGGAAGGCCATGCTATTCAGATTAAAGGTCTTGGTTTAATGAATTCATGTTTCCCTTGTTGAAACCAGAGCTGTGGCAGATGATCACTTCCAGGTTTATAGGTAGGGCTGTAGTTATTGATGTGCCTATTCATAATATCTAGACCTCATCCCAATTTTTCAATTAATTCTTTATCAAATCTTACATTGCCATGCTCCAATCACACGGTGCACTAGAAGATTTAAGGTCAGGTGGCTCTTTGATCAGTGATCTATCCCTCAATCCTGTCACTCAAGCAATGAACGGTTCAGTTGGCAAAGTTTTATTCTACATGTAAGTCTTGGAGGGAAAAGAAAAAGTTAATACAGAAATCAAGGCAATCAAGGAGAAAAACACAGAAATAATTTGATGATTTGGTATGATATTTGATAACTTGATAGAAATTAATAAACTGATATTTTAGTATGCAGGAAAACTAGAAAATATTATATAGAGGGATTTAATTTTCTTTTTTCCTCATAGTCTAAACCCAAATAAATAGCAGGAGTGCCAAGGCAGATGATTTTTTCAGTTTCCTAAATTTTATTATGTCTTAACTCTACAGTACAGCAAGGGATAGATTCTCCTTTTGAAGCCCAGACCTAGCATTAACATTTATGGGAGTTATACACACATCAAAAGAAAAACCAACTTTAAGCAATTTATAATCAGAATATTTTTTTCTCTGACCGGTGCAATTGTAGGATTTATCTAAAGGAAACTGCAAAAATTTTCATGTTATTTCTGCTGCTGAGTACCTGAATGGTGGGGGAAAGAGAGGAGCTAGAGAGCCAGAATAAGAGCAATCAAGAGAGAGAGGTGCAGAAAAAGGGTGAGAAGGGGGAGGGGGAAAGAGAGAGAAACACACCCCTGAGATTTGAAAACTATTCAGAACAGTTTCTATTCTTCTTCGTATGTTTTCCTTTGACTTTGAGGGACCCAAATCATATTTGGATATATTTAGAACTGTATAACACTGTAGAAGTGTTTCCCTTCTCTACAAGACCTTTGCAATTTTTTTCCCCATTCAAGGAAAGTGTACATGGCACAAATTCACAATGTTTAAACCATTTGTACATAACACCATGAAGTATTTGTACTCCCCTCCATTTTTTTCATTGCTTTCTGATCCAACAAATTAAAGTATGTTCCCATCACTATTTTGTGATATAAACCTCCTGGATCTTTACATGCACAAAAGGATTCCTTGGTCATATTTCCCATTCAAGAGGGCTGATTAAAGGAGTCCCTTATTCTGATCCATCCTATGCCTTTCCAGTTTAATATCTTAGAGAAAGAACTTTTTCTTCCTTGGTTATTTTTATTACATTTTGCCCATAGATATGCTCTTTTACCTGATGTGTAAATTTAAATTCAGCAAAAAAAGTAAACTTAAGCTCTTCCTTTAGAGGAGTAAGGTGACCATTAAAAAACTTCTACAGTAAATTTATATTAAATGTGTGCTCGGCCATAGGGCCAAAAACCCCTGCTATTTTCAATCCCAGTTTTGGATTAATAGGGTCAGTGAACCCAAGAGGCTTCAAGAAAATATTCTGGGATTCACAAATAAACACTCCAATGATACCGTGTTTCTTTGGCAAATGCACTTGCTGCTATTCGAGACAAGACTTGCAAATCTGAGACCATGGTTACATGTGAGTTTTCTGTACTGGGAGACACCTTGGTGGTCTTTGCCTGTAAACCACATCTCACCAGCCCACACTCAGACCAGCAGCTGGCATTAAGTTTTTATGCATTTGCAGTGCTAAACCCTACAATTCTCCATTCAATTTCTCACTATATTGTTTATTCCTTCAAGAGGGCCTTTATTTCATGAGCTGTGGAGCAAATTAACCCCAACAAAGCATTGGAATGCTGTGGCTGGGGTGATGTTGTTCCTGATTTACAGCTGTCCCGTGTACCTCCACATTATTCTGGAATCTGCAACATGGACCCTCCTTTAGGCCACAGACTCAGGCAAGAGGTGTTTCCTGTAACACATCTTACCTGTTACCACCTGTTTTTAGGAAAATAAGACTTGATGCATGGTCATTTGAACAGTTTGGTACTGGAGATATTTTCTATACACATTTCTGGCTGTGAAATATTATTTTTCCATCAAGCTGAAAACGACAGCTGGCCAAAGTATAGCAAATGAGGGGTTTACTTAAAATATGACTAATGCTCACATGAGGTTTACTGCTCTCTTAAGAAATAATGACAAAATATTAACCAGACTGTCAGACACGCAGAGATATGTTTGCATTACAAAATCACTAAATAAAAATACAAAGATTTCCTTGTCCAAACTTTGCAAAGCCAAGATAAGAAGTTAGCATATACAAGCCAGCTAATAAAACAAAATTACAAAAGTGGTAGTTGGCTTACTAGTTGCTATTTGGGTGCTAGTGATCAGATTCTATGAAATAAAAAAGAGTTTTACATGTAAGTTAAAACATTTATTACAGGTGCTTAATCATGAAATCCGCTTAATCGGGACATTTCCCAGGGAACCAAATTAAGCCTAATGATACTTAATGGCAAGGACTGCTGCTTAATTGGGGTGGTAATTCCAGTTAATTGGGATTCCTGCAGGTGAGTAAATGGTACTCAAATAGAGATACTGTATCTGGCCTTCACAATGTTCCAGTACTGGTGGTGCTTTGTCTTCCCTCAAACAGCCTCTCCTGCCACTGGATCAGCAAAGCAAAATTAATTCTGTGCTACCATTTTGGTCCGTCCAAACATTGCTTAAAGTTACAACCACTCTTTCTGGGCTGGAAATACAGGAGGAGTGCTTTGAAGTCTAGCAAATATGAATTCGTGAATTTATTTGCATTTCACCAGGATTTTGGAAAGATCACACTCAACCTCTTGCCTGACCAAGGAGAAGCTTTTTAATAAATCTTCAGACATCATGGAGATGCCGCAAAGATATTTGAAAACTGTTGGTAGCAATTTCCATTGCAGAACAGCATGTCCAAATTAGAAAGGTTTCTGCACTGACTTATGAAAATGAATATTTTGCTACCAAACCCCCCCTAATATACATCCTTTTTTCAATACTAAGAAAGAGAAAGGCCTACACTCTCATGGAACTTTACTATTGCCCAAGGTTTTATTTTAGTCCTTCGCACACACACAGAGCCACTTGCTAAAAATACTTGGATTTTTTTTTTTTACCCATTATTAAAATATGCTTAAATATTATTCACAGCACCAGGGAGACCCTGAAAATTAAAATTGCTAATGGCATTTGGCTTATTAGAAAGATCTGTTTTCATCATTACTTCTTGAGGTGCTCGTGCTCTCTGGAGGACATGGTACCCAGCACTCCGTGTGCTGCACCACCACTTGCTGAGTTGGAAGACAGGCAAGTTGCCAGTTCCTGGGAGAGAGAGCTGTAGCTGCAGTGCCTGCAGCTACCTGGGGACAGGCACTATTCTCTGCAGGTCTTTAAAAGCACAGCAGAGTGGCCTGACTCCAGAGCTACTGCCTCTCACAAATCCTCAACAGGCTCCGCAGCTCCTAGGCTGCCTTGGGAATTTTGGGGAGAGAGGAAATCTTGCCTGCTCTAGTCCCTGCAAAACCCAGGCTGCCACTGAGCCCTTATTCCGCAGTGTGCAGGCTGGGCTGCACAACCCTGGCCAGCCCAGGGCTGCTGGCTGGAAGGAGAAGATCCCACCAGTCAACTGAGAGAGGTGGTTGGAAGATCCAGACTGCTGGAAAACAGCATCCCCAGGTTAGGCCAGGCTTAATTGGAGCCAGGAGATCCCCAGACAACAGACTTTGGCTTTTCAGAGTAGCACATCTCCCTTTGTGAGCTTGAGGGGGACTGCTGCAGCTCCAGCAGTGCTGACATGCAAGAAGAACAAGCTATTACCATGAGCTGGGACCCCATAACCCTCATTTCATACAAAAATCAGGATAGCACCTCTGTCAGAATCAGCAGCTCCTGGCTTCTGCTGAGATCAAAACCATACCTGATTTTTACCCCTCCACTTCAAGCAGTGTTTTGTTTTCTCAGAATCTTTCACAACAGAAGTGTTCTGAACAGAAGAGGAAACATTCTGAAAATATTTTGTGGGGCTGATTTTTCTATTAGCACAGTGTACCCAGCCCTAAGGATTAGAACATTCCACTGCTCCAGTGGGTAAGGGCCAGCAGGAGCTCCAGTTTGTACAGCTAGGGACTAGTACCTCTGCACATACTCCCCTGAGCCTCTGCGCACCTGCTTAGTCCCAAACCAACACACAATACCTGATTTTGATTCAGCTTTAGAGTGGAGAGCTTCAGAATGAGAAATCAGACTCAGAGAAATACTATCCAATAAAAGCACCAAAGTCAGATTTTAGGTGTGCTGTGCTTTGTGTTCCCAGACATGTATAAGCTGCAGATATATTTGAAGTTCTAACAATCAGCACTTGCAAAAGGAAAATAGGAACGATAACTTCAGAACTAAAACAGTTTGATCTTTGTTGTGGAGTTGTTTAAATGCTGTATTAAAACACAATGAAATTCTCAGGTGAAGTATGACAAAAGATTTCACTTCAGTTTTTCCCCCTCACATCACATTCATGTCACTACAGATAAACTAAAATAAAGGACAATTAAGTGTTTGGGCCAAAATTAGGAAGAGTGTTGATTTACTGCTAAAAGGTCTTTCTTCAGTACAGCACACAAACTCTGTACTGTAACAATTAACCTAGTTCTTAATTTATACCTAGTCATGTGTTCTGCATCAAATGAGCAAGAGCACAGTTACAAAATAGTGAATACACTCAGGGAAATCTAAATGGAAGCCATTTTTCATGCTGATCTCATGCATGAATTTACAGATTCTTCACAAATCTTATCATAAAATATTCACAGAACTAGAAGAATATCAGTGTTAGTAAATTATTCACAATCAAACGTTAAATTGAAGTAGCAGCTTGTTTCTCTTCCTCAGAGCATCCACATACAGAAAATGAGTCACTGTGTAAAGCAAAGATCCATCTTACACGTGGGACTACCTTTGATGCAGGATTTGACCAACAATATCGCCCTACATTTCTTCTGCACTGGCAGAAATCAGAGGTTTGCTGCCAAGGTTCCCATCAGAGGCAGAATAGCAGCAGTAGAGACAACATCAATAAATAGCTAAAACAGTGGAAACAGAAATATTTTTCTATTTGTAATTCCTGTTCAAAAATTTAAACTGTTTTCTACTGGTTTCTGTATGCTGCAAGATCCAAGCCAAAGAAAGATAATCAGGATTACTTATCAAGACATGCTACTCTAGCAACAAGAACTCACACAGATTGCCAGAACCCACCAGGAATTAGCTGAGGGATTTTAATGGACTCTACAGCAATTTTCCCTGTTTAAGGGGAAGAAATGATGAGTTTAAATAAGTAAAATGTAAATTATGAATCATCATGAAAAAAGTTGAAGTGTCAGAAAAAAATTTTATAACAGAAGGTTAGTGAGGACAACAAAAGAAAAAGGAGAAAAAAGAAAATAAACAATTATTAGAAAAGTCAAGATTGTTAGTATTAGAAATTAGTTATTGCAATGAAATACAAGGGCTCAAAAATGATTGAGTCAGCAGGTGATCAAAAACATAAATGAATATTAAAATAATGAAGGACAATAAGTCAAGGTGAACTAACTGAAAATCAAGCCAGAATGATTTTAAGGCATTAGTAATGAAGAAAAGGGGACAGCTCCTCAGCAGGTAGAAATCCACCAGAGCTATGCTGATTTAGACCAGCTAAAGTGGTGCCTGTGTGCTGTCAGTAAATAGGAAAAACTTCACCTCTCTCCTGGACCTGAACTGGAAGAAAGAAAAGGCAGCAGTCATGCAGATGAATTTCTGCCAGGAGTACAGCATGCTAAAACTTTCAGATAAATAATTTATTCACTCAGAAAAGCAGTCAGGTCTGCCATACCTATCTGCCAACTTGGACCTAACTCACCAGGCAGCGCTGGTCAAAAAATTAAATCCAGAACACATTCCATTCTGAAACATTTTATTTCCATACTTCTGACATTATTGAGTTTTTCATACAAAGTATTTTAAACTGAGAGAAATTAATATCAGAAAGATGTTAAAAATCCATTTCAGCTTGGAAAAATGTTTCACTTGACCTAAAATAATTTGGGGTAGTTCATTTTGTTCAGAAAATTGAAAATCCATTCTTTTCACAGCTCTGTAGCTTAGACAATTTGTGGAGACTCATATTTGCTCTAATCTCAGAAGCATCTAAAATACAATCAAAACCTATATATTTCCAGTGTGTATAAATGATTACCCTTTAGACAATGCAATATGCATAAATGGAAAAATCCACTCCAAATTCAACTGACAACAAAAACATTTGTACTTATTCTAGAAACACAAGTTCTTAAACAAATGAAAAATTTTGTGATGTGAACCATGAATAAACCTAGCATAAGATACCTCTACATACTTAGCAATGTAGACAAAAATATTACTGAAAAGTATTTTGCAAATTATAAAGCAAAAAATAGACATGATATTACTTATGAATTTATTTGAATTTTTGAATTTATTACTCACATCATACCATATAGTAATTCAGTTAAGGAATGTCTTTTCTAATTGGCAACACTACCAGAATGGTAGACTTAATTTCATTTAAAGGATTCAAAAAAGAAGGGAAGTAAAGCTGGCCATGGCTTTCCATAGATTCTTACCTAAAGATTTTGACAAGGTTCTCCAAAACACATTAAATAAATAATTAACTTATACAGGGCAAGCATAAGATTCTAAACTGTTGTTCCCCTAGAGTCCGAGTACAAAGCTGAGCAAAAGACTCATCTGGCCACAAAAAGGAGTTTTAGACAGTAAAGAAATGGTATGAGAATAAAAACATGGACACTAGCTATTCTGAGAGGAAGAGGGCCAGCACCAGAGGATGAGACAAGTACCTTCTGTATTCTACTTTTCTATTCCTTTCTCTTCTCAAGCCCCCTGGTGAGCATCATTAGCAATACCATTGACACCCAAAGCTGTAGATCCCCATGAAACCTGGTGTGACTCACTAGTGAATTTGCCTCCTGCCCCTGACAGCAAGAATCAAGCCCCTGTATCACCAACATGAGCTAACAGCTACCACCTGACATATTCACAATCACTTTTGGCAGCTCCTAGGTAAAAATGTGCCAGGTTGTTTTAAGAGACAGCAATATCTCAGATCAAACTTTGCCTTGACTCTGTCATGGTCCCAGGGAAAGTGTCTCAACAGAGAGGCTAAAGCAGGGAATCAAGAAACCTCACTACTAACTCTTCATCTCTCTTCTCACTACTTTACTATGTGTTCCTGTACTTTCTACACTGACATGTTTTGTTTTTCAAATGAAAATTCATTAAATGCTTATAAGAATTCTGGGATTCTCTGAGGGAAATTGCTACCGACATTCAATACTATTAGAAATAGCATGCAGAATAAGCTAAAGCAATCTATCTCCATTTAAGTCAATATACACATTTTTGTATCATCTCCCCAGCATAATCTCCCTGCTAACTGCTGGTAAATGATTGCTTTCTAAGACTGGTTTAAAAAATTGTTCACACAATCAGAACTGCATCATGTGCATTTAAAACAAGACTAGAGCCAGAAGCGAACTCTAATTCCACCCTCCCCTGCCTCACCCAGTGAAGTCCACAGTAATGTACATTTTCAATTACTCTCCATTCAAAATTCAACAATCCAACAAACTGTCATATTAAAACAATTGTAGCTCATTGGCAAACCCTAACACTATTATTACACAGAAACTGTCAGCACAAAAATAGTGTCATTTCTCATGGAAAGCAATGTTCTTGTAGAGCTCTATCCAGCAGCAATGGATGGTACAATTTAGGCTATATGGTTTCTAAGCAGAGTAGGGTCATTTAAATACCATTTTCAAGCAATCACTATCTCTGCCTTAGAAAATATCGTAGTATCCAATATCTAATTATTATTCTGAAACATTCTACACACTGTATTTTTGGAACAACATGAAAACTAACTTCTAAAACTATTCAAACATTTAATAGTTTAATGTTATGATAAACCAGACTGAACCAGAATTAATAACTAGCAGGTGCAGAATATTATTATACTAATTCATAAAGCACAATTCACATTTTCCAGTATGATGAATTATCTTGCTAATGAGGGCTGCAATATAATAGAGCAGCTAATAGACAGATTCTTTAAAGTCATGTGATGTAAGTTACTACACACTCAGTTACTTAGTTTAATCAGGTAAAGTATTATTGTATTACATTTCCAAGTTCCTTGGGGAGATAGTGTCTCTTTTGATGGAAAGCAAGGTTACTTTGGGATAACAGATCATCTTCATCAACTGAGGACATCACCTAAATTGTCTCATGATTTCTACAAGTTTGGAAACACATCAAGCAATTACTAACAGCCAGCTGATGGGTGGTAACTTGCAGAATAACTGCCTGCACAGTTATTGCTTCTAACTACACAGTAAACAGAATATAATTTGAGATTATTTCTTAAAAAGAAGGATAAATTGTCTCTGGTATATTCTGCCCATAAGCAAAGAAGGGCTGATTCCCCATTTATTGTTTACATGGCTGTACTATGTATTCATTGTATTCAAAGGGGGAACAAGACAGGGAGAAGATTGGCCAGAATCTCATAAAGATGCATTCCCTGTCTTAAGCTTTGTGAAAGGCAAAATCACAAGGATGGGAATGGGAGAAAATACTACATGATTTAGCATAGTATCATAAAGGATCAAAACAAAAATTCTGTCTCAGGACTGTGTGCAAGGTTGACATCATGTCAATCACATATTAAAAATTGCACATAGAAAGACTACTAGAATTAATGAAACCAAATTGGATAATAGTCAGGGTGCACTCTTGTACACATCACAGCACAGTTCTGTCCCTAAATCTGAGAGACTTGATTGTATTTTTCAATTTCCTTGAACCCCAAGCAGCAAGCTACACTGCTGTCCACTGAAAGACACAGAAATATTTCCAGCAACCCTAACGAATGAAAACCACAATACTATGCACAGCTCTTTTCTGCTAATGCAGTCCCAGTCACATCTGGTGCTCCTTTTATCCTAAAACAAAGATAAATTCATATGTGAGAACAAAGAGATATCCATGTCATTTGGTGTTATTTTACAAAAGAAAAAAAAAAGAAAAGAAAAAACAACAAAACCTTTCTGGTTTTCCCATGTCAGCAATCAAAGCTTTAAATCCATGAAAGGAGATTTGCATTCATTATTTAACCACAAGGCAAGACAATATTTTTTAAAAGCATCCAAGATTGACTAAACTTCCCCTTGGGTCTCTTTTCAGACATATCTTCTGCAACCCCTCACACTACAAACATCCCCCTAGAAAAATGCATCTGCCAGGTTTTAAGATCTCTGCAATGCACCTTATTAGCATATTATTTTCCTAGCCCACCCCCAATCAATAATACTTACCTTTCTCTTACAGCATTTTATAGTTTTTAATCCATCCTACAGAATCTCACTCAGCCTGCAGCCCTGGATATGTCCTGATTTTAGAGCTTGTCATTCCTGAACATACCTCAGATAACTGTTTGATTCTCTTCCTAAATCCATCTACAATTTTGGATATTTGCATTACAAAAAAAATGTAGGAATTTCTTTAGCTTCAAAACTGCTATTATTAATTATTACCATGGAAAATGTTATTTAGTGACTTAGGGCCTGATTCTGTTCCCACATCATCTTCAGAGGAAGTAGGATCAGGTTTTTAACTTCCAAAGGCTTAAATATATCATTAGTAGAGTTTGAATAGACTTTACAACATATTTTTGCTTAATTCAGGAATCCTATAAGAGATCAGGACATTCAAATGCTGAACTCTCATGCTGAGACACTTGACATTGGGAGAAAGCTGGAGGTTATTCTACTTCTGTGCTCTGGTGTGTGTCAGTGCAACTGCTGCAGAGAGTGCTGAAAATAAACCTGCTGCTGGTAACTCCTGGTGCACGGTCTGGTACTGGGCAGAGTTTCTCACAAACACTGCAAGACAACCTGAGTAATTGAGAATGAAGAAGGAAATGGGATGGTGAGGTAGAAATTTTGGCATTACATGTGTCTGGAGCAAGACTCAAAACCCCTTCTTAAACTTTTGCTTGTTCTTTAGAAACTATTACAAGCAAGGTAATACAATAAAAATGGCATTAGTCTCCCACTAAATAAAGAGGGAAATGCTTCATATACAAACATTCAGGGAATATTATAATTGACCTTTGCACCATGAAGATTTAAGTTCTGTCTGTTCTGGGAAATCATTATTCACATGCTTGTTCAACTGTGTGCACCTCTGCACCAAGGAATTCAAATGTGAAGTTAGGTATAGATATAATCACGTTTAGGATTACCACTTGACTTTAAGTTCCCTGGGCTAGGCTGTGTATACATCATTATCCATTACAAAGTAAAGTTTGTAGTAATAAGTAATGCTGTGATAGTTGTGTGCCGAATTATACAGCTCATGATAAGGGAAATCACAGAATCACAAAATATTCTGAGTTGAAAGAGACCCACAAGGATCATCAAGTGCAACTCCTGACCCTGCACACACAGCCCCACCATGTGCCTGTGAGCACTGTTCAAACTCTTCTTGAGCTCTGCCAGGTTTGAGCTGTGACCACTTCCCTGGGGAGCCTGTTCCAGTGCCAAACCACCCTCTGAGGGAAGAACCTTTCCCTAATATCCAACCTAAACCTCCCCTGACACAACTTCAGGCCACTGCCTCAGGTCCTGGCACTGGTCAGCACAGAGAGGAGATCAGTGCCTGTCCCTCCTCTCCCCTCAGCCTCCTCCAGGCTGAACAGACCAAGTGCCCTCAATTGCTCCTCACAGGGCTTCCCCTCAAGGCCCTTCACCATTCATAACCCTTCTTTGGACACTCTCTAACAGTTGTGTCTTTCTTACCTTGTGGTGCCCAAAACTGCCCCCAGCACTTGAGGTGAGGCTGCCCCAGCTCAGAGAAGAGTGGGACAATCCCTTCCCTTTGCCTGGCTGGCAAGGTGATGCTGTTCCTCATATACCCCAATAAGGAACATGGATTCTGTTCACATATTATCACTGTTGCTGTGTTTATTTTTAAACTATAAGGACTTTCCACACCAAGTTATTCAACTGCTTAAATTTGTTCCTGGGTGAAACATGTGAGACTCTATTTACTTTACAGAGCTGCTTCATATGGTTTGAGTTATATCTGGTGGCTGAACATTTAGATTCCAATTTGGCAATCAGAGTCACATGTGCTGACATGTAAATTTACACAGGCTTAAGCCAGAATCTCCTTTTTGGCAAAACCCAACATCTGATCCCCTTTCCTAAAAACAGCAATATGAGTAAAACACCTCTGACTTCAGCAGCAACTACCTAAGCCTTATATCACTTAGAGATAGCCACCAGCATTACAGAATGTCAGAGGGTATATCTACATCAGCATTCTGTCTCAAATCCAGAATTAATTTTTCTACCTTGCCATCCCCGTTCACCACATTTTGCCTCACACTGCAGGGCACTCACAGGCTGCACAGTCCCCTGGATGAAACCTGGGGCAGGAGATACAAGCAGTCTAAGTGAAATCCCCAGCACTTGTGATGAACATTGGGGCCTCACCTGTATCACTCTACAGATCAGATTCTACTTAGAGAGCTCATCAGAACACTCAGGCATTCATATTTAGTTACCTAGCACATTTATATTCTCCTGTACCAGGACTTGTATTGATGTTTCCTCTAAATATGAGGACTGATCAGAGGGTACACAAGGACAAACCTAAACATTCAGTTGTATAGGTATTAATTTTTTGTACTTCAATTTCAAGTATGTAAAGACTCTGCAAAGACATAACTAAAAACTGATGGAAAAGTTCATGAGCACCACATTAGTTTCTGCTAGAATGAACACAGCTTCACCCTAAATTTCTGGGGTTTCTTACCATTTAGTACCAACTGTTAATACAAGTACCATTGCAGCCTTTCTACTAGCAGTGTAAACATTTGCTTGGTGATGTCCCTTAAATTAACAGTTCTCATACCAGGACACCTATCAGGAAATCAATGATATCTGAATCAGAACATCCTTTTTACTCACTCTTCTCAATCTTTGTTACAATTTGCAAAGCCTAATTTGTCCTTTTGCTCAGTTTCACTTAAGCCAAGATGAAGATCTTAAAATCTCCCAAGAGGCCTTTAATTAATGACTGACATGAATGCACAAACACTTTCACTCAGACTGACACTGGAAGTTAACAAATATATCTGCAGTCCCTTGGGATTTATTGACAGTTGTTTCTTAAGTTCCAGCTTGCTGAGCTGCTGCTTATTTGCCCTCTAAACATATTGGTTCAAATGTGGCCAGAATACCTCTTCCTTCTTCAAACATTGACATAAGTTCATGAAGGAAAACAATTAGGTTTTAGTTCACTTGTTTTCTGTTCTACTTGATAAAGAGGCACATCAAGTACATCCACAGTAAGGACATGTACTCTCCAGTATGTTCAGCTCTTAAAATAATTTCTCAGATAATTTTCTATCCCTTTTCCAAGGATATATTACCCAAGATACAGAAAGACAGGCCAGTGATTCATACAAAAATGGAAAGACAATTTGTATATTTCCCACTGCATTGTAGATGTGAATTTTAGTGTGTACAGCCACTCTGCTGCATCATTACACATGCACGTGATGACTTTCCTGACATCTGCATTAGTTGCGTTAACAGAGATGTCAGAGAAATGCATTCTTGTAGAGTGCTGCTGACAGGATCAGAATGTCATTGCTAATGCTTCTTCTTCCTTCCCACGGTTCAGCAAAGCTGTTTGTGTTTATAACAAAAAAATAATCGATTTATGAGAGATCTCGGATCCCTCTTTCTTTTCAGAAGCTCACATCAGCAAGCAAGGTAATGAATATTTTAATAGGCTGTAGTTGGTGTTTGGAACATGTTACTTATTTACAGGCATCCCACTCAGGAGCACAGTGGGAGCATCACTGCAAATGACAACCTTTTCCCCCTGGTCGGCTCACCCCAGATCTGCTCTGTGGACTACGGGGAACAGGTCCCTACTATGGTGCCCAAGAAAGGGACCAAGCCACGTAATACTCACTTCACTGCTGTCACAGTTTAGCACACATAAAATACAAAAGTGGTTTTATAAAGCAGCAGCAAGATCCTACAGAATAAATCTTTATCAACTTATTCAGCATGACCTGAAGAAGCAAAGGGTATTAAGTGAAGGAGGGATATCTAAAGCAGTGTAGGAACTGCCATGAAATATAAGCAAAACGCTGTTACAATAGGTAACACTTTGTGACTAAACTGGGATAAAGGTAAAGAAAGGTTCCAAGATACTGAAAACCTCCAATTTATCCTGTGTCTCCCATTCAGTGGGATATGTAACCCAGCACTTCTCCTTTAGCTTCATGTGTACCACATCAGCCTGGGCTTGTTCAGCTCAGCAGCAGGAAAGAAATTTCACAGAAATAAAGTTGAATTCCTCAGAAAATGTTTATTGGGAAAAGATTCTTTGCAAGCTTGCCTGAAAGCTAAAAAAAATAGTGTGGTTGTTCTTTTAAAAAAAAAATGCAACACCCCCCCCTCCCCCCCAACAACAACAAAAACCACACACACAAAAAAAAGTGAAAAACCTGTAATTACTTCATACCAGCTAGTATAAGTAACAATACTGAACAAATTGCAGTGATTACAAAATCCTCTATAAATATGGGTAGCACTACTCTTGACAGTAATTAGTGTACAGCATCTTCTCAATAGTATCATGATTCATATTTATTCTGATGTTGTTTTTGTTCTGGGATATAGGAGGGGAGAAAGGTAAGGGGGACAGCATTCTAAGAGAGCTGAGTACGTTTGAGAAGTAGAACCAAAAGAAAAAAAATCTGCTTTATTTTTCTGCTTACTGTCATTTCCCCTCCCCTCAAAAAGGCAATGCAAATGGTGCTTTACTGGTTTTAAAAGTAAAGATAAAAATTATGTGGAGTTGGGACTGCTGAATTATTCATGAGTTCTGATTGAATGGGATCATTATCTCTGGCCTTACAAGCTAATAAATACTGTCTAATGCCTGGGTACTGTTTTGATCTAATAGTGTTGGAGAAAAAAAGAGACCAAAAAAAAAGGACAAAAATAAAAAAGATTTCTTTTTTGCAAGCAAGAGCCTAAATTAGGGAGGAGCTCCCTGATGAGCTCATTGCAGGAAAACCATGGGGTTTTTTTCTCTTCCATTGACTACAAGGTTCACTTTGCAGTTCTCAGTCTCATTTGCTGCAAAGGCATTTTAACTTGAGCATAAGGTTAAGATGTTGTTTAGTGGTATCTGCACAATTACTCATAAATTCTTATTCCTTTCTTATCCTCAATGGTCTCATCCTGCCCACTCCACCCCCCCATCACCCCAAGGTTTTCCAATTTCTTGCACCTTGCAAGAGAAAATAGCCAAAACCAGAGTACTTTCAGAGGCAGACAGGGCTCAGGAAATGATTATGCTATCTAATCACCTGCCTGTCAGCAGTCAAATAAACTTAAATTGCATTGTTCTGTGATTTATTTCAGGCTTGATTGTCCTGAGTCTATACTCACTTGATTTAATATCATAAACTAAACATTTCGTATGGAACCTGAATTAAGGTTCTGCTCAGAGAGCTATCAAAAAAGAAGAGGAATTTGTTAGAGTACAATACAAAACAATATTTTTTTTATAATATTTGAAACAACAATAACAAAAAAAATAGTTCAAAACTCATATAACTTAAAATTAAAGCCAAGATATTTCATTGGATAGTTTTCCATATGCTTTCCTGAGGATTACTTTTAGAACAAGGCTTGTTTCAATAGGAGGAAATAATTAGGATATTATTACAAGTTAAAAAACCCCTCATAATTAGATAGGGATTAGTAACTTCGTTTTCATATGATTAACACAATAAAACCCATTTTTCCCCAAAGTAATCTGAGGCCTATTAAGCAACATGAGATCATATATCAAGGGACCTTTTAGTAATTCAGCAGTTTGTAACATTTACACAGACTGAGAGTCTTCCACAAAACAGCTGCCTTCTTTCTATCAAAAAACCACACGGTTTTGGGCACATTTATTTCAAGGTCTAACACAGTCCTTGAAATCATGATATTTAATTAAGGATTTTTTTAACACCAGTTAGAACTGTGTGAACAGCTAGGTGGAAAGTGTGAACGGTTTCTCAAAGTGTGTATAAGTAATGGAGCTCTCTGCTCTTAGTCTAGCGTGGAAGGACCCACCTGGTACTTCTGGATTTTAAGGAGTATCTCCTAATAATTGGCACATTTAAGCTTAAAATGCCCAGTTTTATGGTATTTTGTTAGTCTAATAATGTTAAATGCTTAGCTCCACTATGATAACTAGGCTAAATACGTAGCAAATTATTGACACATTTGCCATTTGCACACACAGCTCATAAACAATAAGTAATAAAAGAACAGATGCGACATAAATTGAGGTTTGTGAGTCTATGCAGTGGAATAATTCTCCAAACATTACCTTTTGAGTCTGCCTTTTTAGTGCTTTTATCTGCAGTGAAAACACAAAACTGTTCCTTTTGTTGTTATTAAGTAGGAACATGTTCACTCGTCCTGGCTTTTCTGCATACGATGCCAGTCCCTGCAGCCAATGAGACCTTCAGACAGTGGCCATTATCTGTCACACTCTTGGAGCAAAATAACAAATAATATGCCTGGAGGTGCTGCATTTTGTGACTGCTAGTTTCCCCGCATGGCATATGCCTAGATAGACTCAGATGAGAGGTGATTGCACAAAACTGAGATTGTGAGATGACTTAGCAGAACCCGTGATGATGTCCTAATGGCCTCCTGCAGAGGGGAACAGGGGTAATTGTTTGTCAGGGGAAGGAACACAGCTGTAAAGAGGCATCCTCTGCAAACCAGGCAGCCATGTGGAAAAAAAGAAAGAAGAATCACTGTGCAGCAAGGCTGCATTCAAGTCTAATAAAATGAATAACAAATGGGTGAAAAATGAAACAAAATTACCAGGTAAAAAAACCTGTTAATGGTGGGATCTGAGTTAAAAAATAAGCAAGTCACCTCCAGACAGCATGGTTCTTTTTAAATTATTAAGTAAAATTCTGTGACTCCCAGCAAGGAAAGTTAGTGTAACAGACCCAGGGAATGCAAATGCAATCCCCAACATCAAAAATGGGCATGGAGAGACCTCTCCTTCCTGTATGTTCTCACCTGTAACGAGGTGGCTTGATAGTCGCCAGCCACTTGTTTCACACTTTTCTTCTTTCAACTCTTTAATCTTCCATTTAAAATATTTGTTTTTCATGTGATCACTGCTTAGAAAACTGACATCCTCCCAACATCCTTTCTAGAGCAAAGCTATTGGAATTGAGAAATGAGAAACCATCAATGTCAACCCAGGCAATTAGGGCATCAGTCACATCAGTGGGAACTTGCCTTTAATGTCAACTGGGGCAGAAACAGGCCCTTAGAGTATATTAAGGACCTTATTTTATACTCTTTCAGCATCTTCTATTTGATCAAAAATAAACTGGAGCAAATAAGCTAATTAATCGCACACAGAATGTATTCCCCAGTCTTCTCATCCTACATCTTAATTATTTATTTTCTAACTAAAGAGTAACAAACATACAAATCTCCACAGAAATATTATTTGCTACAAATGAATCAACTGATCATTATACCTTACCAGTGAGCATCTGGTAAAGAGCCACACAAAACATGAGTTAGGTGGGGCAATCTTTGACTGTTCAATGTTCATTCAGCTACACCAATGTCAAAGAGCTTGCTTTTTTGTTTTCTGAAAACAATACCTTCTGAGTTCTCTGTAAAAGAAGAACATTGAAAAATACATTCAAATCAGATCTACGTGCAGTTAAAAAAGCATCCACTGCAAGTAATTAAATGAAATTTGCAAAGAGAATTGGACAAATAATACCTCTTTTTTGCTTTGATGGGTAACTTGGACCAAAAAAGGTATAAAAAGAAATAAATACTACAGAAATCAAAATAGCAATTTACTCTGCATCAGGCTAGACTTAATTGATTAATTTCATTTTCAAATAACCTATTTTTAAATCTTTTTCCCCCCTTGGGGGTTGATTTTTAAACAGGAGAGGAGTCTCAAAAAAATTTGTTTTCTTTAAAAATGTTCAAATGAAATATTTTAGCATATTCTAAAAAAAAAAAATAAATAAATGTTCTCATCTTTTCCACTCACTTTTTTTCCTACCAAAATTATCCACTGCAATTCATCAAAACTTTCAATTAACTCTAATATCTTAAAAAATTATACTTTTTGTAAGCTTATTTCCCTAGAACAAATGTTATTTAGTCCCATTCTCAAATATTTTGGATAAGATTTTGAGTTTAAGAATCTCCCTTCAAAAAATTGCCAAAAATATGCTAAAAGCCAAGTACAAAGTCTAAGACAGGAAAGAATATGGGGGCATCAGTTGAGCAACA
>VZTR01004203.1:0-17887 GCA_013400775.1 Chaetops frenatus
ACACCCAAACCCCAACACTTCCAAGGAAGACAGTGTCCCTGCTCTATAATCCTACTGATTGCTCTGCTTTACTAGGAGTTCCTGCTTTGGAGGAAAGGCTTTTTGAATTCAATAGCTCCTTCTGGTGGTCTGAAAGAAGCCATACCGTCAGCTCACAGTAATGCAGGATCAAGGAACAGTTCATTCAATAAATCATATGTATCAGCAACAGCTAGAAGCTATGCCATGAGTAAAACAAGCATTGAAGTTATGATTCAAGAAAGATGTCATGCCAACTATATTCTCCATTACTGAGAAAAGAGAAAAAGTTTCTAGGAAATCCTCCTTTCCTTCTATTCCACCATTAATATTGTTGCAGATTTTCTTCTGTACAGTAGCTAAGGAAACATGAAGAAAGGTGATGGAGTGCAAAATGGCAGAAGTCTCAATTCTGGGCTATTGGTCCAACAAGTCTAAGAGAAGCCCCTAATGAAATATTTGACAAGGCACATCTCAGAGCCACTAGTTCTGATTTTGAACCAATGAACAACTTTAAAGAAAAGGATTTGTTCCAAACCTTCCTGGAGCAATAGAAATGTGCATGTGGTCAGGCTCAAGGACACCACCTTCAAGAGGGAAGAATACATTGCAAAATCTCTGATCAACAGACTTTGAGATGCTCAAGAGCTTTTCATTGTTTCTTTCCCCTTCAGAATGTCCAGTGTTAAGACACACGCTACCTTCTTTTAGGATCCCCTCTTAAAGGGTAATAGCCAGAGAGCATTTACAAAGAATGCGTCCTGTCCTAGCTAGACTCAGTAACATTGCGTCATTCCCCAGCTGTACAAAAAACCTATTGTCTTGGGTGTTAAAAGCAGCAGCATTCCCCAGCCTTGGGTCTAGAACGTGCGTTGTTCTTAATTAACTGAATTCACTGGCAGGGTGCTACAATGTATTTCCTCTCTGATGGTCTTTTTAAGACTTATCTGGTGAGACATTCACGGTTGCTCTCAGAGAAGATCTTTCACACCCCACCTCCGGCAGCATACTCTTGATAACTCCACTCTGGTAGACTCCTGTTGCCTAAGATTTTGTTTAAGTGAAGCACCAAGCAGAGCTTTGAGTTAAACCAACATTATTCTAAACATAATTAAGTTGTCATCTTCCCACTTTTTCACTAAATTTTATACTTGGCAAAATACAAGATTTTACAAAAATAATGAATAAGACAGGTGTTTAAATGAACTTTTAAACCACAATACTTATCTTCCTAATGTAATTTCATACAAAATATTTATAATCCAGATTTTATTCAAGGCCAACACAGTATAAACTAAAGTGAAACCAATCTATTTTTGCCCAAATATATTCATATATAATAAAAAACAGTGCTAGTGGCAAAAAGAAAACCCATAAATCAGAATCTAAACAATGAAATCAGTATTTCTAATCTATGTATCATTCTAGCCAACAGCCCCCATTGATGTCATTGTGAATTTTAGAAGATAGCCTGATTGGTACCATCACTGAGTTACCAAAGGAAACTTAATCTCACTTATTGAAAAGTGATTATTTTTTAGCTTGATATTTGGTCTGGAGCCTACTCGGAATGCTGGGGAAAAATTGATTTGGAGTTGACTGCTGATGCTGTACTACCAAGTGATTCAAACTCTTTCTTAATTTTAATTCAGCATTAGCTGTTATTCACTACAAAAGATACTCCACATTATACAATTGGCAGGGATGTTCCTGAACTGGGGCGCTAGAAAGAAATAAACAGAGGATGCATCTCTAGGAGACCCAGGGAATGGTTCTGTGCCAGGATATGTCTTCTCTTTTCCTGGATGGCCCGTGTGAGGTTTGTATCTCTGGGACACAGGAAGACACATGAAGGAGGTTTTGAAGGAAAACCAGGCAGAGTGCCTTGTGCTAGTCAGTACTTACTTCTTTGGACAAAGAAGAACTTTGCAGCTCTAAGTGAGAGGCTTGTGAAAGTGGAAGAGTTAGAGGAAAGAAAAAATGTGTCAGGTTCCCATGTAAATAACTGCAGAGCTTTAGCTGGGGGATGAGGATGTCAAACTAGATTGTCTGTTTAGCGTGCACATTTTCAATTGGCTCTTATCTAAGTTTTAATTATAATGTGTATGAAAGTAGCATATGTTCCCTGGAGAGCAATTAGAGACCCACCCCAAACCATTAGAGTCTGTACATCCACAGAGCAAGAGAAATCTCTGTCTTCCAGCAGCCTTTAGTGAATAAACACATAAAACTAAAACTAACCAGAATACCAAAGGCCTGGGTCTGCAGTAACCATAAGAGCAGAGAAACCGACTCTGGAGTTCAAAGCAAAGGTCTGCTTGGCCAGTCTTTAGATTTTTAGGATAGTCTTTGCTGGGCACTTTGGGAAAAGTAAAGATATGGGCAATTTTACCATGGTTTTTTCACAGATTACTCCAACTTTCAGCAATCTTTGCACAGGGACTTCCAAAGCTAAAGTGTCTTTGTATTGACTAATACTGGATGGACGTTATTCTGACTTTGTCTACTTTGTAAAGCCATTGACATTTGTGGGTGCTACAGTGTCTGTGTAATAGGTAGTTCTATAATTGATTTATGGGACTGTATAATAAAGTACTGAGCCTTGCTTAATTTTCGTGTCTGTATACCTGGTAATTTCATTGGACACTAAATCACCTCCACATGACATTCATAACTCCATACATTACTGTCACACCCTCACTGTTTATTCATTTCCAGCCTAAAGAGAAAATTTAGTTGAGCTCATTTTTCTCATAGAGAAACTTCCCTATCCCAGTGCACATCTAATGACCCAGATGTCTGGAGCTAAAAAGCTATTCAGTAGGCCATTTCTTCAGTAAGGAGATTATTTGCTCTCTCCTGACTATCCCGAACTATTCCTAGAGTGGTGGTCAAGCCTGAGATCACTGGGTTTCATTGTGCCCCCGGGATACCCTACTCCATTTAATTTGTCATTGAGAGATGTTTAATTGGTGTCACCGGCACAGTCATTCTCTGACCTACCAGGTAATAAATCCAGATTATAGTTACCTCTCTATCATGAAAACTGACCATTTATTCACGACTCTTTGATTCCTTAACCAGTTATTTAACCACTTTGATCCTTAAAGAACTTTTGGTAAGACAGGAAAATATCAAGTGACTTTTGGAAAGGTATACTTAACTAACCAAATCATTCTTTTTCCTGCAACCAGTGACTCCAGTACCATGCTATATTTATGAAGTCTGATTTCCCACTATAAAGCCACCACAGCACTTTTCTCCTATATTGAATTTACATGTCTGTCCACCAAAGGCACGCCAGAGAGCAGGGGCAAAACGTAAAATTCTGTTTAAGGAGACCATAGAAAACCAGTCATCTAGATAAAAACCAAACCTGTATGACCATTCAAATGAGAGGGAGCAAGCCATGCGTAACTGGAAGGCTGTTAAGGGAGCTCAGTAACAGCAGGCATCACAGACCAGGGTTTTGTTCCTCTCCCTGTTGCTGACCTGGTAGAGGAGCTAAAATAAGCCACTTTGCAACTTTGTGTTTTCTTCCCACTTCTTTCTGCAACGTTTTCAGAGGTTAGGATTCTTTCTTGTACAATGCCCTTCTGCTGTGGTGCTACGATGTTTAACTGAAGGACATGTGCTTCAACAGACAAAGCAGAAAGTCTCCTGTTCATGCATATCCAAAAGAAGATCCATGAGCTATGCTGTCAGGTTACTGAAGGTAGAGAGACCCACTGGGGGAAAAGGATTTGGTGAGAGGTAAACTTGTGCTTTTTGATAGAACAAATTGCCTGTGGCCATAAAGTTCGTAGCAGCTATAGGAGGTGAACCCAGACACCTTCCACCGCTCAGCTCTGTTCCTTGCCTGCAAGGCTTTCTTCCTTCCCTCCACAGCACATGCAAGAGGGAACCTGTGTGTCAAAACAGCTCTAGTTTGAAACTAGACATCTGGTGTAATGTTCTTAGGAGGTTAATAATGCCACTAGCTGCTGAACTGAGTTTAAGTAAATGACAGTGTATGTGCTAGAAAGAGAACTGTGACCCTATGGAGAATTAATATGTCACAGCGCATTTATTTCATATCACATCAGCTGAGCTATAATCAACAGAAATGTTAACTCTTATTTGAGCAAATTATTTCTATCACTTTGGGAAAGGTTTTTATCCTGCTTGTTTTAACATACCCTTTTCCTCTGTCACTGGTAGAAAAGAGTTTCTGGAAATATTTTTTAGTCAAAAAACCATTAGGAGTTCTAAATTCCTTTAAAAAAGAAATACCCCCCCAAAAACGTGTAGTTTGCTAAAACCTGGTAACATTTAAAATACATAAAATATTGTCAGGCACTGGCCCCTGGCATATAACTATGGC
The DNA here is from genome assembly GCA_013400775.1 of Chaetops frenatus. NCBI lineage: Eukaryota > Metazoa > Chordata > Aves > Passeriformes > Picathartidae > Chaetops > Chaetops frenatus. Next base: position 4,382 of record VZTR01004203.1, read on the forward strand.
TTAGTCCCAGCTCAAGGGCTAAGTCTGGGGTTTACAACTGTTTATTACAGTAATGTTAAAGCAAACAGTAGGCAGAGGAAGCTTTGCTTTAGAATTAACCAAAACTATGCAACTGAAGGGCAGTTAACTTATAAGCAGATAGGTAATGGACTAGTGATCAAGATGTCTGTAGGCCATCAAAGAACTATCAGAAGTTTACACAAGATACCTTTAGTGTGGCTTATCTCACCTATTAAATGTAAGTACAATAAAGGAAACAGACCAGAAAACATATTAGAGTTCGAGTACCTAGTTAGTACATTGATAAAAATGTACAACAAACATATGTGATCAGGTAAATGAAGAACTGCTTAAATGTTTACACAGAGAAGAAATCTGTCTCATGGCTGTCCAGATGTCCCTGGGAGAAATTTCATCAGCAAAAGAAAGTTGTCTTCATTACTTACAGGCTGACTAAAAGAACCTGAGTGGTTGCATCAGTCCCCAAACTACTACAGGTTTCAAGACAGGGGTGCAAGTATAAATGATTCTGGTAGTAAGCTGTTGCCCATCCCTGGTGTAGAACCAGTTTGCTGGAAATGTTGAAATGCCTGAAGTAGCCTGAACTACCCCCAAAACTACAAAGACTGGGAATGAATAGTCCAATCATTATAATTTCACCTTTACTGCCCTCACCGGATAATCAATACCTGGAAATGGAGAACTGAGGTAATCATCTGCAAGAGCTGCTGAGGCTTTTGTTCAAAGGTGTGCAAAGTGTCCTCTGTGTTAACAACAGATAGGAAATGTGTAGGTGGGATTGCATTTATTGCTTTGTAATAAGATAGTGGCTTTTGTGGAAGAGCTCACTGCCCAGATATTCACATAAACAGAGCAACACGGAAGCCATGTTAAACCTTCTTTCTATTTTCCTACTCACTTCTCACCCGAGTCTAACCCAAATTTCTTCCATCCTGCTTCACTCTTCCCATGCTGTTCTTTGTTAATTTACACTGGGCCATATCTCCAGCCTTCATTTATACTCCCAGGTAAGTTGTCTTGTGTCTCATTCTTCTCCCTGTTTTTCTGTCTGTTTTTTCTTCCAACTTCTCATTTTTCTTTTCTGCACACATTTTTCAACATCAGCATGATGCTAGAAGGATCTCGTCTTCACTCTTCTTGTAAGCCAGAAGAACTCCTCTCTGCCAGCTCAATTTACTTTTTATCCTCATCAGAAACATTTCCTGGCTACAGAAGACAGGGTTTGACTTAAAGATGATGTCCTAAATCCAGCTGCATCAAATGTGCATACATGTGCTATTTTCATCCCCACTGTGCAGCTCAGCTGGTAGTGACGGTCTCACAAACCAAAAACCTAAATACACTCACAACATTAAAGATCCTCTGATACTGTCTGCTGCTGTTACATTTGCTCTCACCAACTGTGCATAGCACCTATCTCTAGATCTCTCTCTCTCCTGTGCTGTCTAATTCTACATACATTAGTACCTTTCCCAGCTCTCACACCGAGGCACAAAATCTCGCATATACCACTACTGTGATGAAGTAAAATCACATGCTGGTACTTAGAAGTTTCAGGCAAGGCAAGACAAATAAAGACAACATTCATATGACTTACAGTTTTGCCAAATTAGTTTTGGAAGACATTACTCTGCAGTCTTACACAAAGAAAGTCACTGAGCTGGTGAAAGAATTCCTGTCACAGAACCTAACTCTGTGAAGACATTCCTGGTACATTTGTTTTTGGCACAAGACAGTGAAATTGTTTAGTACATCTGCTGGATGTGACAGACATCCCCTTCTTCCCTCCATCAGCAGATGTTTTGTACTGTTGTTTCCCAGAGCTTGTTTAAGTCATCATTACAGACATATGATGTCTGTTGTGCTACCAACCACTGAGTCCTTTTCCTTTATTACAAGAGGCAGGCTTAGAAAGAAATTTCATGGAAAGGTTTATTATAATCTTGCAGAATTCCCAAACCTACTTGAGCCATTCCCTGTATGATTTAAATCAGACTGATCTATCTTGTTCTTGGTTTTGTAATTCTTCAAAGACCATGGCAAGGATGCTGAGAGCATTTTAGCAGTCTGTAGCCTGCTCTGAATCAGGCCTAGAATCTCCCCTGCTGTTGCCCACTATCGTAACTTTTCCAGAAATTTCCACACCTCTTGTTCTTTGCAAAGGCAAACCAGCTGCACTACAACTCTCCACTCTGCCATCAGCTGGTAAAAATACCCTGTTTGTCTTTATGTCAATAGACAGTTCTTGAAACCTCCTTGTCATGATAATACGGCAATATATATAAGACCAACAAGTCAGCCTTGAAAACTTCCAAGCAAGGCTGTGAGTTTGGCATGTGAGCTGGTCTATGAGAATGCTGAACTGCCTCAGCCCTGCAGCATCACAGCTCCTGCTGCTTCCACCTGCAGGACAAAGAATTCTTCAGACATTCCTGTCGCTGTAAAGACATGACATCCTGGGTTTCTTGAACCACATTGTAAGACAGAAATACAATGACATCTGTCGAGTGATTTTCATGCCTGTTGGGAGCATTGACTACAGCACTACGTCTCTGAATTCATTTACTCTTCCATCGGACCACATTTTCCCTTCTAGTGAACTCCACAAAATTACTCTTTCAAATGCAATGCTCTGAACATATTTAATCTATCTAAAAGATAAACTTTCTTTAACTGAAGAGTTATTACTTGCTCAGGAAACATCCCCCACACTTCCATACAAATACATTTATTTATAACCTTACAGCTTAAAAAGCAAACACTAGCTACAGGATTTTGGGGCATTGGTTAATTTGTCAATTTTTTTATATGAGAATTTATTGATTCAAAAATCCTGTAATCTGAAAAAGCCTAAAAATTCTTGGATTGCTCCGTAATTTCACAGTAATTTAGATAGCTGTGTAATGATGTGATTTTGCAGTGTGAGAAACACCATTTCAATTTCTAATTGATCTGTATTGAATTAATTTTTTAAATTGTTGAATTGTGCTAACAAGATCACAATAATTAAGAGCTTCAGGGGCAAGTAGATGGAGTTGGGATTTAGCTCTGCCATCCCTGTGAGAGAAAAGATTTGTGTTTCCTCTTGAGTTGCTCTAAGCTAGCAATAGAAATCCTCAGAGCTCACATTAATGCAAGCCTGACTGACAACCTACCATTCAGAGCAGCCACCTAGGATTTCTGCAATTAGCATGTGCTCTAAAATTTCTGATTCTGTAGGCTTGGTCTCTAATTTACATTTTGAAAAGGCTCTTAAGAATGAAGATGCCAAGACTGAGAAAATTCAGTGCTCTTGAGATGCATTCTGCATATCTGCAAGATCAGTAAAACTGTGTTTCTGTTAAAATCAATAAGATAAGTATCATATGGGAAAAAAATGACTCTTCTTACCAAGTTGGGAGTATTGAAGGCTTTCATGGGGATACTCTGGAAAGAGACAAAAGAAACTAGTCAATGTACTGAAATAGGGACAGCGTATTAAATAGTACAGAAAGTTGCAGGCACATTGTTAATCCCTGAAAATCTCTTCATGGCCTTAACAGCAGCTTTTTATATGGAAAACTGTATATTCCATAGATCTACACAAAATTTAATCACAGAAAAAAGAGAAAGCAGAGATATATCATCCCATCTGCTGCCAGTGACTGATTTTTCTCTTTGTCAATATTGTCTTTAGGAGACCAAAGAAATCAGATTATTTTTTACTTATCCAGAGATACTATTTCACATTTTAAGAACGGTTTCCTGAAGAATAGAAGGCTTGAAAATCAATGAGATGCAAGCATTAAAGCCTGAATAGGTCCCAGATTGAAATGCTGAAGTCAGCACATAATGAGTAAAACAATATAGGTGAGATCAGTTACTGACATTTTCATAATGTATTAGACAGATGTCACACACTTAAAGTGTCAACAATTGCACCCTAGTTTGCTTGGATCTAAGATACAATTTGTGTTAGGTCAGGTTCTCAACAAATAAAGACAAATTTTCTAAGCCATTTTTAATAATGATATCTTCATTGTGTGAGTTTAAGTCATTCATTCAACTATTTTAAACTATTAATTTATGCAAGGTGTCTTGGGGGTTTTGGGTGTTTTTTGGAAAAAGAATGAAAAATGAAAAAAGGCCCATTTAAGTGGGTATTTGCAAAACAATGACGTTACCTGTTCTCTATCTTCCAGCTCAAAAAGCCATCAAGAATTAAGCCGTGTCTGAGTGAATAACATTTGAAAGTGTGTAGCTGTTCACTACACTGACATTTGCTTTTCTGTACCTGATAATAGATTAAAATGCTGGCATTTATTATTAGTCCAGATGAATGCATTAACAGGATAACATTTTCCCCATTATGAAAATCATCTAAAATATTTACATTTATCCTTTTCTTCTTCCTCTTCTTCTATGGAAGAAACTTTCATTTTAACTCTCTGATGAAAACACCTTCGAAACTGCACTGGCATGCACAGCACCAGCAAGTGAAGGAGCATGATTTTGGCCTGAACCAGCTTGCACTTTCACCACACCTAGAGGAGACAGCAAATAATGCCCATTAAGCACTGTGGATGAAGGTGTCCAGGCTTGGGAAGGAGGCTGGAGAGTTTAGCTGCAGGAATGCAAGCTGAGTAGCACTATTTGCCCTACAGACAGAGAGCGTTGTCCCACTGCTTTCCCTGGTACAGATGTTGCCATCAGACCAATAAACACCAAGTTATGAACAGCCCCTCTCAGCTTTACATCTGTGCTAACTAAGAACCATAGCAGGATTTTTGTCTTCTGGCTTTATCTTAGCACTGTGCAAATTACCATTGATTTTTATCCCACATAGAGAAAATTAGGAAAATAACCTAAGATTATGGAATATACCTTGTAGCTTTAATGGAGAAAGCATGAAAATCATCTGATACATCTAAATACAGCTTCTGCAGGGAAAGGCTCATTGAATACACTATGGGATCTTAGCTAGTCTTCCACTTTATTTTTGCAGTTTTAATAATTTGGACAATAACATCACATATCTTTACCATTAAGGACTAGACAAACCTTACACAAGGTTTAGAATTATAAATACAGATTATCTCAATCAGAAATTATAATTTCACTGTAATTGCTAAACCTTCTTGAGGTTAAAGCTATCACATAGATCACTGACCATTAAAACTGATGAACAGTTTTTATTCTTCTGTGCCACTTTAACAAATTTCTAGTAAAGGGACAACAGCAGAGCTGTTCTTCACCCCCTATCAATAACTCTCTCAATAGCCTTTGACCCAGCAACCCAGCTTACCTGTACCAGTCACAAGCAGACTGAACTGTAACAGACACCAGTAGACAATGGAACCAGCAAAGCCAAAGGAGGGCAGAAAGAGGAAGAGACAAAGTCATTATTGGTTTTTTGAAGCCACTCATGAGTTTGAATAATTAAGGCTAATTCACGACAAGCTAGACTTGATGGTCTCTGCTCTTCAACCTCCCAGGTACCATATCAGGTCTACATACAAGCTACTTTTTGGTGTTTAAGTGAAAATAAAGCTACTAAAACAAGACTCAGAGCAAAAGTGTGTTCTCAGTAATTTCAGTTGGCATACACAATATTTTGAGCCAATGATGCTTTGTATTTGTAATGCAATATTGTCATTTTTGCAATCCAAGTAGTTTGCAGTCCAAGGATTTAAACAAGACTGTGTATAAATGCAACTCTGATTGACAAAGCTGAAAAAAACTTAAAAACTCTCAAGCACATAAGCCCTTTGCCAGTTCTAAGTCTCCAAGCAAAACCAAGTGCATGAATCATTGCCCTGACTTTAATGCAATTGAATTACTACTTTTGAAGGAAAAGGACAGTTGGTAGCAAAGGAGTTGAAAAAAACTTTAGCAGAAGCACAGTGATAATATTTTATGCTCTGTGGGAACAGAAAACAGTAATTACTTCTTACACACCAGTGAGACCTTAATATAGAATATTAAATGGAGGAAACAAAACCAATTAGTTTTTCTACTGAATCCGTGATTTTTAGTATACACCAAAGTTGTGAATTTCAGTTCCCTGGCTAATTTCTCGAGGCATTTTTCATACCTCATGTATATGTAAAAGATCAAACTGTGTCTTTTCTTATATATANTAATTCTGCTGCTTATTTCTTGTTTCATTTCATTTCTACAATTTTAATTTGGTACTTTGGATAAGGTATATCATCACATCCTGGGACAGAAGATCCACACATCCAAGGCTGGGAAGAGAGGTGATAGGAAGCTCCGTTGCTCTGTTACTGTCTTCTTCCAAGGGATTGTTGGCTTACAGTTAGACAGGATGTCAGCCTGTACTTAGTATTATCTAATGATCCTAGGTTCAGATCTGTTATTGCAGTGAGGAAGTATATATATTTTTATACACAGCATACATAATAATCTACCAATGAGCTGAAAGAATTAGAATTACTCTAGCAGTGCTTATCATTTCCACAGTAATGCTGAAGCTGATCTGACAGGCACTAGAACCAAGCAAGCATGCACTTGCTTTATTAGCCTCCAAAGAAGTTGAATTTAACATTTGTGAGCTTTTCTGATGTGAAAAATACTTTAGTCACAAGAAGGGAAATAGAAAAGTGTTAACAAGTGCAAAGGATGCTATTTAAAAGAACATTCTCCATACAAAATAAGCAGGTTGATTTAAAACTATAACAAGATTAGGCCTGTGAATTACTGTATCTTTTGCTCCAGCCTTTACCAGTTGGTATTTGCCTGTGGTGTAAAAGGTGCATGTGCTATGGACAGATCACCACCACCCCTCTTAATACGTTCTTTTTTATAAAATCAAAATTCCTAGAGGCAAGTGATTGTGACACTCTACATTATGCCCCACACGTTTCTTCATTGACAAGAGGTGTGGTGTGTCTAGGTAATGCTGCATGCTCCCAGTCCTACCACGGATTTTCCTTTTCCAATCATGATCTGTTTTGTTACGTTTTGGAGTGGGCAGTAACAAATGTCATATGAGCTCTGGTCAAATCTATTCACATCAAACTGCTTATATGACCTTGCTTGTCCTTGATAAGCTCTGCATGCAAGAGAACATTTACATAACAAGTTGAGTAGGCAGCCCACCACTAATAATGTGTTAAATAAATCACCAAGTGCTTTGCAGCACTAGGCATATCTTCCAAACGAACATATAGCTAGATCCAGCTTTTAAAAGACAAGCAGTTTTCCTGAATGTCCTATGACACAGCATGATCAGCTCCTCCCTGGAGGAGGATGAGGAATGTGCTGCCTTTTCCTGGTTCCACTCAGTGTGGAGACCTGTCAAGTCCCTTCCTGAGGTCAGGGTCAGGAGGATGCAGCTCCTGGCTTCGAAGGAGTGGGGTCAGCAGGCAGCTGGGCCCCTGCTCCCACCCCTATCACCCTGACTCTCTGAGCCAGTGGTGTGCTGGCTCTGGAGAGAAGCACAACACCCCTCTGCTCACTGCTGTGTCTGTGTGAAGCCTGACACTGAGCAGAAAATGTGGCAGAGTAGTTTGTATAAAGTTTTTGAAAACCAAAAGCTCTGAATAAGGTATCTCTTAATCTAAACTAATTTTGTTTGACTAATTGTAAATTAGTATAACTTGAGCCCATTATTGCATGCCAATTTTGTATTTCATATTAGCCAGAGTGCTAGAGACTGGATGAGAAATCTCTAGTGCTGCAGTAGACCTCTGTGGTATTCAATGTAACAGCTGTAGGAGATATAAAACCTCAATTCCGGGCAACACCTGCAGATTATACAAACTAAGGGGAAAAAACACTATTAATGCAACCTAGAGGTGTGTGTATGAACTAGCACACTCAAGGGGGTTTCTGGCACTGAAAATTCATCTGGGGCAGCATGGGAGCAAACAAAAAGTGTTTAACTGCTCAGGTATAAACTTGATGGTTTGGAGATGATTAGTGTGTCTGTTTTCTTTCTCAAGAGAGCAACAGCTTCTATCAGCACACATTACTCTGTCAGGCATTTATAACCCTTGAGGAAAGGGCAATCAGATCTTAGTCAGGCAAAAATGAACATTACTTCTCTGAATTTCCCTCTTTTTTCCCCCATAAAAAATATTTACAAAAGAATTTTTTTACTAAAGTCACTCATAATTAAGATTAATTATAAATCTGCTTCTAAACTGATAAAATATCTTTCCATTATTTGTTATTGAAACTTTAACTGAATTTTTTGGTGGGAAGTTTTAATCAAAACAGTTCATCATTTTTTTTCAAACTGAGACCATGGAAGATGTTACAGTCTTCTCAAGGGCTCTCATTAAGAATCTCTGGGAGCTCTTTCTTTGGGACATAGATTTGAAATTGGGGGTTAAGTGGGTTGACTGGCCCCAGGCATAGGATTTTGTGACTGTACAGAAGTGAGGACACTCTTCTTGTGATTTTTTACAAGTAATCTTTATTGATGAACTGAAAAAAGCTGGATTTGAGCACAGAGTGATGAGAAAAGCAAGGAGTTACAGGAACTGAATAAAGTAACTGGGTGAAGGTGGCAGAGGGGGGTCACCAAACCCAAACAGCCAAAGAATAAAAAAGGGCCTATTTGCCCAGGATGGAAAGACTGAAGTAGGAAAAAAAAAAAAATAAGAAGGAGAAAAGTTCAAGCTGAAAACATTTGTAACAACCAGAAAGCTCTAAATTATAAGACTCAGAGCTGATATTAGATTTCCATATCAGTAGGACAACTGTTTCAGACACTAATAAGCACCCCATGTTTTAAAAGCTCTTTAACAAGAGGTAGCAACATAATACCAGTATCATTTACTCCCTAAACTCTGGATATAGAGGTCTGTGCTTCACATGTTGACAGTATCAAAGTTTAAACCACAACGGTGACTCAATAGAATATCAGTACATTGCTGAAAGACAGATCAACAACAACAAAAGAAGGCATCCATAGGCATCCATGCACTCCTTCTGGATGTGTGAGTTCCTGTTTTAAAGGGCAGGAATATAGCAAAGAAAGAAATTTTTTAAGTTGAGAAATGGGGAATTAAATAGTAACCATGCAACCTTTTTCTGGCACAAGAGACTCCTGAGCTGTATTGCTGGCACAGAGGAAGGAAAGCTCAGGCTCAGCATCTGGATGGAGTCCTTTCTACCACACTAACATCACTGACACAACTCAGTCATATTTCCCTGAACTGAAGACTTTTATCTGTGTATTTTATCACAGAAACCAGGGAACTTTCCATAAGGCTTTTTTTCTTTCTTTTCTCCCTATTATGTATTTAAGGTTATTACCTTAAATTAGTGGGCATCACTTAAATCCTCAAAGCCATTTCCTCTCAGATATTATCCATTCCTTACTGCCCTTTGAGGTACCTAGTCTCCTAGCAGCCTCCATTTTTATTAATAAAATCACCATACCACTGACACATCTGCTGCCAAATATGTGCCATATGCTTCTCTTTCTCTCCAAGAAAAAAATTTCATTGAGTTTAAGTTTCATTTAAGTCAAGTTACAAAGTCGAGTATAATTTCATGGGTCTTTTGCATCAGGAAAATGTTGTTTATAACTGCTTTCCTTTCGGAATCTAGTAAGTATCCTAACAGGCCTGTTTCTATCACTAAATTAAGTCCAGTGAAAACATACAGTACATGCATGACTAGAGAGCTCTTAATTAATTTTCAGATGATTAAACCCCTTTCAGATGATTAACCCAATTTTGGGATTTATATGGACACCATAACAAAATATGCCAGAAGGTAACAAAAACATTATGAATATTCATTCCTAAATTGTTCACCACAAACCACTACAGAGGCCAGGAGACATCCCACACTGTAAGTCTTTTGTGGGGACTTGTATTATCAAGCTTGCTGGAAAGACACCTTTTAGACAATACAAAAAAAAACAGCCTTTCATAGGGGAAAAACACTTTTGTTATTATTCATACCAGTTTCTAGTTTCTTATGCTGAAGCTTTTCTTATCTTAAATGTGTACATTTTTCTAAATTTATTAAATCTAATTCAGTTCTGATGCCATTCCCCATCCAACTGGTACAGTGTAATTAGTGAGTATAATTTTTATATATAGATATCGTAACAGAGGGTACAGTAATGAACTCTACTTTTTACTAGCAGAAACTATTTAATTAAAGTGTGATTTCATTCAGAACAACCTAACCCTGGCATAATAAATCTTATTCTTGAATGGGAATGAATGGGACACATACATCACCAATAGTATTTCAACATTTTTACAGCCATTTGTTTTAAAACCTTATATCTGAGGTAAGCTAAAACTGAGTATTTGACCAAGATACACATCTTCTCCATAAGATAGGAAAAACTTAAAAATATATTCAAGTATAGTATATCCTACTCAGGATCCACAATACAGGCTAATAAAATTCAATCCAATAATAGCGTCATTAATGCAAGCAACCTCCTTTCCTGCAGCCTCTGTGTTTATTCAAAGCACAGTCCTGAATTAAGCACATAAACAGAGTAGAGAAAATACGAGAACAAAACTAATAAAGTCAAGTTTCAGTTGCCTCTGAAATAATTTTACAATTCCCACCGTGTCTTTTTAATTTTTTAATTAACTACAGCACTGAAATAATTGAAGTTGTCATGCAGTTCTCCACCTAAGGAGGGATAGATTTCCAGACCTGACAGACTGAAAATATTACCCCAGACCTAAAATATTTCAAATTAGTGAAGAAGTTACTGCTGTTACCAAGGAAAAACAGTGAGGCACAAGCTCTCTGAAACACAACAAAGTTACTGTAAGAGGCAGCAAAAGCAGAACTCAAGTGCAGATCTTGCAGTTCTACTGAAGCAAGGTATACCAACATTCTCCCCAAACAAACAGAGCAGTTTGGTTAATGACTTAATAGGAAAACTCTGCTAATGAATGATGGGTATTCCTTTTCAGAAGAAGTTTTGTTTAAGTCAATACCAGGTAGCTAGGAAGCTGGATGTACAAGGATTTCCTTTGGCCAGAAACAATGTATTTGACATATGAGATCTTCCCAGGGATGTCCATGTGATTTTAACTTCCCTAACTTCTCTAAAGGAAAGAAAATAACACCAACAAAAAATATGCCAAAAAACACTCTCAAAAGGAACTCCAGGCTATTATTAGTACCATGTTTAATTGCTGTCCAAGCAATATTTCAGCAACTGTTGAGTAGCAGAGTACAACCAACTGTAGTTTGGCAATTACAGAGACATGGTTACCCAAGAATGAATCAGCTATCCTTATGTGGCTACGCTGTTCTTTTCCTCAGCGGAGTGCTCCTTCCCAGCACATTGCCAGACAGTTTGGGAAATCTCACTCTTTTTTTCCATCAAACTCTCTTCTTCTGACAAGTGGAGGATAGTTCCAGCATTTCCAGTTTGAGCATGGAATTGTCTTCACCTTATTTGAACCCAATTCTCTTTTTGTTTCAATATTATTTTCACTGCTCACTTCCTCTGGGGATCAGTTTGAATAGGAAGATCCACATGCCCATATGCCAGGGTTTAACAGCTACATGGAGTAGGAAAATCTTCAATTAGCTGAAAGTGATTTCTGCCAGACAGGCTGAGAAATGTCTACTGACTCAGAAACTGCAAAAGCTAATGTATCAGTCATTATATTTTCTAACTATTAAATTCGAGCTGAACATCAAATATTTTGTACCATTAATTTAGAAACAAAACAAAACAAAGCAAAGCAATACAACCAAAACAATAAAAGCAGCAAAACGAAGAGTAATAAAGCCAATTATTCAAATATTGAAATTGTTTTGGATAGTAGAAGCCCCAGTCTTGTTTAGTCAATGGTAATGTATCACTGCACTAAATCAAACAAACAGTCCAGCTTCCAGCATCAAATAACTGTTTGCATTTTGTGTACATTAAAAGTAATACTCTTATTGTCAGTGATCACTTACAAGCAGTTTCACAAGCAGCCTTTGCAGACTTACATTGACCTTGATAGAAAAATGACAAAGAACAGGGAAGGGAATTTTAAATACATTTCCATGATCAGTTAACTTCCAGCCTTTTCCAGCACACAAAAATCCTCCTCAGTACGGTTTATAATTATTTCTATTGCAGTAGTGTTTACAGATTTAGCCACGATACAGATTCCCTTTGTGCTAGACGCTGTACAGGAACAAAAAGACAATCTTTGCCTTGAAGAATTTACAGGCAAGCATGTCATTATTTGCTAGGCAATGCATTTTAGACCATAATTGCCTCATTTGTTCCAACCCTGATCATCTCTCATCTTTCTTAATGGAATCAAGGTACTGACATCACAGTTGCTGGGTACAAAATATGGATTTATATGAGACCATATGCACAGTTATAATGAGAGAGCTGCAATTATTGTTGAATTCCTTATTTAGAAAGCATTTAATTTCTCTGTCTTTGACATACTAAGCAGTAACTGAAAAGTCAAGTACTTTTATCTGAAAATATTGAATAGATGAAGCTAATTCAGCTTTGCTGCCCATGAGCTTCTGTGCATTAAGCCATCTGCTTTTATGGGGCAACGGGATAGAAAAGAAAGCAGGTCAGTTGTCAGTAGATAGAGGTTAAATAAAACTCACTTTGATTAAGTAGAATATAAAAATATAAGTTAATTGAGACAAATTAAAATCATTGCCTACTGTCACTTCTGATACATTATGGCTTATCCTTTATGCACAACATATCTATGCAAGAGCACTCTCAATCCGTGCCTGCAATATCTGCACATTGTAATTTTTATTACTGCCTCAGGGGTTTGCTAAAACTCGTCCTTGGCAAAGCAGCAGAATTGCAACAAAATTATGTCTAATCATGTTTCTTAACCTCAGTCAAAGATTAATTTGTCCTGTTCTGTTTATCATTGCAGAAGATACAAATTTCATCTCTTAATTGTGCCTTCTTTTGTTCTCTCTACTGATTCCAGGAGAAAATTACATTCTTTCATTAAACAGAATTAAAAAACCTTTGTTTCCATTATAGTCGAGCAAAATTGTTCAGTCAGTTTCACAGCAGTCAAAACTTCCTCGCGAGCTTCAAATAGGACCAATCTGTGGTTAATTCTTTAAATTTTCTCTAAATCAATTTATTCCAATTTTTTTCCTCTTTTCTCTAAATTCTTTACAGTCAAAGATGAATCATGTTTCAACAAGCTGAGTTACATAGAGTACATATTTTTCACAAGATCATGTCATCTCTCAGGACATTTTTACTTCACCAAGGAAATTGACCCTTTTGTCAGTACAGAAAATACAACTTACCACAGCCCATCTTCTGCTTTATTCTATTCTTCATCAAATCATACTCTCAAATAGGACTACAGGAATCCTCCTGAGTAATCCTTCACCTCTTGTCCTTAAAGTTCTCTACTCCTGCATTTAACTGTGAAGGAGAATAACGTCATAGTAACTTAGGTTTTATGTGTTATCAGTTAAAACGAAACGAAACAAAATAAAATGAAACGAGAAGAGAAGAGAAGAGAAGAGAAGAGAAGA
>VZTR01004203.1:17933-45661 GCA_013400775.1 Chaetops frenatus
AAAAGAAAAGAAAAGAAAAGAAAAGAAAAGAAAAGAAAAGAAAAGAAAAGAAAAGAAAAGAAAAGAAAAGAAAAGAAAAGAAAAGAAAAGAAAAGAAAAAGAAAAAAACCCACAACAACAGTCTACACTGCTAGACTTCTAAGTCAGTTTCTGTAAGGAAAAGAACCTGGTTTTTTATTGTCTTTGCAAAAGAATTAGCATGCAATTGAACATGATCATCTTTGCCAAGCAAATAGCTGTAGATATATATTAAACACTCCTAAGTCTCTTCAATCCCATTTAGTCTCCACCTGTCTCTCAAACTGAGCATCCCAGGCAGAAGCACAAATACTATACTGAGTATAGAGAGAATACAAATCTGTCTATTTCAAACATACAACTTCTTTTCTGGCTATTCTCACCCTTTGCATGAAAATTACAAAGAGAGTCAGGAGATGGCAAAACATATACCAGTCAAACACAACTGCATTTAGCTTAAGAAAAAAATAGTATTCACATGTTTTCCCACAAGTTGCCTTGCTTTTTTAGGCTTAGCCATATGGACAAAGCAGACGTTGACTGGTTCTGAATACAAGTAATTATGTGTTCTTGTGCATATTTCACTGTATATACATATATATGCTGCTGCATGCCAGACAACTTTAAGAGCAAAAATCCACAATGTTCAGTACCCAGTGTGGTTTCGAATCTTCTTTTTAATCTGTCATTCATCATAGATATATTCACAAACATACGTGATGCATTTGCTGCTTGTACAAGGAATATTCTGCCTGAAAAAAAAAAGTCAGAATAACAGCAGTGGGATTGTTCATAAAATAGCTCATTATTTTACAGAAATTTTACCCCACAACCCATACCATCTTCCTCACATATTTTCATACTGCAAAATACGTCTGAATACCTAAGTGCTAGAAAGAACTTCCTCAAACATGTTACTCAGAAACGTTTAAAGTCATGAAAATTGACATTGCAGAAAGCAGCCAAAGACAGGGTTTTCCTCCTGTTCCCTGGGCTTTGCAGACAGAACCAGCCATGCTGCCAAGTAACGATTTCCAGGCCTCCATCCCTGTACCAGCCTCACCAGGACAATGGGGTACCAGGCATTCCCCTTCTCCCCACTACACACACCACTATTTTTCCAGTGTTGAAATAATGGATCTAATTAATGGAGACCCCCATTACCAGCCCTCCTTCTGCCTTTGTTTTTTGCCTGCAATCTTACCAATAGATGCTACACCTTCAACCACACCTTGTTTTAAAAAATCCATTATTTTAAAAACGAAACAACATAAAATAAAAACAACTTACCAAACACCAACAAAAACCTGCTGCTCTTTGTGGCCTTTTGCTTACTTTATGCTGAGGTTATATTAAGGTGACAGGGAAGCTGTGGGCACCAATAAGCCCTGCGGGGATCCCCACGGCCACTTTCCACCCACCCACATTCCTGGAGCCATGAGTCCATTCCCATCAGAGATGTGTGGTGCTCTGGCTTGCACTATGGAAGAGCTGCCAGGCCCTACCAAGACATCCATGACCACTTCCCATTGACCCACAGCCCTGGAGCCATAAGTCCATTCCCCCCTGCAGTGTGCAGTGCTCTGGCTTGTGCCATGGAAGAGCTGCCAGGACCCACCAGACACTCATGGCCAATTCCCACTGACCCACAAACCTTGGACTGTGAGTCCATTCCCCTCAGAGATGTCTGGTGCTCCAGCTCGGACCATGGGAGAGCTGCCAGGCCCCACCAGGACCCCCATGGCCACTTCCCACCCATCCATATTCCCAAGGCCATGAGTCCATTCCCCTCAGAGATGTATGGTGCTCCGGCTTGCACTGTGGAAGAGCTGCCAGGCCATGATCTGTCACCTTGGGGAGCCCTGGCCCCCACCATGCCCTGAGGGTTTCCTGCAGTTACAACTTTCTGAAAAATATGAACCAAAGGTCTCAGAGTTGTAACTTTGCCATGCTTTTAGAAATTTTATTTTCATTAATTAATTCTTTCATCAATTTGCTGCTATGCTGCCCCAGTGATGGCTGTCATGAAGTCTTGAAAACCATAGAGGAACTCCTTGTTCCTCAAAGTCTGAAGCCAAAGAAGCATCTCCTAGCAGTAACTATGGCTTTCCACAGAAACTCCCACTCCAGCATGCACATCAATCACCTGAGCAAGGATCTCGTCAACATTTTTGCCTCATGATTGGGAATTAAAGAAAGAAGCACCTCACTTGTATATACAAATCCATGTCAATAAAATTTATCACAGAATTTAAACATTTAGGACAACATCTCTGGCAGGAACACCTCTTCATTCTTTCTTTTAGTCTGAGACACCTAAGATCAACGAAGGAATATTTCTTGACACCTTTTTACCAACACTGTAGAACTGATAGCTAATTTTAGTGTTACTTTGCATTTCCCTTTTATCCTTCAGATCACTGCTTCCTATCAGCAAAGAGGTGAAGATAAAAGAAAGCAAAATATCCTTGCCTAGTTATTTTAATGCCTAAACTGTGGAGTATTTAGTTATTTTCATAATTCTTTTACCATAATCAGGTGGTTCCTCACCCGTTTTGCAAATATAAGCATCTCACAAAAGTACAAAATTTTCAGTGTTTTAACTATTTCAGGTATCAGGGTTTCTATTTTCTTTATAAAGAATTACGTAAAATGAATCACATATATTTTCTGTCAGAGTAATGACAGGTCTTGATCCGCCTATTTTCTGTCAAACAATCTTTCAAATAGCTGTGTTTCTCAGAAATACAGGCAGAGGTTGTTATTATCATTACTGTTTGATTTGGCACATCTGCAGCAATATTTGTTAATAGTTTACATGCTATTTTTCCAAATCTTGTAACATCTCTTACAGGCATTAGAGTAAATATATTTGCTGCATTGACAAATCAGATTTTTATTGTTATAATCAATTTTTCATCTTTTACTGTAATAAAATTAAAATTTAATCAGAATTTCAAAATTTACAACAACCTTAGCAAGAACTTTTTCTACAGAAGTCTCATTAACAAACAACAGAATATCATACCTTTGACAATTACAGGGGCTTGGGAGTTTTTTGATTTTAAAAAAGACAACACTACTTCATTATTTTTAATGAAGTTGTGGCAAGAAATGAAAATTTTATTGAATCTTTGACTTCTCTTGTAGATGAAGGTGTCTTTGATCATATAACTATCATGAATTCCCATGTGAATATTTTCCCTTTCTTATCCATGGTCCCAAAATACAAACACTTGCTATAGGGGAATGAGAGTGACATTTTGGTTTAAGGAGATCATTAGATATTAGTTCTTAAGGGCAGTTTCCTTTAAAAATGAATGCAGAATAAAATAATTAAATATCTGTGACCTGTGTTATAGGAAAACCACTTGTACAAAAGAAAGACAATCACTCTGTAAATTATAAGCTTCTCAGCAAATGGATCTTGTACTTTCCCAGGGGCAATGCTTCGGAACGTATTGATTTTGTAAAAACTGAAGACTCTACTACAGTTGGAAGTAAAACTTCAGTATTTCATTAAAGCCAAAAGTAAGCATCCAATGCAAGACCAGAAGGCAATACCTCAGCCTTATGTCTCTGCTCAGTCTTCTCAAAATGGAAAGATATCCTTGACTTCCTAGGGAATGTATGCTGGGATTTACCCAACCTGACTTTGAGATTTGTAAATGTCACTGCCTATTAATTTAGTCATGTACAGTCATAGCATCCTTGAATTATAAAATATCTCAAGTTGAAAGGAAACCATAAAGATCATCAGGTCCAACACCCCATCCTTGCAGGACTACCTGAAACTAACTCATATCACTGGAGGTGTAATCGAGACACACTTGGTACTCTGACAGGCTTGGTGCCATGCCCACATCCCCGGAGAGCCTGTTCCAGGGACTGAGAGAGTTCCAGTCACCCTGTGAGTGCCTCCTCTGATAGTTAATGGAGAAAAGCATATATCGGCAGAAGGTGAATCATCACATCTTCCATTTCTATTATTTATTTTGCTCAACTTCCGCACTTACATGGCTAAACACAGCTAGCCATCCTTATCAACATGACAGGCAATAAGGTGAAAACTTTTATGTAGGGCATCTAGTGTCCCTTTCCTACTATTTAAATGGCTTGCTCCAGGAAAAGACTTCATTATTCATTGCATGTGATGTTCTAAGCAATAGTCAGAAGCTGCAGGGATTATGGACAAAATCTCAAACTTCTTATTGGAAAGTGCTGTAGCAGGCTATGCCAGATGAGTCAGAATTGACAAAGAGTATCAGAGGAAGAACTTTAGCATTCAAAAATACCCTTGGAAGTAGACTCTTCATTTTAAATATCTATTAAATTAAGAACTTCTCACATCTCCAGTAAGACAATAAATGTACAAAACAAAGTCAGTGCTTAGAAAAAAATGAAAGGATTTTTGCAGATCAGTCACATTAATATTTATACCCATAAGAGACAGTCATTTTCTAATTACCATGCAGGTAGAACAGCAGTGCATATCAAGTTTCAGAATGAAAATTCACACCATGCAATTTCTCTAGTTCCTCTTTCTAGATGGCTAATAGAAAACCAGGTGGAAAATTGCTCACTGAAGCCAATTAGCGTTTAGTCATCACCAGTTACATTTCCAGCTGTTCTATTTCATCCTAGACTTCTTAATTCATTCATCTGACATATTCAGATCTGTTTCCTCCATATGGTATGTTCGTAACAGAAGGAAAAAATCCTGTTTCTGGGAAATTAATCCCTCATCTGTCAGATTTCTAATTGTAATTTCATCAATAATTGGGTGCTTGTAAGCATGCATTTGATAGTAAATATATTTCTTGCTGTTTAGGGATATATAGTTCTTAGAACCCATGAAAATTAATCTGTATCACTTGGGAAATCTAAGGTATACATTTTTACCCTTTCTTTTACAATGAAGGTTAGATAAACTCTGATACACTCCAAAGTTGTAAAATTAAGTCCTTAAGTATAAGGCTAAGAGCTGTGAGCGTAAGCATATTAATTAAGAGAATAGTACTCATAGTTCTTTGCAGCTAAAGAAGAGAAAAAATAAAGCTTGGGTTTTTTTCTTTTATATGGCATTTAATGATACACCCTGTCTTTAAAAAAATCAGAAGAGAAAATGAAGTTGTCCTCTTACATTATGAGATGTACCCAAATAATATTAATTTTCTCAAACAGAGGAATTATTTTAACTTGTTCTGTGCAAATAATTTTAACTTTTTCCTTATTGGTCTTTAAAAATTGAAAATTTGAATAGTATTTTTCCAAGCAATTAATTACATAAACCACTTGATTTTTATTGTTTCTTAACCTATTGCTAATTTAATCATCCATACAACTGCAAATTCAGAGTAAATGTTTATGAAACTCTACTTACTTGCATGATTAAAATTAACTTTCTGTGAGTGTTTGTGTAAAGAATACTCTATGGCTCAGATGTCCCACAAAAATGAACATAAGAACATCGAGATATTAGGAATTCTATGTAAATTATATTAACATTACTGCATTGTTGAGTAGCTGCACCCACTGCAAGGGGGATCCCAAGGGAAATCCCCACGTAGCTCCTTTTCCTTCAGGCTGCATGCACAGCACGACTGTCAGAGGCTCTGGCATTACTTTTTACTGAAAGAAGAGGGAGGTCAGCCCGTTATACCACTTCATTCCCACAGTTCCTCCAGGCAAACTGGCAAGAAACAGGCTGCATGGGTGGTCTGCAAGCTGGGTAAGAAATTGGCTTCCAGAGCACTTGAAGGGCAGTGATCAATGTTTCTTACTCAGGCTGGCAGCCTGTCACATGTGGGATTGATGCCCCAGTGATTGTCACAAGGCCACACACAACACTTAACATCTTGCTTGCAAACTCCCACTTTGCAGCCTTAGCTGTGCTTTGTTGAGATGATTTGAACCAATTACTAATACAGTTTTGCAAGTATTCTTTAGAATTTTCGTGTTCAAGAACTGAAATATATAGCTGTGCAATATTGTCAAACATATATTTTCCAATTCTAAACATGCAATACTTGACTATCCTGTAAGTGCTAATTACATTTCTAAAATAAGGTGCCTAACTAAGTCTTCCTTCACCCTTCTTAGTTGAGTGTATGAAACTTAATAAGTAGTCCAAATTTCAGTGTTGTTATTGTGCTAATAATTGGAAGTGGCTTTCTGTGGTCTGCACATAAGACCAGTCATACTGAGTGACATCCTGGTGCCTCACTTTCCACTTAGAGCTGTTACAAACTGCCTGCCATCTGGTTTGTGGGAACTTGGCATCCTCTTGGATTTTTTGTCTCCTGTGAATCCTGCCCTCTTTTCTCAGTATTATTTCTCTGCAAAGGGTGAAGAAACTGCGACAGACTTACATGGCCAAGTCTCCAAAGAGTTCCAGAGCAGGACATGTAGATGCTCCACAAAGGTAGAGGAAAGGAGGTAACAGACCAACACCCAGCCGTCTTTCCAAAGGAAGTGTAAAGAAGAAGTAAAGATGAAAAGTCAGAATATAGACAGGTTTTGCCTTCTGCTGTGCAAGACTTGCTCTTGGTCCACCTCAGAGATTTCAGAAAGAAATTAAAGATATATTTGTAACTTCTGCCTATGTGAGGAAGGTGAGGGAGACAGATTTTTTCCTCAATTTGCCTTCATACCCCGTGAGAGTTGAAGTCTCTCTGCAGCTAAGGAGAAGTATATTATGAAGAAGTATACTGTTACATTCCCAAAGGAAAGACAACATCTGCAGATGCCATAATACAAAACATGTGATTTTGTCTAAATACAGGAAGTAATTACATTAAGGAAGGGTTGCGAAAGGTAGCCAGAACAAGAAAGGGCAGTGCATGTGATTAAGTTAGTTGATGACATCCACAAGCTTGATCCTAAATATTAATGGACATCAACATTGCTGGAAGTGAGCTAGATCAAAATCTCCTAGTTCTACCCATGGATGGATTAGACACATCAAAGGCAGCTATCCTTAAGTCCAGAATGGATAACTAAATAATTGAGTAACACAGTACCAGTCAGTGATTTTAAGAATGGTAGCCATATAAATCTAAGAAAACATTCCATGTTTTTAATGCGAATATATTTGAAATCTATTCAGTTCTCTTTGAACTAAAGAAATTGTGTGAACTTCACACTAAACAAATCACATTGCACTAACATTGTCATATTAAGATATGGAGTAAAAGGAGTGTGTAGTAATGAGGACTAAGGGACTGAAATTTATCACAAGTATTACATGATACACATGAACAGAAAGCCAATTAATTGTGCCTGTTAGTGAAGCAGAGATGGCTCTTAAAAATATGTATTCATACATTATAATCAAATCCATGTTAATATATTCCAGAGTAAAAGGATTATAGATATCTCATCAGAAAACTTCGTCATTCAAACTTGTGAATCCTATTTACACCTGGCTTACAGAAATTAAAATTCACAACAAAAACTGTGTGAACATTTTCTTATTTAATTAAAATTAAATATATGATTCTGCTCCAAGCTACCTTACATTATAAAAATGAAGAAAAGAA
The DNA here is from genome assembly GCA_013400775.1 of Chaetops frenatus. NCBI lineage: Eukaryota > Metazoa > Chordata > Aves > Passeriformes > Picathartidae > Chaetops > Chaetops frenatus. The sequence continues at coordinate 25,493 of VZTR01004203.1, forward strand.
AACTAAAGTCTTAAGCTAATAGCAAGTGACCTGGTTGTTCTAGGTCAGATTCTGGTACCACTGGCATAATATCTCTTCTGTCATCTGTGCAGATACGAGATCAATGAAAATGTTACTGTTTATTTTCAAAAAAATGTTGAAGATCAAGAGATGAGTACATCACATTAAAGGTACATTGCATTTTTCTTAGAAAATTATATATTAAATATGTTGTACTCAAATATTGCATTATTTTGAGTAAAATGTATTAATTTTATCTGCTTATTTTAAACTGGCATGTGTTTAATTTATAGCTTATGTATTTAATAAGAAGGATGTTAAACAATCAAATTCATAACAACTAAGCAGCTACCTAGAAGACAATAAAATTATTACTATCCATGTAGACACCAAATTTTAACTGCCTTCTTTAATAGGTAATTGGCTTAAGTAGATAAGAAAAGCAGAAGCCCCTAAAACTGCAACAAGATTACAACGTTCCTTGTATTCTTAAACACAGGTTTTCCAATATGATCTGAAAATTTCTTCCTTGAAAGTATAGATGCTAAAGATTCCCTGTTGTTTAAAGAAAAGAGGGAGTTTTTCCACTGCCTAGAAGATACCAAAAGCTACGTCTGCTCAACCCTCTTTGGCTGAGCAGTGGTTCTGCCATCCTGTCCAACAGTTAGAACAATTCAGCTGGGAAATGGGTTCCAGGTGCTCCTGGGCACGAGGGAGCTGAAGTCATAACTCCTCATTCCCAGCAGTAGTTTGGCCCTGGCTCTTACCTTTCTTATGGATTAAAGGTGTGGTATGAAGCCACAGCACCACCAAACTGAAAGCTGTGCAGACAAAATACTGCAGCTCAACCCTTCCCTCTCTAAAGAGGCAGCAGCACGTTCACAATAATGTGACTGGTGCTGAACAGTAGAGAACAAACAGATCCTTGTCAAAAGTCTGTACTGGACAGAATAATCTACTTTTCTACCTCATCCCATGTTATTTCAGAATCATTGGATTGCTCTCTGTTGTTACATGACACAGAAATGTGACCTAAAGAAGTTTGTAGAAAAAATGGTGTTCCTCTTCACAATAGCTTCTCAATCAAAAACTCAGGTAAGGGGAACTAATGAACCTTTCTATTTTTACTTTTGAATTTAAAAATGTAGACTGTTACCGATCACTACCTATTTACATCACTGCATTACTCATTTGATAATAGCAACACTTCTCCTCACTGAATCCGGGATTAATTTATGTAGTTAAGTAAGAAAAATGAAGTAGCTAATTTACTACTGATAATTAATTAATTTTGCATAAGCTGAGTAAAAGGTAAATGCAACTATTGGCAATTTCTGTGTACTGCTCTAGCATGACCACTATGAAGAGCCAGAACTGTTTGTCTACTTGTACTTGCTACAATTACATGAGAAAATCTGATTTTTACAAAGACATTATTCTGTTATCATGTCTCTGTCTTCTGCAGTATTTGCAAATGTAAATTCATTTATCACTACATATACTAAATGTGGAGATTCACCTTGAACCTTTACATCAACTATTGTGCCAAGTGCCTTGTAAGAAACCAGCTGTCAGTACACAGAAGCCTCTCTCTCTGCCTCATGCAGGCTGCAGAAAAATTAAAATGCACTGGAAGCCCCAGATCTGTCAAAGGACAATTTTTTCTTGAGTGACTTGTTTGATTTTGAATTCTCTTTAATGCCAGGCTTAGGTGATGATATATTCATCGAAGTGATTTAGAATGAACTAAAATAAATCTTGTATTAAATGACAATTAGAATGATGCCTCTGTGATGCCAGCCTGACAAACAGACCAATAAGACATGTTCTCAGAAAATGGGAACAGAAAAGCTTTGTTTCAGGGAATTCCTGTGCTTGCTTTCAAGTTTATTTTCAAAATAACTGCCTCTGGCATCCATCCCATATTAATTAAGTACTTGTTACTCCTGAAAGCTATCATGCTTTAATTCACGGGGAAACAACTTCTTCTGAACCTCCTTGCAGATTTAATTCTTCATCAGAAAGCTGTTTCAATCAGCTAAAGAAGATATTTCTGGTTTTATTCTGGAAAACAACATACTGAGCACCTTTGACATTACAGTTCTTTTTCCCAAGAATAATAACCAGTAAGGAGTTGCTTTATTGTCTGCCTGACAAATGTAAATTCTAATAGATCAGTGTATTTCTCGCAGTAATCTGCAAAAGCTTCTACTGTTTGGTTTATTAGCAGCTACATTACACTTATGTTCAAAAAACAGTAATTGCTCCTCAATCCTTTATTCAAAACTTTACTGCAAGCATGCAATAGATACGTCTATCAAAGTCACCTAAGAAACTTGCAAAAGCTTAAGTTAAGCAGGCTAGAGGGTCTTGTGATTTCAGAAGCCAGAGGTTCTCTCCAAACAGTGACAGATCAGAAAACTCTTTTCTGGTCACAAATTGTGCTAATGGCTTAAGACAGTGCAAAAATCTCCACCCCAAACTGACTTTGTTACTCTAACCCCAGTCCACACACCTTAGTGCTTTGTACCCCTGAGATCTAATTGTGAAGATCTTTCTTTAATCATTCATGATGAGAATGGAAGTTCACCTGAACTCAGTAATCTTTCTCAGCCAGTGTTGAACAAATTTCAGTTCCTTCCTTTGCAGCATGAGGGATATTACCCCCTGCACTAATGCTGAATTCCTAAGGGTCAGTGCCATATTGTGTGGGTTGCAGAAGCCGAGGTAAATTCTCAAATTCAGTGCTGACAACTGGATCTAATGCTGTGTGCCTACCACTCCTTTCCTTTTTGTCAAGTGCATGCTGAAGGCATGTTAACTCTTCCATTATTTGGCTTTGGTTTAGTATTTTTAAATCTTTTGAAATCAGTGGGGAAATTCCTGCTCATTTCTGTACCAGTAGAATTAGGACCTCTAGGTCACCTGATAGGAAACATATAAAGAAAATATGGTATATAATTAGATGTGTTCCTCACATATTAGTATGTGCAGCTGTGACACTGTGCTCCTGCATGAAAAGGTTAAAATCAGTCCAGACAGTGCTTAATGTGATGTTTTCATTTTAGAACTTCAATCAGATATTTTTCAAGTAACTTCAGACACAAAGTATGCTGAAGTGAAGGATTTGAACTGAAGCCATACTATTATTAAGGAATTGGAATAGGTACAATATACCAGGAATGTATAGACCTGTACATAATGAAACCTCAATTTCATTACTTATCTGATGGATCATCTGAGGCTGGGTCATCTCATTTCAGTTCTCTGTATCTGTTTATCTTCTGCACTTTACCTGCAGAGAGCTGTAGGTCTTAGGAACAGGGACCATCTACAAACTGTCTCCCATGCAGTATCTTTGAGCACAAGAAGACACTAACAGAGTTCAGTTTTTTCTGAGGTCTTTAAAACCACAACATAAATATGTAATAATAACAGGAATGTAGAATATCCATTTATTTTAAAAACAGGTTTATACTTTAAATTATATTAAAATAAGGTTATTTAAGCATATTTTCAGTAGTGCGAAAAGGTTGATTTGTTTGGGATCTGGTCTTGGTTAGCCAAACGCTGGACTGATTCTCTAGATTTGACATATCCTTTCCTGGCATAGGAATAAATAATGATGAAAAGATTTATTTTTGATCACTGAAACTCACACTTATTGTGCAGAGTGAAACTACCAGCTCCAAACTCCAAACTGGGGAAAAAAAGGGCTAAAACAGAATAACATCAACCAAGGAAATAAAAATAATTATTTTCTGAAATTGTTGTCCTCAAAGAAAAGAAAATAAAAAAAAAACCACATTAAAAGACTGGAAGAAAAAGATCACAACTGATACTAACAGTGGTGTTTGAAGAGGGAGAGATCTGGACTTGTATACAGTCCTTAATATGTCATTCAAAATCAAAGCAAGGTAGTTCCAAACACTGAGGAGTTTGGAAGAGTGTGGGTATACAAAAGACAGTCTCTTATTTTAAGGGTTCTGCTGCCCACTTGAGAATAGGGGAAACCTCCACTCTTGACAGAGGTGGCCTGCATCCTCTGGTTTTCTAGCATGTTTCCACATTTCACAGACTGCAGAGTTACAACGTTTTTATATTAAACTGAAAATCCAGGTTTATGTTTTACTCTTTATACTGAGTATCACTGCCTCAAAAAACCTTCTGATTTAAAAGGTTTTTTTTTAAGATTGGGGAAATGAAGGCCATTTAGTTCCACTTTGTCAAGCTTGAGTTATTCTAAGGCAATCTAACAAGGCTATTTAAGGAGAAGAAATATTCCAGTTTCAGAGGAGCATAGTAGCTTTTCCCTGGGTCTTTTGGTGCTTAGGGACCTGCCTGTTAACTATTAACATTCCGTCTGTGCCAGAGTAACACCGGCCAAAAGAAGCCCTTCCCCCTCCTCCCTCAGGAGTCCTTTAGTGTTTCCTCATTAGCACCCTGGAAAGGAGTGGGACATTTTAAACCCAAGGTCAAAGGTAACTGTTAACTCAGAAAATCCCTTGGCTGCTTTGGGGCATTTCCTCAGTCAGATCAAGCCATGCATCAAGAAGGCAGCCTGGGGCTCCTGGCAGGCCTGGGGCTCTCCCTCCAATTGCTGCCCCCCAGTAACCCCAGCAACTCGCTGATGGACCCCAGTGATGGGGTAGGGTTTCTGTCTTTCTGGCTGGCAGCCCTGCTGAAGGGGTTCCCATAGCCACCCACTCCACCTCTGGGCTCCTGGCAGAGCCTTTGTGCTGCAGCCCAGCAGGATGGGCAGGGGCAGCCGCTCCCTGTGCACCTGCCACCCCCCCACCTTGTCACGGGCTCCCTCCCCTCCTGTGCCCCACAGCTTTCTGCCCCTGAATGCACACAGGTACCTATTTCTCCCTCTTCTTCTTGTTTTCATGTTTGGATTTATTTTTTTTTTTGTTGGTGGGGTTTTTTTGTTGTTTTGGTTTGTTTTTTGGTTGGTTTGGTTTGTTTGTTTGTTTGTTTGTTGTGGGGTTTTATTCTTTCCACAGGTTTTTAAAAATTCAGCTTAAGAAAATAAACCAAGATCTTTCTCAGCATTTCCAGGGTGCAAGGCTGGTTCCTTGAGCAGCTAAGCCATCCCATAAAGAGTTGAAAAAATACCTCCCCCAAGCAAGGGAACACACCAAATAACAAAAGGCATTGTCTTGTGGCTGAAGCAAACTCTTTGAGGTTTTGTGGACATTCCCCTGTGGACAGGTGGAATCCAATATTTGTCAGTGTGGTGATGGGATGGATGTAGATGGCACGGTCCCCACAGCTATAACCTTTGAAGCTCCAGGATCCCCAGACTCCAACTGCCAACCTTTGCTTGAAGTGGACACACAGTAAGGGTGTTCCTCAGTGGGCAGCTGCCACATGCCTGTAGTCAAGGGGACACACCAAGAACTACTCAGAGGCAGGTTAAAAGCCTGATTTTTCACCTCCTTACTTCCAGGGCTGATACATAGTGAACTGAAATGTGGAGCCAGGCTTCATTCCTATTAATCCCTTAGGGATGGGAAATCAGAGAATAGATTTGAATCAGAAATGGTGCTGCCAGACTTTTGAGGAGTAAATCTATCCCGAGCAAACACATAGAAATGGAAAAAAAATTTTCTGTCCTGCCAAGGGCCTAGTTTCAAGGAGATTTCATTCTAGCTGTGCTTCATTTGCAAAATTACATTAGAATTGAATACATTTTTCAAAAAATATAAATAGCAAAAAAGTAATATTTGTTTTGTATGTTTCCCTCTCATACAAAAGAGAATTAGCTCCATGTAATTTCTCCAGCTAGCAGTACTTTTTCAATACCACTTGCTATTTAAGTCATTCTGAGACCCATGAAAAATGACAATTTATTCCAAATTTTGTCAAAACCTGTTCCTTCATTTCTTGGTATATGTGGCCCTAGACCTGGAAACGACTCTTTGTGGATACAGAGATCTGTGCAAAGCAGCCTGCAGGTTCACAGCTCAAACTGGAAATCTGCTGCCACAAGGTTAACTGAATGGTAAGACTGACAGACTTTAAAGTATATTTTTCATTGTCAGTGCTATTATTACTGAAGACTGTTCACATTGAGCGTCATTTTACAAGTAAGAGTACTGCCTGCCCTGAAGAATTTAAACTTAAGCCTTTGTCTGTATAGCAGCTTTCATTCTGGAAATTCAGTCATTTAAACATTCACAAATCTGCTCTTGCACTCATAAATACAGAGATGAGGAAATTGAGCCACAGAGAAGTGAAGTACCTTCCACACACAACGCAGAAGAGTTCTGAAAGACTGCCTTTAGAAAGCTTGGTCTTCAGCACATAGGTGCTGCTACTGCTCAGGAAGAACAGAGTGCAGCATGTTAGAGGTGCACATCACAACTCCACATCACAGCCGTGGAGAGGAAACCTGGGGGTCCTGGCCTATGGCAACCTGAACAGAAATCAGCAGTGCCCTGGCAGCCAGGAAGGCTACCCCTGTCCTGGGGTGCATCAGGCACAGCATCACCAGTCAGGCAAGGGAGAGGATTGTCCCACTCTGCTCTGCACTGGGGCAGCCTCACCTCGAGTGCTGGGGGCAGTTTCGGGTGCCACAGTATATAAAGGTAAAAAGCTACTAGAGAATGTCCAAAGCATGGCCACAAGGACAGCGAAGGGTCTGGAGGGGGACCCATAAAAGGAGGGGCTGAGGTAATTTCACTTGTTCAGCCTCGAGAAGATGAGACTGAGGGGAGACCTCATCACAGTCTGCAACTTCCTTGTGAGGTGAAGAGGAGGGGCAGGCACTGATCTCTTCTTTCTGGTGACCAGTGATCGAACCCAAGGAAATGGCAGGAAGCTGAGTCAGGGAGGTTTAGGCTGGATATCAGGAAAAGCTTCTTCACCCAGAGGCTGGTCAAGTACCATAACAGGCTCGCCAGGGAAGTGGACACAGCACCAAGTCTGCCAGAATTCATGATGTGATTGGACAATGCTCTCGGGAACATGGTGTGACTTTTTGGGATGGTGATGGTCAGAGGCTGGACTTCGTTGATCCTTGTGGGTTCTTTGCAACTCAGGTATTTTGTGATTCTAACAGTGTGCTGAGATCCCAGGGTGTGGGACAGCAAATGTGCCTTTCAATTCAGCAATTCAGGCTGAGGAGTCACACTTTCATACAGTACTGCCTCCCTGCCACACTCATCTTGGCAGCCCTGGACAGTTTCAGTGTCCAGAATCCTTCGTAAGCAATGTTAAAAGTCACACTTTCTTGAGAACAACCTTTATCATGTTCAGATTTTGTGTTTCAAATACATCCCTAAGCAGTTTTTATTGGGTGTAAGTGGCAAGGTTTTAGTAGCAGAAAAGCTGCAGGAATGACTTCTGTGATAAGACACCAAAAGCTGTCCCCATGATGGACAGAGCCAGTTGCATCAGGCCCCAAGATGGACCCACTGCTGACAAAAGCTGAGTCCATCAGCAACTTTGATGATATATTTAAGGAAAAGTAAAAAAATTTGCATAGGAGCTATGTGAGAGAGGTGTGAGAAAAATGCGAGAGAAACAAGCTGTAGACACTTAGATCAGTGAAGAATGAGGAGGTGTTTCAGGCGCCAAAGCAGATTCCTCCGCAGGCTGTGTAGAAGACCATGGTGAAACAGGCTGTAGCCCTGCAGCCCATGAAGGACCATGGTGGTGGTAGATACATTGCAGTCCACAGAGAGCCCGTGCTGCAACACGCTCCTGGCAGGACCTCTGGCTCCACAGGGAGACCCATACTGGAGCAGCCCATTCCTGAAGAACTGTGCCCTTTGGGAAGGACCCATGCTAAAGCAGTCTTGAAGAGCTGCATTTTCCAAAAGTGTTCCCATGCTGCTTCTCTATCATACAATGCAAACAGAATTATAAGCACTATATACATAAATCTATCTGCACTTTGGCTTATGAACTGTCAAAAAATTTGTGGGTGGAGTGTGTTCCTGAACGAAACTCTTTCCATACAATGCACTCAATGTCATAGGGCAACCCAAGAATCTTTAAAGCATCAAAAGTGGAAGATTTTATTTTAGAAGGGGGCACAAAAGCTTTTTCTATCCTTTCACTGGCATTTCCACACCTACACAAAGCCAGGAGCATAAGTCACTGTGACAGGCACTAACTCAGTATTGAGTTACTCTCTGCCATTTCCAAACCTGCCTCTATGCATCAGATCCTTTTTATTCTCTCTGGGACAGAAACGTATCAATTCTTAAAAGATGGGGCTGGAATTTACAACTCCCTGGACCTATGCTGTGCTAGAACTGCCACTTTCTAAAGTGTCCTACATTTCCCATGAAATCTCCCCACTTTACCACCTCAGCAAACAAGCAAGATCTGGGAGCCTTGCTCCAAAAAGTTGTTACTATCAAAGCTCTCTGAATAAATTTCGCAAGTTTAATCTATTTATAACATTTCTCACTGTGATCTTAACAAGTAAAAAGAAAGAACATCTATAAACTTTCCCTGAAAGAAAGCACAGTGTGTCTCTGCAAGATGTTCCTGAAAAGAACAGCACGCAGCAATTTACAACTCCAGCCTTGTGAGAAGACAAAGGTGAAGGTCATGCGCACCAGTCGTTCAGATTAAGAAACTCACAGGGATCATGCAATGACTATGTAGACCCATTCTGCATTTGCAAAACACAGGCTTAAAGGGAACTGCCTGTCGCGTCGTGAGCTCGAGCTAGCTACGCGCGACCCTCCTGCAAGCTCTCTGACAATCGGAGCAGCTCCGCTCGGCGGGCAGGTGAGCACAGACTCGGGACACACGCAGCAGGGTGTTGGGCTAGCGACGAGACGAAGGCAGGAGGAGACCTGGCGTCGAAATTCTCACATGAGGATTATTAAGCCTACAATCTGAAAGGTTCCATCACAAGAACTGAACTTCTGAGGGTCTTACACAGGGTTTTAACACAGAGGTAGCAGAGGAGGGATTTATGGACTTGAACCAACAAGCACGAAGGGTAGCCGGGGAGAAGGGTGTAGCCGGGATAGAGACAGGGGCACAAGCCAACTGGGATACAGGGGGCGGAGAACAAACTGGAAAGTACGAGGGAAACAGGGAAGGGGCAGCCAATGAGCTGAACAGCAATAGGGTAACAGAACTCCAAACAGACCGATATAGGGAGAACAGACCCTCCTGGGCAGGGATAACTCAATGGGCAATAATATCCTCTAGCTGGAACCCCTCCCAGGATTCCACTGTGGGGTCAGGCACACCAGCCTCTTCCATTGCTGAGACACCATGTCCAGTTCTCAATTGTCACAGGAAACCATGACACTGTGAGACTTTCTCATGAAGTATAGTCTTACAACTTGTATAGGTTTTTGCCCTCACGACTTCTAGAAGACTCCTCTAGAGTCAGACTGCTCTGGCAGATAAAAATCATCTCATAATTTCCTGCAGTTAATACTCTCATGTTTTTTTGCCAGCATCATCCCTCACTTTATATAGCTCTCAACTTTCCTGTCAGTTTTATAGAAAGCAAATATATCTTGCTGCAATTCAAGAGAAATTGCAGCTTCTCTGCCCTCCACCTTCTCCTGCTCCTCCTCCAGTAGTGAATGAAGATTAAAGACAAAGAAAGTCAAAGCCACATCAATTATCCCATCTTCTTTGCTCTCATAGATTAATTACAAACAGTTAGCACATAGAGTAAGCAGAAGTTTACTCTACACACAGACCACCCAACTTCCCTGAGTGAATGACAGCCATGCTAGGGTCAGCTGAATATCACCACACTGAGCAGATGTTTGCTAGCAAAATATCGAAAAAGGGCCAACAACTGACAACTATATTGTATGGAAAGTCATAGAACTCAAGCCAGTTTCCAGCCCTGTTGAATTTGCTAATCCAGACAGTTCCTGGGATCGAGTGGAGGCCCATGCCTCAAAACGAATCACTTTTCTTGGGAGGGTGTTCTTTATCAATAGAAATGTGTTTTTGTAAGAATTGCAAAGGGCCTATTTCCTGCATCATATCTACTCCATCTCTCACTACCTTTCCAATCAATGGAGGCATTCACTGCTTACTGCTGATCGCAGCCAAAGATCTCTTGAAAAGAGATCTGCTGCAGATCAGAGTGATGGATAGATGTGTGGGACTGAAGCAGTGTGTGTCAGGCACCATCTACACAGAAACACCAAAGACTTCTCAGAGAAAGCTGCAGCATCTGACTCCCTGCTCTTTGTCTTGAAAAATGTGAGCCTGTGACGAGGAGCATTGATGGGTATATTCATTATTTTAATTAAGAGTGGAAATTGCTACAGCTCATGTGAGCCGGTTGATACTTTGCACCTAACAGGTAAAAAATATAGTTTTAAATATTGTTAAAATTTTTTTGGAAGTGATTGAATAAAAAATTACATTTTTTCATGTGTGGTGCTTTTTCTTTTATTACTTTTGCTTCTAAGACAATTTAATGCTTATAAAAGGGAGAGGTTGACAACCAAGGAAAGGTATCTATTCTCTTCATTTGCAGACCAGGTATATTGGGAGCATCTGGCTTTTGAAGACGACCATCCACTTTGAAGTTTGCCTTTTCTGTCAATGAAGCCAACAGTTTTTCATTTCTGTCAGTGAAAACCAAGAGGTACTTTGAAGTTTACTTCTGATATTTTTAGCAGCACTTTAAATCTACATATTATAAAACACAACACTTTTTCTTAGCATTCTCATGATTCTGTATGAGAATATTCAGTTTGGATATGTATTTATTTCTGTTTTTCAGAGTAAATTCCATTAAAAACGTGGTCTGAAAGATAGGTGCCTGGAAAGCAGTTTTCAGTTTTACCCATTGGAATGCAAATACCCCTTTAAATCTATGTAGGAGCCCAATAAAGAAATTAATAAGAACATCTACTACACTTAGCAAAGGAATAAAAGGAACATGAACTAATATTAAAATTATAAGTAAATAGAACACCTTACGATGTGTTTTAAACATAACGTTATGATAATTGAGAGAATGGTATTGTATGAGTGCATTGATCTAAATAGAGAAAGCATAATCATGTCTGTGGCTGAACCTAAGGTATCATAGCAGAAATGTATTTAACTGAAGTACATCACATTACTCCCATGTATTCAAATTTAACATGGATTTCTTGAGGAAAGGAAAACAGATATTTTTCTCAGCTTTTAGTGATATTTGGAAGAACACTGAAATTCACCTTAGCTAAGTCAAAGGGGATGACATTTGTATAAGGAAAAATACTTCATGTAAGAGATAAGAGATTAAAAATACAGGAAATTTCATTTAAATACACAAAACATTCATTTTTTTAGTGTAAAGTAGCTAAACACTGGAATTGGTTGCCCAGAAAAGTCCTCACTCTTGGAGATACTCTAAATCCTGGATAATGGTGTATCTAACAGCATACACTGATACTGAAAAGATGTGGACTGTTTCTTTCTTGGCATATCTACTTAAGGAGTTGAGAACCATAGCGCTGCTTTGTGGGAAAAGGCATATTGCGTAAGTAAATTAGAAGCACTGCATGGTGGACTACAGATAGATGGTATTTAGGCTATAGATTATAGGTAGGCCATAGGCAGTCTTTGTATCTTTAAAATAGCAAACTTCTGAGGCTGCTGCAGGCTGAGAGCAGTGTGTCTGCCTACACGTGTGATCACATTAGAGTGTGCTCCATTTCAAAAGCTCTGACTGCTATTACCAGATCACATTTGCTTTGTGTTATGACTTACACACAAAAGCAGCTCAAGGATATTACAGGGTGTTGATCTGTCTGTGGAGGAGAAAAATGGGATGACCAGTAATGCCAAGACATGAAGAAAAACGGAAGGAGTAGTTCAGTGTATGGGTACCCAAATTTAACGGCATATCAGGGTCACTGAAATTATCCAGATAAGATCAGAGCAGGAAATGAATGCAAGGCTTATGTCTGCAAAAAAAGAGACTATTCTTTGCAGAGGTACAAGTATTACACAAAGTGAGTGGGCAAAGTTTGTCTCCCACATTTCTTTCACTACTCATACCTAACACCTGCTAGTTAACTAATATTAATTTTTCAAACTAGGCTGCTCCAGTTCCACTGACCATTATTGTCAGTAAAACAATCTCTTACTTCATGTTACTCTGCACAGATAAAAATGGTACTGCTGCCAAAGTCATGTAACCTGAATTTAGAGGTACTTATCAAGTTTTGAAGAAGGATATACCCTATTCTCAACCCTCGATGGGAGAACAGTGCACTGGAAGCAAACAAACCTTCAAATAGACAGAGTGGCAATTTTCCAATGTGGGATCTAAGTAGAACACCAGATTACATTAGCATTAGACTTCCTCATGGAATAGTTATGATAAATGCAAAGAAAGTTTTGTGTCTTGTCTGAAAAACATACAGCACCTAAGCACACCTCAGCACTGAAATGACACTTGATTGATCAGTAATTCAGGGGGACTGCTGTCTGGTTAATTATCACCACCAGTATCTACAGAATAGTGTTATCAAAATCACCTGCACAATTATTACATCAGCTTGCAATACCTTGGTAGATTGTAGCATAACCACACGTGGCTTTGTTCTGGAGACCTAACACTCCAAATCTGCACTAGCCTGATGATTTCAGAGAGCCTGCAGTGATTTACATTGCCCGAGAGTATAAATACATCAATCTAGAGAGACAGAAAATAGACTGATTGCTATACATTCTATTTTATGGTATGTACTATACAGCAGAAAGAAAATTACTGATGAGGAATAGAAAACATCCTATACACATCTGCATCTGCTGAATAGAAAAAACTGGAGGATACCCTCATAACCTTTGCTTTCTAGTGTGGCCAAACAGAACGTGGTTAGACACATCTATTCTGTAGTCTCTAACCACACTGACAAGACTCTGATGAATGAGAATTGCCTCAAGCACAATATTATCTTTTTTTCATTGTCAGTGACTCTCCACATGAGCTGTCTTTCATGCCCTAATTCTTTATGCCAGCCTGTGTGCATTCTGGGCTGTGGTGCTTTGACATGCTAATGAATTTTGCTGTGCTGTTAATAACTCAAAGCTGTCGCGGTGCGGCTCAGGTGTCTCATGCTGTCACCTTCCCGGAACCGTCTCCGCAGGGGAAGGCACTCCAGTCCAGGTGGGGGTGCACGCCAACTCGCACATGCGGCTAGATGTTATAATAAAAGTGGCGGAGGTGGAAGGGGTTCCTGTATGAAAGTCTAGCGGAGCTTATTGCATCCACACACTTGAAGAAGCCAGTAACAAAGAACCACGTGGAATGTAGAGCCCAGGGTTATACGCAGGTATGGAGAGGGCAGTGCCAAGCGGCAGGGAGCAATGAGCGGAAAAGGCAGGCGGGGAGACAGACACACTCCCCAACGGGGAGAACGGCCAGAGAAGACGGACAAGGAAACAAACCAACGGGGGTACGGAGAGAGGAGAGCTTACTAGAACATACCTTCACACAAGCAAACTGGGGGAGGCGAGCCTGCCTACTGGCCGACTGCCAGTGGTATTGCAACAGCTTTACAAGGCAAACAGGGAGAGTGCAGTGGAAATAGGGTAACAGGCATGTGGTCCTTGGGCTTCCCTAGGAGAAGGAAAAGCCTAGGGGGCATCCTAATATGTCGACAGCCCTCCACACAAAGCTACAGGACACCCGATGATATCATCATTACCAGCCTGTGTATGGTTGCTTTGTCTTCTTGTTAAATTTTAGTCTAGCATTTTCATCTGAGAAAAAATAATATGCCTATTTGAGAGGACAGGTAAGGGACATTTTGCATGATCCTTACATTATACTGACCTGCATTGCTTCTGAAAACTAAGACCCCTGGCCTGTATGATGGGAGTACAAGTTTAACAACAGCATTTGCTTCTAGAGAAGGGATTTCCCTTTAAATATTTTTTATTGCTTTTCAAATGAACTTTGTGCTGTGAAAAAAGGAGTGGAAAAAAATGTGTTTGCCACACGTGAGTAGTGCAGGCACATTTAATGCAAGTATTTCCAGGTAGCAGCATCACCAGCCTGCCCCTAACCTGGCAGAGCTGAAGGAATAGGACAGCTTTTGTGACAGCGTTTATCCTTCCTTCAGAAACTGCCAATGACCTCTGGACAAGTTTTTATTGTTCCCCTCCAGCAGTGAGACTGAGAGCATAATTTCATTTCACATGTACTCCGACCCCCATATCAGTACTTTCATGGCAGGTCTAAACTTTCAAAACAGTGTATAATCATTAACATCAAACCCTACAGCTACTCACTGAGATGTTATTACCACTGTTTGCTATTAGGAAGTACATGTAAGAAACTGCCCGGTGCCGTACAGTCACACCTCTCGGACTATGTTCTTAATGTATTAATTTTATAGCTGACTCTGACACTGGAATAATGTAAAATACATTTAGCACAAAGCCCCTGAGAAAACAGAATTAAGAGCTTTCCTTTTTCTTTGATGGTTATGATTCCCAAATAGCTTTCTGATGGAGGTGGACACTTTTCTGTTTATTACAGGAACAGGTAAAAAGAAGCACTTGAAGGAGAAGGGATTTTCCCACACACATTCAGGAATTCAGTGGCCACATGGAGTGCATCTGGGTTTCATGGGCCCCATTCAGTTCCCATTCCCAGGTCTCATGTTTCTTCGTACTAGCAGTCTCACTAACTTTCCTCAGTACTGCAAGACCTTGACAGACTGAGGTTTCTCCTAAGATCCACAGCCCCACAGAAGTCTGTGATATTCAACATCATACAGCATTAAGACATCAGTTTTAGATTTCGAGTTTGGTCTGCATTTGCTGTTTGTGTTACTGTGTAAAGAGTATAGAAGACTCTCGCTGTATTTCCTGCAGAGCAATGAGCCAGTCCAGGGTTCCTTAGCTGCACAGCCAAAAGTGACTTTTTTCTGTGCAAAGTACTAGAGCAAAATAAAGCCCTGATATTTCCTTTCTCTTTCCATATCTCTCCATTTTCCAAAAGTACAGGATCCCAGCACTTCTCACTTCCTGAGATACTGTCATCTATCACCCCCAAGCATCCCAGCCCCATGCCATTTCACACCAGTTCCCATTAGAAGCCTCACCCTTTCCCTCACTAGTAAGTGGTCCTTACTGCCCTCCCAGCAGTGCTGTCACATGAGTGAAGAGGAGCAAAGGAAGAAATCCAAGTTCAGGCCAGATCTTGTTCTTGTTTCTGATATTATCCCATTGAGACTAGGAAGCCAAAACAGAGTTGGCAATGGAGGGATGACATCTGCTCCTGCTATTGTCTTGGGGGATGTTCAAGACACCATCATTGTACATATTGATCTTAACCACCATGATACCCTCCTTTCACACCTGCTTCTTCTCCTCAAGGGATGACAACCACACGGTATGAAGAGGGACATGTGTTGGGAAGGATGAAAGTATGACAAGAAAGTGTCACGGATATGTATGCTTAGCAGAAAGATTTTCAAATGTAGATTCTGAAGAAGGAATAGAGATGGAAGCAAGGTTTTATATAGAATAAAGGAATTGCTGAGCCAGTCTTAATGGATAACCAAGGAGGCAAAGGGTATGTTAGTTAGAAGGGGTTTTTATGACTTAAAACAAAGGATAAACCCACCTCAAACAAGAAGATGTTTTTACCAAGCAGAAAGATAGCACAAGCAAACAAGTCAGCAAATGTTGTAAGTAGGAAAAAGGTCTCAGAATTTTCCACTGCAGGGAAACTGAAAAACAACTTCTAGCTTAAACTGTAATGTACTAACTTTTAGTGATTGGAGAATACTAACATGAATATGGTAATTATAGTAGTTGTGATAGGCTACAGATAAAAGTTAAGGTATAGATTGGTTCTACTGTGTTAAGATGCTCAGCAAAGAAAAGTATATAATGTATTGTAACCAAAACCAAAGGGTCTCCAGGCCTGCCTGCAGCTGGAGCTGACAGCTGTGGGCACAGTCTCTGTCGCCCAGGACCCCGGACTGCTGTAACATCTCGGACTGAATAAACTGCATTTTGAAGAGCCGCCTGGAGTCCTGCATCTCTCATTCAGGCTCTTAGACATGGATGCCTGACTCAGTTCCTCAGCCACCACACAGTCCTAGGCAGCTCATTCTGACCTTTTCCAGTGCAGGCAGTGGGATGCTGGCTGGTGCAAACCACTGGATAGCTCAGGTGGCAGCCAGTGCTATGGCTGGCCTTTAGTGGAACAAATACTAAAACCTTCAATCCTTCATTGCTCTCTATCCTTACCTTCCTTTTTGTGTTGCATATTAGTAGTAGACCAGATGTATCAAGTAGACACTATTTTTAAAACCCATGCTCTTAGCAAACTCAAAGCTCTTGAATAAAATTCATGATGAAAAATAAAAATCTCATCCCATTTTGTACTCATTCTCTATCCTTCACAAATAGGATTTTCTGTTTTTCATTAACTGTATTATTGCACCACTGCCGATTATTTAAGCTACAAGGTTTCATGCTACTTGAAGCAAATAACTAGTGAGGACAGAACAATATGGAAGTACCCACCTTTCTTAATACTGGGACTTTAAAAAGTCTGACTTTTAAAATAGTCTGATTTTGACTATTGTCAAAGTCACTAGTTTACTCTTGTAAACCTGAAGACTGCCAAAACAGAGGGCTTCTGCTTATCAGTTACCTAGCAGGCATCTGTGGGATTTAGGTGCCAGAACCTTGATTTGGCTAGCCAGCCAGCTGCTGTTGTGGTCTCTATCTGCTCAATATGTCCTATATCAGGAGACTATTTCTTCTGACTTTAATGGGTTTGCAGCTGTAAAGGGCACACTTCTGATTATGTCACTTTTACTTTCTTTTTTTTTTTCATGACTTACCACATATGACTGAGGAGGAGCAGGGCTTTTGTTAGCTCAAGACAACTTTCAGATGTTATTTTTCTTGGGACTACACTGCAGTATTGCTTGTAGGCTGTATAAAGTCCCTGCCTCAAAACATGCACATAATGAGATCCAGTGGTGGAAGGCTCTGGATGACAGCAACCTAAGGAGTCACAGCCATTGTCATGCCTTGACCTGGCATCACAGCTGAAAGGTGTTGCAAATATGATGAGATATTTTCTTAACCACATATTTTAGATGATTCTAGAATCTGCATTGATTTTCCTTTTTAATAGGAAAATTGATATCAGAGGCTACAGATCAAAAAAAGGAAAACATTGCAGCTTACAAATTTAAAATAAAAAAAAAAATTAAAGAATAATCTGAAGGGCTGGAGAAAAAGAACTGTACTACTGATTCAAGGTCTTGACTGTAATACCAGGCGTTCTTGGCTCCATATTAATTTTCAGTTCCAGGCAAAGAGCCTTTGAGGTTTTTTTACATTAGTGAAAACAGCATGTTTTTAAAAATAAATAATTCTAATGATGTAAGGTGTTGTTTTATCACTTCCATTATAATATGCCATTAAAACATACCAGTAAGTCTGTTGGCTCACATGAAAGATTCAACTAGCTCATAGAAGTCAGTGCCTAAGGAAGAGTGTAAGAATAGGACACATGTTGCACCTTCCATGTTTCAGCAGTCGAGAGAAGCTCCTCATCAAGAAGTTGAAGTAACAGTTATTTCAGCTGTCAGAGGTCTTTTCTTCTACAAATTCATGGAGAGAACTCATCATTCAGCAACCTAAGTACTCTATAGCATGAGTTCCTCTGTTCATCTGTGTACTATATGGAAAGTACATTTTTTTGGCTGCTTGGAATTGAACAGTGTTGAACATAAGTTCATTTTATAGGTATGATTTCTCAATTATGTGGAATGGTGAATAACACTCCATACTTAATTTCTTACTGTCATTCAGATTTTGTAGATCCATAGGACACCACACCCACCCCCAACCTGTTTCACTTGTGCTTTGAAGATGCTTGGATGGTATAGTCATTCCTAACAGAGGTGCTGTTCCTTTGATCTCTTCTGCATCTTTTGATTCTTCCATAGCCTTGTTGTGACAGAGTGGTTTGAAGAGACGACAGTGTTGAAGGTGTAGGTCCATTATGAATTCTTTTGGCAATGTGTTGCTTTCTATCTCTTTCCTAAGAATCCCGAGTTTAAAATAATGCACTTGTTTCCTGTAAAAGGAAAAATTTTTCCATTACAGGAGTCTCCAAGAAGTCTGCCATGTGAACACTGACACAAATAATCCACCACAATAATACTGTCCTGATGGACGGTGGGGTGATGCGCTGTCTGAACTACTGATTAGAAGAATTGCATTTCCTAGTTTAATGAGACACAATGATGTAAGCAGATTTGACAGTTGTTTCCTGAGAGGCTGCCTGTTACTTGTTGGAAGGATTCCTTGCCTAATGTTTTAGAAGAGAGAGACATCATTTATGTGGGTGTTTTCTTGCTCTGCAGGCAGCCAATTATTGCCTATCACATTTCACACAGCTGCTATTTTGCACACACAAACCCACAGGATGTCACATCCTATTTTCACAGCTCCAACTAATGAATTGAGGAAAATGTGGAAAATGCAATATTCTAGACCTTGCAGGTGGTGTCTCCTTTGCCACCAATTACAGCATTCTCCCGTCTGTTATGGAAAAGCCTAACCGTTAATGTAAGTGTGTGGCATAATGTCCTACTGAGCAACTAGGTAAGGATTACATGTGCAAATTCTTATCACTTTGAAGCTCTAGCCATATGTGGGGAAATTGGGTTTATTTCCAAATACTGAATGTAGAAATTGGCTCAAAAGTGTATTTTAAATTATTCATAGAGCTTAAAATTTACTGACTAAGGTTTTTGATCTGGGAGTACCTTGGTTTGTAATCACTGCACTGTGCTCTGTAATCAAGCACGTGCCACAGATACCTTCTTAAGGCCTTGATTTTATGTCATGGGCTGCTCTCCAGCTCTGACTGTGGGTGGTGAAGTTCTTCCCATGTGTGCAATGCCAGTAAATAACACTTCTGCAACAATATGTCTCAGTATGAAAGACCTTTTTCTCAGATTGTGCAGAAATGACGAGCCAGGGAGACTACTGACAGTCTACAATAATTGCCTGATAATTGACATGGATCTCAAATACTTTCTTTTCCAGACTCGGTAGCTCAACCTGAAATGGATACCAAAAGCTCAGCTTTTATTTCCAGACTTCCTAAGCAGTTCTTTGAGGGTTTTTCTAGTTCAGCATTTTTGTTGCTGAGAGCTGATCCCACAGAGAAAGCTTTTGCCTCACTGGACCCACAGTTGCACAAAGGTTTGCAGGTGTTTCCATGCACAGAATCACCTCTGGAATGGGCAGTGACATTTTCTGTGGAAGGAATTGAGGATATCAACAGAGCATCCTCCTGATTGCATCCTGTCCCCCACAGTCATACTGGGAACAGGCTGACTCAAGTGCAGCTGTGGGAGATGCAGAGGCTCAGCACCCAAAGGGAGCTGGGGGGATCAAGGCCTTACAGGCTGAGTGTGCACACATTGAGAAGCCAAATTGTCCAAAAATTTGAACTTCTGATTGTTCCAAAAGGAAAATTAGAAATAAGAGTGGTTTAAGCTGTTGTAATACATCCCAGCTTGTACTGAATAAACTACGGTTTTTGGAGGGCACAGGGATCTATTCAATATATGGGAACATCTGCCCTGCCTCAGACAGAGTAGCTAAATCATTTTTCCTTTTGAACCTCAATGGAAGTACAACCACCTGTAGCGAAGAAAACCACTTTCTCATTAGATGCATAGGAAAAATCTATTTCTTAGAGCCATGAGTGACTGAGGGTTTTCCCAGGCAATACTCAATATGTTTCTATCAAAGTTTTTACAGATATTTTTATAGATAATGGTCACATATTCTGATTTGATCAGGAAATGAAAGTTGGCACAAGGATGGATTTTTAGGCACTATCAAGATAGAATCAGTGTGCAGAAATTTTATTTCATTTTTTTTCAAAAATATATTCCTTCTGTGCAGGGATTTTGCCAAGTAGCACCAATGATTCCCACAGCAACATTAAATTAAAAGGAAGACAGATTATGTTATTGTCTGGCCTCATTAAGTGATATAAAGAAAACATTAGTTCAATTGTTATTACTGATAACAATCATGTATTACATAAAAGCTCTCTCTACTGAGAGAACATGATTCAAATCTTGTTTTTAATTACAGCAAAACAGGGAAGATCACTCAACCTTACCTGTAGGCATGTGTGAGAGACGGTTCGAG
>VZTR01004233.1:0-26130 GCA_013400775.1 Chaetops frenatus
TTTTTTCTCTTTCTGTTCTTTTTCTCTTCCTTCCCTTCTCTGCTCCAGTGTGCTATTCAGCCTGGAATTTCGTGGAGGCAGAGCAGCATTGTAGCCCTTTGCAAGTCTGCCACATGTTCCATAGTACATGAAAAGGTTATGCTGTCAAAACTAGGCTCTCACCTATTGCCTTTGGAAATGATGTTTCGTTTTTTCCTGGGAAGGGAGGCAGGGGCCCTACTTGATGCTTCTTAGGGAAATAGCAGTTTGCACAGCGTGTACAGCTCATGCCTCTGAATTCCCATGTTTGTGGACTCCTGAGTTTTACATTGTAACTGTTGGCACTCAGCTTTAAAGTGATGAAAGACTGAGGAAGCACACAGAGGTGTGATAGAAATGGGAATAGAGAGCTTGCCAAACCCTGAAGCATTTTGCATGGTCAAAAAGCCAATAGTGTTCTTTTGCTCTTAGCCCCTGTACTTGGCTTCAGCTGCCCAATAGATGGGCAAGAATAAGCTTGATTTCATTGAAAACGTATTTCAATTGAACTGAGTCTTCTCTGTCGTTAGTTGTAACAGTCCTTACAATATGTATTGCAGGGATCACAGCATATCCTCAGCCTGAACTTCAAGAGTAAGACACACATGTACAGCAAGGTGGATATACTTGCACTGCTTTTAGACCTGGATTTCAGAAGAGTCAGGCTAAAATTTCCTATGATCCCTTGAAGAATGAGTACTTAAAATGTGTTAGGTCTCTTCCTCTCCTGTTTGTTTGAATGGAAGCAATGTGTTTGTTTTGATGTGAGGATGAGCAGGTAATGCATTTCCTGCTGTGTGTCTCCCTGCACTGTCTAAACACTGAAACATGTCCTTCATCTATGAATTCCCCTTATGCTGTTATTTGTGATCACAATATGGTTTTGATCATGCTAGTCAGGTCCTGAGATTTGGACTTGAGAGGCTGAAGTGGTTGGAGTGGTGTGATCTCTCCCTGAGTTTTACAGGACACCTGGGTGTCACTAGGTGTAGGAGAAGTCCCTTCTCTGGTAGGTGTTATGTGTGTTCTGAAAATCAGTGTCCAGAGAAGAGTTGAAGTTAAACATGAGGACCTACTCAGGGTTTAAGTGGCTAAGATCACTCAGTATTCCTGATACCATAGATATAATTTTTGTTCTTGTTGATCATAGTACTTATCAGTTTGTTGAGAAGCAGTTTTTTGCATGTGCTTAATCATGTGTACAATATCAGGAAGTCCCTATATTCAGACCAGTTGTAAGGTTACATTTGTACTTCACCATTGATTACAGGGTTAGGAATATTGCAACAGCCCCACTAAAGACCAGAGCAAGCACATTTTTCCTGAGGGAGTAGACTTCTGAAAGCAACAGTTAGATTATCCAGGACATAGCTTCTAGCTCAGAAGAGGTATAGACTCCTTTCCTGCCTCTAATACCAGACCTACTTATGCACTGCTCTACTTAATGATGCATTACTGTATCGGGTAAGGAAGGTATTACATTCCCATGGAGCTTGACAAGTTTTATGTTGACTAGTATTATTACTATTTTCAGCCAAGGAAGGGAGTACTTGTTTCCAGACTGATGCAGTCTGGAAATCAGATTCTGAATCTCTGTTCTTAATCACATAATGTTCTAATTTCTTTTTGTTTGTTAATACCATGTTAAGTGAGTGATTTGATTTTTAGTCAAAGCCCAGGTAGTGCTTGAAAGACTGATTTCCTGTTCCATCTTCTTTTCTTGAAACAAAGATTAATCCATGGCTGAAGCATTGGTTTGAGGGGAAGACAAAATGTAGCACAGGATTGTTTGTGCTAGGAAGTGCATGTCGTTGCCAACTACATGTTATGTAGGGCAGAACAATCATGTAAAAATGGAGTTCAGGCTTCAATTAGAGCCTGTGTGAACCAGTTCAAGGTTCTTTTCTGTGCACAGGTGCAGTCAGGTGCACATCCATCAGCAGATGGAGGAGCTCAGCATGGGAAGGGGATGGGCTGGAGAGAGTCCTGCAGGCTGCAGGACTGGAGCACCCTTAGCTGTGGGAAACTCTTCAATGCTCCTTCTCTTCTGCATTATCGTGGCTATATTCAGGCTTAAAATGCCAAAGACTGAATGCTGAACAAATTGCTGTTTCTCTGGTACCTCTCACCATGAGTGTCTGAGTTGTGTCCAAGGTGCAGGTGTCTTTTACTGGGAATTGAAGGACCAGGATCATCACTGTGTCCAAGAGGCTCCAGCAATATCTTAAAGTGCAGGAGTGAATGACAGAACTAAACTTACTAATGCTGCCCATTGACTGTTATGCCCTACAAGTCTCCACTACACAGTGACAAAGAGCTTTTCTCCTACCATCGTTTAGCAGTCAGCAATCTTCAGACACATAGGTTTTATTTCTCTTCAAAACCGGACTTAGCTATAGCAAGATGGTCCTCATGGTTCTTAGTCAAGTGGGCACTGCATGAAAGAAATTCTGTCTCTTTAGAGCCTTTGCTATCAAAGTAGTAATTCTTAACTTCCTGAAGTTGCCTGCTTTCAGCTAAGGAGGCCTCTTGTGAAAATATCTCAGTTCTGAAACCACATTCTTAGGCAAAGCATTGTGTGTGTCACGACCCACAGATTTTTTCAAAATATATTGATATGTTGGAATCTGTGACTTCTGCAACAACTATGACAAAATGAAGGCTGAAGTATGATTTATGCTTGCTTTACAATCTACCACTTTCTCAGTCTTGATTTTTTGGTGCTGTGCAAACCAGAAATCTCCCAGCACCTAATTACAAATGTTTGAAGAGAGTTCATGTTATTATAGTGACAGGCCAAAGTGAATTTCTGTTATCCTCCTGTACCAACTGTGAGTATGACTTGCAGTCAAGCAGTTTTCTTACTCAGTATCAAAAGAAGACACTTCAGTCTCATGTTGCCCGTGATGACTTGAAGTTGTCAAATTTATCCTATCCTGTCACCTTTCCAATGAAGTGTGACAACATAGTTTAAAAGTGTCAAAGGTTGTAGCTTTTTTTAAGAGTATCTGTTTTCATCTCTCAAGAGGTTATTAAAAAAAACTAATAACAGCCTTGAGATAGAAAGGGAGCACCTGTACAAAAGCAATCTCTGTAAAAATGAAAACAAAACCCACCAACATTTGTGTGATCCAGGATAGGGTGGGAGGGGAAGTGAAAAGATGCAGATTGTCCCTCTTAATTGGTTTTTTCCTGTCTTTTTCGAAGTTTCTGTATCTGTGGCCATGGCCCCAAAGGGAAAAATGGATTAGAGTGCGATATCACATTGCAGAAAATTAGTGTTGCAGTTGTCCCTGTACACAGACAGAACCCTGGGCCTGAGTCATGCCAAGTCTGGCTTCTCACCCAGTGGATTGTATGTCACAGCACATGTCCATGCCAGTCTTTAATGCACTTGGCAGTGAAATCTAGGGATTGGATTCTCACACATTACCAAGAAGCTTAAACCCATGTCATTCATGACTACAAATATATTTAGGGGCTTTCTGCAGTCAGGAATACTTGAAGAGGTGTATCTGTCTGGTTGACTGTCAGGCTTTACAATGAATCTGTTAATACTGGGTATTCCTATTGTTTGGCTTCAAGCAGTGAACTGAAAACATGTCCTATAATGAATAAAACTTAGCTGGAAAGAATTCTTTTGTTCTTGCATGGGTTTGCTGTCATCTCCTGAAATGTTATTCATTTCCTTTTGGAAATGTCTACAACAATCAAAGCTTGATATGGTTGCCAGCCATTTGGTTTAAATAAACAGCTGTATTGATTTACAGAGATGCTGGGCCCTGGGCCAACTTTTTCTTTGCATTACTAGAGAGCCTGAAAGGTCCCTGACACAGTGTGCCCTTGGCTAAGCTCTCTCTTGTCTGCTACATCCTACTGTATTCAGTTTCCTTCTACATGTGAAAGAGGACTGGACATTAAGAATGTAACAATTTATGGTGTAGAAACTGGAAGTAGCCAGCTAGCTCTTGGCTTGGTTCTTTTCATCCCAAACCCACATGTTTCTCAGCCCCTCTGGGAATCCCAGCATTTCCTTTTAAGCTGCTTCAAACATGATTCTGCTTCTACATCTCTGCTTTTTATATTTTAGAAAGAAAACCCCTGGAAAATGGCTTTCTTGGAGACATTTCCTTTCAGAGACTATACTAGAGCAGAAAATATAATTAGGATGGAAGGCACTGACTAAAGGTTTTATACATTTGTCCTTTAACAGGCTATTTTAAGACTGGGAGTAGTATAGCTAAGGCAAAATAGGCTGTAAAATCCATTTTAAAAGCTGGTTAAATACCTAAGCTGTGGTTTTAAGTTAACTTTGTACTGCCATGGTAACAGTGCTACCAAGCTAGCTCAGATGTGTTTGTGGGAAAGATGGCAGCATAGCCCAGAGTTTCCTCTGCCAGAGAGGCAGTGTCCTTTCTGTGCATCAAACAAGACATCCCAGGAAATGGCCTGATAATCTCTGAGGCCCCTTAGCTCTTTAAAACATGGTCAGTGGAGAACAAGCCAGCTGGTTTTAAACTTAGATGGCCATCACAAAGGTCTGGCTGCTATGGAAGATTTTAATTTCTTGTGTTTGTTGAGAGTCAGAATGACTAAAGGCAGAAAGTACCAGCTGTTCAATCTAGTGGCAATGGCCTCTTTAGGAAACCAGTAGTGTGACTTGTGATAAATGCTGGGATACAAATGTAATCATAATTCAGAATTCTAGTAAATTCAGACTAACACATAACCAGGTAGGAAAAAGAAACATAAGAATGTTTATTCCCGTGGCTCGTGATCAGCAGACAGAATTCATGTCAGATTGCTATGTTTTGTCATTAGTTGATATGGCACTTGGAACTTTTTTCATCTTACTCTTCTGAGCTTTGTTTTTATCAAACTCTTGAAGTCTGCAGGCCTGGGCAGTCTGCAGAACCTTACAGCATCTCCAGAAGCAACAGTGGTTAAAGCAGCAGCTCCCTTTGGGGTTCTGTCAGCTCATCCAGAAGTTGATTTTTGGAGGTAGACCATGCTATTTGCTATTCTGTCAATGGAAACCCCAAGTCTAGTAGACATGGTGACCTGTTTTCAAATTTCTTCTGACACCAAACCGTGATTATTTAAAAAAAAGGGAGTTGCTCTGTTAGCCTTGAAAGTTTTCCAGGGTCTAGGTTGGCATTCCCTGGCTTCTTGTTCTTGAGTCACTACAATTTATCCATACTTGGAAGAGAACAGGACTTGTCAGAGCAGTGGTCTTGTCCTTTGCAGTTGTGTTCTAGGCCTTACTTCATATCTCTACCACTTAAAAATGTGGAGCAATACATTGAATCAGTCTGTTGATGCTGCACAGCCTTGAGGTGTTTTGTCTTTTCAGCTCTGGATTTGTACAGATTCTGTTTCCGTGTCTTGATTGTATGCATGTAAATTTTGCCTTCTGCTTTGCACATAGGTCTCATGAGGAAGATGGCCAGTAGGCCTCATGTAAATGTTACTTATTTCTAAAGGAGCTTTTCTGGCTTGATCTGATAACCAGCACATTCCTTAGAGAACAGCAAGGGCCTGCAGGGAGCTCTTTGACATCCCTGACCCTTGGTGAGGTGTTACAGAGCAAGCTAAGGTCATTCCAGAGGTTATGTTTTGATCTTCTGTTTCTTTAGGTCAGCATTAAATGGAGGGGATTAAGAGATTTGGAGTAGTCTGTGTGAGGGGTCCACTGCTGGGGATAGCCTTGAAAAGAATGTTTGTCATTCCCACTGCCTGCTGTGGGAAACTCATAGGATCACTGCATCAAGTGCTGGTATTTCTAGAGAGTCATAAGCAAGAAAGAGCCTGAGGCAAGATACATCTTTCTTACCTAGCTGTGACATTTCTACAGCAGATGCTGTTCTACAGCTTTTTGATTGATTTCTCCTACAGTTTTAACTCTAGATTTAGGCAGAGGGAGGAGGGTGGGAAGAAATAAAGCATTTTGTCCAAAGTCTTTCTCTTGGTTTTGCTCATGTTAAATTTAATGTATAGCTATTTAGATCACAATACTTAGAGGAAAAGTTGCTTGCCTTATAATCTGCTATTTGTCCCAAACCCTGTGTTAATTAACTAGCTCATGCATTCATATGCCTAAGTCATTTTACTCCACTTTCTAGTGTTAAAAAGTGACGTCAAAGTGTGGTTTTGGCTTGAGGGAAATCAATCCAGTGAAAACAGGGGATTCTCTTGGGGCAAGCTATGAATCCCAGCTCTGGCACTGTTCACTTTGTGCTGTCATCTGGGGGCAAAACCTCCCACTCTGTCTTTTGTAATTCAGCCTATGCCGTGCAGAGGATGCACCCCCAAAGAGTGAGGCAACGTGGCCCCAGGAAGGCTGCACTCCTCCAGGTACATTAGTGGTGCTGACGAACAAGGTTTGTTAGCTGTTGTGGCTGAGGACAATGCAAGTTTTTCCACTTCAAAGATCTGAACTGGCTTTTGTTTTCATAAAACAGTGGATCACATAGTCCATAGCTAAAAGGCACTAGCGGTTGAACCTTTTAATAGTTCTATCAGGATTTTCAACATACACATTTTTGTAGCTTCTACTTTGAATATAATACCTGGTTATTTTATAGAAATGTCCATGCCTGGAGGTCTCCAAGTGCTTTTAGATTATTAGCAAAATTCTCCAGTATTGTATCCTTTTTCTGTCATCTTCCTTCTGCTTGACTTACCTGTAATATCCCCCAGTGGGTGACAGTACTGCAGTCAACATGAAAGCAAAGAACTCTCCATTGTCTTTGCTCTGCACTATACCTACATATCCCAAGTATGATCAGAAATCTTCTGAATTAATTCTGCCTACCAAAGTCTGTTGTTAAAGACAACAGTAGTATGCCATAGAAATCTCTGAATCTCAAGAGAGAATTTTGCATGTATTTGGCGAAGATAAAGGTTCTGATTAGATTTTTAGCATTTTGTGACTTCCTGATTTTGTATCTTTTATTACTCAAACCATCAGTTACTAATAGGTGTTTGTCACAAAATCCCAGTAATATTGCAATAAATGAATTGTATTGCTTGAAAACGTGGTACACCCCCAGAACAACCAAAAGGAACCAGGTTTCTATTGCAAGACACAGACAGTGGATCTGTCTGGTTCACAGATAGGAGGGTCATTCTGGACTTTTCATTGCTAATTGTGTTACAGGACTGGTTTCTTTCATCAGGAACTTATAATAAGATAATCTAATTATGAATAATTTTGCTTACCAGCAGTTTTCCTTTGGGAATAATCTAATAGAAGTTTCTTGGAAATTTATCACCTCAAATGCATCCTACACTTGGTCTCCTAGCACTTCTTCATTAGTGCTTCTTTCTTGGGTTTCTCTCTCTTACCCTTGATGATTGTTCCAGAAGAATAATCTTTCACTATTTTAATGTCTTCCCATTGTGAAGACCTATCACTTTAAAGATATAATTCTCTTATTCTTTTCTTATATTTTCCAGAAGCACAAGTATTTGAAAGAACACCTGTATTCTTAAAAAAAAGAAGTTAGTTAAGAATGAAGGCTAGAAGGTGTTATTAGAGGCCTATGCTGTTCCCCATCACTGCAGAATGTGAACATATGCCATGTAACATAGCAAGGCCATTGTGGAGTATCTGCAACCTTCAGGGTGTGTTCTGTCTCATCTTTTCACATAATTATAAGTGGGAAAGAAAATTAATGTAAGAAATTGCTGGATTTTGCAAGTGTACTATTATTGTATTGGGTTCTTGCCTTTAAAAAAAC
Source organism: Chaetops frenatus (assembly GCA_013400775.1). Classification (NCBI taxonomy): domain Eukaryota; kingdom Metazoa; phylum Chordata; class Aves; order Passeriformes; family Picathartidae; genus Chaetops; species Chaetops frenatus. The sequence continues at coordinate 7,761 of VZTR01004233.1, forward strand.
AGCATTGCATCTACTGGCATGATGTGATCCAGGAATACTGTTCCATAACTGTTGTTTCTTTCCACATCTCCAAGGAAATCTGCAGGTGGTTGTTGTAGAAAACACCGCCCTTACTGCTGTCCATTGCCACATCAGCTCCAGCATTGCAGCAGTGAAAGTGTCAAGTGTGGGATCAAGTCACTCTGTGTTCTCAGCTGGATGGATGGCACCACCTCCACAGGCTTGCCTTCCCATTTTCTATTTATTTTCTTTTTAAATTTCCCCCCCTCATTATTTCAAAATTAAGCCACATGATGCCTGCCCCCAGATATCTGTCTGCTGACCAGAGCTGTTAAATGCTGGTGCCAGAGAAATGAGTCTGGCCTGACTGGACCAATTAAGTTGGCCAAAGCACTTGAGACAAGCTCAAAGAGTCACAGTGGGAAAGGGAGAGTGAAACACCAATTTCTTATATGCAAGTATTAAAGGAAACCAGCTGCTCCAAAATACCCTTGGTTAGTGAATGTCTCCAGAGGCAGTCTGCTAAGGGAGCAGTATCTGGAACTTAGTGAAGCTGACTTTTTAAAATGCAATACTTGAAAAACAGAAGGATCCATTTTTAGGGGGTTTTTTTAATCTACTCCCCCTGTGTAGTCATTTGCTTTCACCCTAGCTTCTAACAAATTATACTTTTGGCATCTGCAGCCTTTTTTGCAAGACTGTTAAAGTGTATCTGGGACCATCCTAGCAGGAGGGCCCTACAAAAGTTACTTCACCCTCAGGGTCAGAGCTACATGCTAAAGCCCTCTTCTGTTTTCGAGCAATTGAAGCAGCACTGGGCTCCTTCAACTCCAGAGTTTTTACTGTTGCTGCTGATTCTGTGTGCTTTGTTGATTATGCTGCACCACTTCCACCTTTCATGTTTTTCTGGTGTTTTAGACAAAAAGACAGAAATAACAATGGTTTGAAAATGGAACCAATAGCAAATGTGAAGCTGAAAGTCCCATGTCTTCCTTGGCGTGTCATTACTGAAGGATCTAAGGGACATGTTTCATGTCTTGTCCAATATCTCTTATAGCAGAAGCTAGCTATTAATTTTTGCAAGTGCTGATAAATTGTATCTCCTAGCTGAAGTCCAGTGTAAGTAACTATATTCTACCTAAAATTGCTCAGCAGTTTCATTTGAACATGTTCTTGACTTACCAGGTTAAATTATGTGGCCCATGGATTGCCAAATGGCAAGTGCCAACTCGTAGCTCTGTTTCAGATGTGCAAACTCTCTGAGAAAGAGGAGAGGAAATGTTTGTCCCTATAAAATTAATTGTTAGTGCTGTTCCCAATGGCTCCTCATGGAGTCCAAGACACATCTTCATTGCAATGAGAAAGGAATACATTTGGGAGTATCCAGCTGAGATTTGTTATGTGATCATTTGTAATGAGGAAACAAAGCTGGTGGGCTCACAGTTTTACCAGAATTCGTCCTACAGCTGAGCTTTGTACTGTCAAGTCCTCACAAAGGAAAATGACTTCTCGCCTTTTTCCTTCTTTTTTGTTTTTTTTCTTGCTACTGTATCAAAAAAAGGTGTAAAGGAAAAAGGAATTATTAGTTTTTCTATATTACATTATGTTTTGCTGTATCTGGGTAAAGTCTTCAACTAAATAAGAATCATGAAAGCAAGGTAAGGAATGAACAGGATTCCAGAAGAGATGTTCCAGCAACTGCTTCACTATTTTCTTATTTAGGAGACCTGAGTCTAAGTCCTGTCTCTCAGGAGATTTTCTGCAGTAGGTAAGTGGCTTTGCTTTTCTGCATCTCAGCTCCTCAGTTGTATGGTAAGGCTGAGAGTATTGCCTTGCTAGAGCTTGCTGCAGTGAATACCAACTCACCCAATGTTTTCAAGGGGAAATCCACTGGCTGGGAATCATTGTAGCACTGGTGCTCCTCTTTTTTTGTGCTAAGAATGTTGGACTGTGGTTCTAGCAAATGCTATTCCAGACTTTACTCATTTCTTACTTCTCTAGTCAGAGACTGTAAGAAAGGGAGAGACCCAAGCCAGTGTGGTGGTTCTTTTTCAAAGAACTGGTGAAAGAGTTAACATTTTGGGCAAAGTGTGAGGGCTTTTGCTTGCTATTTCTCTTACTCCAAAGAAAATGCTGCAGATTCTTTGTATGTGTGTGCACAGTGGGAGAACATGCCCAACTGAGATCCAAACACAAATGAAACAGAACCCGAAAAGTTCAAAGTGGACACAATCCAAGTTCTTTCTACTAGGGGAAAAAAAAGCTCCTCTACTTTTTCCTTTATTAAAACAAACAAACAAAAATCCCAAACAAACAGTAAAAACCCAAAACAACTCCCACCCCACTCATCTTCCTTTTAAAATGCATGCATTTAAATCAGCACACTGCTCTTGGAGATGGAAGAGAGAATTCTATTCCCAAAGCCTGTTTTTAATCATCAGATTATTTTTGAGAAAACCTCTGAACATTCAGCACTTGTGGTCAGTTTTCCCTGCCAAAAAAATGAGTGGTTTTTGCAGACATTCCATAAACACAGGAAGCTTTGACTGTGTCTCTAACAGATAGGGAGACAGAAAAGTAACATACACACAATATAAAGGCAAAAGCTAAACTTGCCATGATAGCTCAGAGGAATGCAGTCCAGAAGTCTGACTCTATAGCCAGAGCCAGATGTTTCAAACAGAATATCCCAAATCCGTAAAGTACAATTCTGACATAATCTGCCTATGTTTTAGATTTCCTTTAATTATTGATTTTCCTTCCTGAACCATGGCACTATATTCTCTTTGAGTCTCTAGTTTGATTTTGTTTCTTTGGAGAGGTGAAAGGGGTAGGCATAAAGGGCTAAAAAACTGCTGTGAAGAATTCCCATGGTGTTTAGCTTCCTAATCATCTCATAAATGGTTTTAATTTTTGTCTGCCAAATATTAGCCTCAATTTTATCTGCTGCAGGAAGTTTCATGGATTCATGTTTTATCCAAGTTTTAAATTTTTTGTTTTCCAGCTCTTTACTGAGTGTCTTGTTTTTCTTCAAAAGAGTAGCTAAAATGAAATTCCTAATTATCTTTTCCTGCACCATTTGCTATTTTTATGTAGCCTAATTGTTGTTAGTTTTCTTTATAAAAGCAACACTTAAGTTCCTTTCATCTGTGGGATTTTTTAGACAAGCCTTTACTTCATCTAATTCCCTTACCATTCTTTCTCCTCAGCTTTGCTTTTTGCCCAGTTGCTCACCAGAACTGAAGCCACAAATACAGATGAAGATATCCCTTTCCCTTTCAAATAGCCTTTTAATATTGGAATTATTTTCTTTTCCACCTAAATGTTAAACTTTCTAACCTCATCAGCCCAATGAACAGAGATTTTAACAGAACTGCCAGCAATTAGCCACCCAAGCAGTTAGTTATTAATAAGTGAAATTCAGAACATTTTTCCCAATGTACATTACTTCTCTCTGAAAAGTAAAGAATTTACCTGATGTTAACCTGTCCAGTTTTTTCATTTCTAGCCAGTTAAAATTACAGAAGAAAACCTTTTAACTGAGACATCCCTAACACTTTGTGATGATTTCTGTGAATAAACTGTCATTGTTGGAATAGCTGAATCCAAGGGTTTTTAATCATTCTGAATTTAGGATTATGAATCAGAATAATGTCATTTATTTTAGAGTCCGTATACTATGACAACCTTCCTAATTTTTAACTGGTTTTCTAAAATTCTCTCTTAATATGATTTCTCCGTTCACAGATCCTGTCATCATTGTCAGCCTGTTTGTCAACAGAAACCCTGTTCCAGAAGTTTTTGTACTGTGGAAATGTTTGATACTAAAAAAATTAATCAAATNGTTTAGTTACCATTTCATCAAGAGAGGGCTCTTTAATTTTTGGTGTGGTTTTGTTTTACCCCAACTGCTCTGTGTTAACAAAGACAAGTCAAAATACTGTATGTTCTATTACACTCTACAATTAAGAATTATAACATCTAAAGTCTTGTGTTCAGAAAAAAATCCCTGATAATTTATCACTATTGGGTTTATGCTGAAAGCTGTTTCGTTTGGTTGGGCGAAACTATTAGCATCCCACTTGATTTTCAGTTAAAATCTGCTTTTGATGTATCCCTGCTCCATCCTTCTGCTTCCTCAAATCAACTCAATCTGAAACCTGGAAATTCCTGTCCCGTGACTAATGGACACTGATGCAGCTCCTCCCTGCAAGCTCTGCTCCCTGCTCCTTTGGGTGTGCTTTGAAACTGGTCAGTAATAAGGAACAAAAGACTCCTGGCCCTCCACACTGTTTTATTAAACTTGCTGGCATGGTAGCTTTAGCACTGCCCATTTCCAACCTTAAGCCACATATGATAAGAAATACTGTGTTTTACCAGGCAGTGTAGTCAAGTGGCAACATGGTACATAAGTTGCAAATGTTCAAGTAGTTCAAGTGATGTACATCAAAACCTCATTTAAAAGGGAACTCTGAATCAGCTGCTCTTAAGAAAGCTGTCAGCAACCTTGGAGAATTCCCTGCTGATAATCAAATGTCATCTGACCCCACCAGGTAAAGGTTAAAACTGATTTATTTTGGGTTTTTTAAATCAAAATCATGCAGTGCCTTTGTGTCCTTTATTCCGCTGAACCATTTTTTTCAGCAGTGTTTTTGGGAAGTTCATCCCTCACAAGCTTCTATGGGAGATACAGGCAACCCCTGTAAAGGCAGGGTGCAGATTAGATCACATGCAGATTTTTAAAGGCAGAAATGCAGCAGGGACACCCCTTTTTCACTGGGAGCAGCTACTGCCCAGTGTAACAAAATCTCTGTGCCACCAGTGTCCCTGAATCCAAAATGTTTTCACCCAGTCCTGTAGTCCTGCATATGAAGAGCTTGGGATTCTGTGAACAAAGAGATCCTGTGTTGGTGTTACAGACAGATACTGCATCTTTTTCTTGAAAATTAAAGGGGTTTTGTTTAGTTGGTCAAGAGTAATGGGGTTTTGTTCAGTTAGTGGGATTTTTTTTTTCCGTGTCATAATTAGGCATGGATAATTAAATACAAGATTTTAGGAGCTCTGTGGAAGTAAAGAACTAAAGGACCAGTATGAATAACTGTTGCAGCTGTCAACATTTCTATGCTGTTTTGAGGGGATTAATATGCAACCACAAAAATTTGTTCCAGGCAGACACTTGGCATTAAAAGATGCACTCCAGGATTTTTTTTTCCTTTATGTTTGAATTTAATCCATCAAGCCATTTTTAAGTAGGAAAAAGACTTTGTTTTTGAAAGTTGAGATTCCTGACATAGTTCTGTTTTCAGAGAGAATATTTAGGGAATGAACAAGGGCCACAGGACTCTGCCTCCTATTTTGGCCCCATTCTGCCTCTCTTCATCCAACTTATTTCATGTTGTTGTGTTCTTGTGCTCTGTCACAGCCTGTGATAGGAACAGATAAAAGTGTAGTTCTAGGTTTATTCTTCCTCATTTTTCTCTTTCACTCAATAAAAGCCTGTGACTGGTTATGCCTATTGACTCTTGATAGCAGTTGAGGGCTTCTTTGGGAACTTCTGGAAAATCTCATCTTGGTTATGTATTCTGTACTCAGTGACTGATTCCTATGCCCACATGTAAAATAAATTAAGCACCCCATAATGTCCTGAAAGTTGTCATCTTTCCCCAGTCATCACAACTGTCTTCCAACAGACAGGTTTTCAGCTATTTCTGGAGTAAATGATTTATTGTGAAGACAGGAGAGCAGAAATTGGTCTAGTCCCAATGCTCTTGCAGTCATGTTTCTACTGCCAAATTTCTGCTGTTCTGGGGGAAAAAAAATTAGCATTAACATAGCAAATGGTTCATCTTAATTTAAAATAAGGGATGTCAGAAGAAGGAGAATGTTTAGAATGCTTAAAAAACCCTTTTAATGAGAGAGAGATTAAGAAAAAGAGAATTAGGAAATTTCCTTACTTATAAATTAAGAACACTTGAATGGAGGGTTCTTTCAAAATTTTTTGAGTTGCAAAATACTCAGCTGGCAGGGAAAATCACTCAGTGACTTGTTCGTATTTCTTTTTGTCTTGAGTGTCTAGTTTTACTTTAAAAATAAGCAGTGTGGGTTCTATGTTGAATTCCAGTACTGAGTAACGTAAACCCTGAGGGTTTTTTGTAAGTTTCAACAAAAAATGTGCCATGAGGTAACAAAGAATCTACTATTCTGAGTCTGAGTTTTGCTTCATACATTGTCTGTGAACTTAAGACAATTGTTACTGATATGCTGTCTGTGGCGTAAAATGGACTTCTGCAGACCTGAGGTCAGAGAAAAAAAATTCACTGAGGGCTGAGTGCTCATATTTGAAACATAAGAGAGGAGGAGCAGTACAGTAATCCCCATTTTCCTCAGACCCAGCGTGTGCACGTTGGCTTTGTCAGAGATTGCTCAGGTTGGCCATGGCAAAGCTGACCAAAGGCTCAGGTAGTCTCATGCCTTGTTAGTCCAAGCTTCATGTCACTAGCTGTATTCTCTCAAACACAAGGCTCTCTTAAAAGGAGATTCGGTGTGATTCTATGTGATTTCTAGTTCCAGTGATTTTAATACTTCATGTAATTATTTTCAAAGTTTTAGTAAAATTTTCACCCACTTCCCTTGATACTGATGCTAAGATGTGCTGTATAGATGCCTAGAAATAAGTAGGATATATCCTTGCTAACAGCAATGTAGTGGAAGATAGCAATATTCTTAGTTATGTACAGTTCTCACAGTGCTTCACAAATAGCCATTTTTTCAACCTGTTTTAATTTTTTTCACAGACTCAGAATCAGAGGCACAAAGCAGGTAAGTTACATGGCAAAGGCACTGACTGGGAATCAGTGATAAGCCCTCATTTAGAAGAGGGTTCCTTCCTTTTATTTAAGCTCTACAATGTTACATGAGATTTTATAAAACTTCTTTTTTAATTAAAAAAATCATGTAATGTATTTGGAAATCCAATCTACTAAAACAATTTAGTTTGTCCTTTGTTTACTCTATTTAAATTAAAAGGACATGTTTCAAAGCTGTTATGAAAGTTGGCACTGTCATTTATTGAATAAATTATTTCTCTGGGAGGAAGAAACCAAAAACATTGTCCCCCAACCATTTTGTTAGAATTCTTGAGAGCTTAATGTCTTCATGCTCTGAAAGCAGTTGTTAAACAAAATAAACTGCATGCAGGAGGTAGTGAAGTTTAATGTCATACAAAGTTCAAAAAGGATAAAAAGAAACTTCAAGAGCTTATTCTCAACAGCAAGCTCCTGTATTAATACTGAGAATTGATTCACCTCAGGTAGGAAGTAGAAAAATCCCATTGGTTTTGATTTAAAATTGTTCACTAATATTAAATATTCAGTATTCCATACATTACATTTCAGACCAAGTTTTTTATTATATATTTTTTAACGTATGGTGCAGAAGTTTATTATTTTCTGTATATGTAGAACACTCAACAGCCAGAACTAGATGTTTTATCTATGCATCCATCCTGAGTCTGTATTTTGCAGAATGGGGGAGGTTCTGTAGGTACCCTGTTTAATTAGAGAAGCCAATGATCAGGTCTGCTCTGCAGAGAATAGCCCCAAAGTAGCAATCCCAGCTTTACCTCCAAGCAGGTTGCTGAGTCTATGTTGGGCAGAGGTACTAAGCAGAATTTGGTCCTGGCAGTGCTGTAAGTGCTAATTAGAGTTTATACCTTTGGGTACTGAAGAAGCTAAACATCTTTCATTTCTGACACTGACTTGTCTGACACTTGCTTGGGGATTTTTACAGGGTGCTCATTATATGATACGTACATGCCCAAAGGATCTGTAAAGTGAACTGGGTAATAAGTGATGCTGGGAGAAGGAAAAATGAATAGTAACCATATCAGGAAGTTCTGAATATATAATTGTCTTAAGTACAGGAAATGCAATTATACCCTGGAGTATTGTAGAAACAGGTGTCTATATCTTGCTTTACATCAAAGTAATGTGGGGAGTATTTAGAGTGAACGAGAAGGGCTCAGGTGAAGCATACAATATCCTTTAGGGATTTGAACAGTTGTAGAAAACAGAATGAAACCAGTCCTCTGCTTTTGCAAGGAAAATAACATGCAAAACAATCCTGTTTTGTGAAACAGCCCTGACAAAAATATGGTGTTAAGGTTTAATTGCTCAGCATGTATCCCACCTTCTGACTCAGGATTTATTTCAGCAAACCAGCAGATCTTAAAATGGGATTTACCTGTTAAACACTCAAATTGAAATACATTACAAAATGTTTCGAAAGTCACACTTTTTTCCTTATTATTCACTTGTCATCAGGGTGCACTTGTTACCTGTCTGCTGAGTGTTACTGAATTTGTTAATAAAAGCAGGAGCAATGAGCAAACACTGCCAGATCTTGCCTTAAAAATCCTTCAGGCTGTTGGGGTAATAGCCAAAAACTAAAACCTGCTTATAGAGAAGTTGAACTGGCAACCTGTCAAGGATCCAAAAACTGCCTCTGTTTTAGACTTGTAGTAGCTGTCAGTTTTAACAAGGTCTTCAGAATAAATAGCTTTTGGCATGCAGAACCCTCATTCCATCGGTGATGAAATGAGTCAGAATGTCCCACTCCTGAGTCCCACTCATCTCTGTAGCTTAGATGAATGAGTCCAGAATATCTAAATCTCACTAACTCTCAGCAGTTGTATGTTTTGAAGTCTTGGCTCTAGAGCTGCATACTAAAGAAGAAAGGTTGTGAGCAGCCTTCAGTTTCATCAGGATTTGTGCTCGATGTGCTGGTGTTAGAAGTAGAACATGGAGCCTTCGTGTTAGAAATAATCATCTTTCCTTGTAAACTGCTGAACTGAAATTGCAATCAACAAAGTAAAACTTCTGCAAAAGGGCCCCTGGGGAATTATGGCTCTGGTTAAACTCACTGCTGCCTGTACTGGGAAGGTTCTTTGTACAACGTTAACTTCAGCCACGAGCTTCCAAGAGCCATCTGGCAGAGGGCTCTGGTAACAGTCCAATTGTTTGCTAAGCTTGTTGTTCCTGTAGACAAATGAATGTTAAAATAGCTCCTCATGAAACTTTAGCTCCTGGCTGACTCCTAGGCTATTATCCAGCTGTAGCAGCTATGCCATTTGAGTGCCAGTTTTCAATTCTACCTGATTAACAATTCCTGCAGACCATAGGATGGTTGAGATGGATGTTAAACACTCTGACAGACAGAGGATTACCACTTCCAGCAGGTTTATTGTTGACTCTTGCTAACTGCTTCTTTGCCACCCACTGTTACAGAGCCAGTGAGGAACTGGGAGAGGTGTGACACCAGGTTCTAGACAGATTTTAAACTAATGTGTTGCTCAGTAAACCGAACTGAAAATTTGAAATAGAGAGGCCTTTTTACCTGCAAAATTAAAAGGAGCTGTGAGCTCTAATTATCTGCAATGACCCTAATGCTTGAAACTGGCACCTGCATGCTGAAATATGCATGCTGTGATGCACTGCATTAACTCAATGGTACCTCTGTGATGGGTGTGCAGGGACCCTTCTCTCTGCTATTGCCCAAGGCCTGTTTTGTGGCAAGCCCATGGCAGTCTTGTGTCCAACATCTGTGAGTAGCTTTCCCACACAAATGGAAAGCCATTAACTTTGGAATCATGGTATGGGAGATAGTTTTTCTCTGAAGAAAAATAATATTCTTCATTGAATTTGTCAACTTGCTATTTCAGATACTCCCTTTGCATCTGGTAATTTGGATCTTATGCTGGAACATAAAAAATACATCTTCTGAGGTTTGATGAATTTACATTCAAATCAGGATTGATTCCAGGAAAACTATCTGGGAATTTATTTTTTCTATTTCATTGGAGCAGGGAGCAGTATGGAAAAGGAAATTATACAGACCCATGAGTTCTGCCCAAATAGCTTTTCGAAGCAAAAAATAGCATGAACATTAATGAGAACATCAAGTAATTTCATTAACAATAAAAAACACTAACTGTCAAGTAATTAGTGAAATGTTTCACAGAAAGAAAAAGGAGCTAATGAGAGAACATATTAGTATATATTTGTTATTCCTGTGGATTTAATTTCTTGCGTTTACTACTGCTGAATCTCATCTGTCATGCTAATAACATATCAAGTAGCAAAGATCTCAGTGATACCAAATGCATGTTTGCTAGCAAGGACTATAGGAAAGACCAAGATAAGGTTGTGGGACACATGGAGATAGATGTCAGGAGAGAGTTTGCACCTGGGCTGCACTCTCATTTCCTGAACTGGAACTGAACATTTTCACAGCTGTCTTGCTGTGGCAGCAAGTCTCAGGCTGTACAAATACAAGGTCAGAAGTGAAGGGGATAAAGTATTACTTGTTCTGTTACATGATGAATGGTTGTTTATAATATAAGACTGCATGCATCTTTCTTCCCTTTCTCTACTTGCAGTAAAAAGACTCAGCTCAGAGACAAAAAGCTTCTCTGGGTTTCGGTAGACAATTTTTTCTTTTGTTTTTAAATGTTTGTTTGCTTGTTTGTTTGTGGTTTTTGTTTTTCCCCAGTGGGTCTACTTTTGATGGAAAAAAAAAAAACAAAAAAAACAACAACTTTGGCCAGACCTGGCAGGGTTGGCTGTTGACAAAAATTGACACTGTGAAGGCACAGTCAGTTTGGTTCTCAGGAACTTCCCACCAGAAAGGTGAATATTCAGATCAAATTAAAAGCCTCCTGTCTTCCAGAAATAACCTCTACCTACGGGGCTTGTATCATTTTCACAGCTTAATTACTTATTTTCTTGAGGTATGCACACAGTTTGATTGCAACAGAATAATTCCTGAAGGTTAAGTGTAATATTAACTTCTTTTGTTATCAGAAAATTTGCTTTTCCCAGAGCCAAAATCACACATTAGAAATTTCTCACTCTGCTATTTCTTCTTGGTAGAAATCTCTTAAGACTTCTGTCTAAATTCCTTTGTCATCAGTCATAGGCAGATAGGTTAATTTAGGTTGTATGCATGTGGACATATTTTCCTATATCCTGTCCAAATTCTGATTGATGCCTTGATGTGCTATAGTTGAGAACCTCTTCAAGACAAAAGTAAATTCTGTCAGGAGAGGAGCACTCACATGTACAGCCCAACAACTTCTGTTCATTTACTGCAGCAGCTTTTCTATTTTCCTTCTGTGCTGCAGGAGTTGCTACTGCTGTATGAACTGCTATGAACTCTGATATATGATTTCAGGACATTCCTAAAACACTTGAACTTTTCCCAGTTGCAGCCTGAAGGCAGAAGGGGAAGGGGAATAGCTGTCTGCCCTGATATTTCTCTATGGCATCTCTCTACTGTTATATTAAGGAGTGGACATCAGAAACATAATAAGGTTTCTTGTTTCCTATTTTTCATTCCTGCTCTGTTCTATCATATGTTACCATACCAATAAGATCAGTAACACAAATCTGTTAGAGGTGTGCAGTGGTAATTGTTTTTTGTTCTGCCAAGGAAAAATCCCCAACAAAAACGCAAAGCTAAACTTCAGGATACCTTGTAGTCGTGTAGATGTGGCAGTAGATATTACAGTGATAGTGTATTTATCTATATATAGCTCAAATGAACTGCTTCACAAGGATGGAACTCTGCCCTTGATGCTTTTGGCCTTCTGTTGTCCACAAGTTTTTCTCAATTACATTGAGTAGAACTGGGTCTGATATCATTTGGCATAGTGTAAATCAGAGGAGATCACAAAATTTAATGCAATTTCTGCACCACTGTGAGATCATGAGTGGACTCTCACCAGAAGAGTTGCTTCTTGGATTTGTTGATTCATGGTTCTTTTCAGTTTGATGTTTGGGTACAGCTGATTTTCCCCCTCATTGCATATTAGTTGCCCTTTTCTGTTACTCTGCCTCTTCACTGTTCTTCTTTTCTATTGCACAATACCATATACTCTAAATCAAAATGGACTGGGTATTCTTTTCCAAGACTATTTTTTAAACACTTTTTTTAAAATAGAAGATTACTTTAGTCAGATTTAAGTAAGTGACTTGAGACTTCACTGAGTGGGACATAAATCCAACAATATATAAATACAGATAAACAGTTTTAAATGATCTATTAATTTTTTTTTTGTCTGTAAGTCTCTGAAGCTATATAGAGAAGGATGTAGGAAGACATCTTACCAAGAGTGAACTTTGGGTTTTGTCTTTCTGTTACTTGCTTTTTGTAGATTTTTTCCAGAGAATGACATTTGTAATTCCTAACTAAAAGCTAAAGCAAATCTGATTTTAAAAGGAAGCACAGTACAAAAACTTGGGAGACATGTTTGTTCAGCTGAAATCTAGTGAATAACAGCAGTGCAATTAGAGTGAAAGGAGTCTTAGGGGAAAAAAAATACCTTCTCAGAGCTATTTTAAGATCTTAGGTCATGAGTTAGGTCATGAGCTTCTTAGCATTTGGTGTGGTATCTGAATGGACCCTCAGATTATAGATCAGGGCAGGTGCAGAAGACTATGCTATAAATACTTTTATCCTTAAGGAGTTCACGAATTTCTTGAATGACAAAGCAAACAAAAACATTCGTTCTGAAGAAGAGAATTATTAAAATAATTTAAAGCTGAATTTTCCAACAAATCATCCCATAGTTCTTAATTACAAAAGCTAAACTGCTCTCCACCATTACCTTGGAAATGTTACAGAAAACCTTTTACAGGGTTACAGCATGTGTTAAGCATGACTGGCATGTTCTGGAGTATTTCTGTACTTGTTTGCTGCCTACTGAGCTGTGCAGAGAGCTGGCCATCAAGATTCCTACCTTCTATTTTAGGGCCTTCTCTTGCCTTATGGCTGGAGCATAGATGACCAATTTCCCCAGGGAAAAATTTGCTATTTTTATGCTTCTTTTAGAAATACTGTCCCTCAATTTCTTTAGTGTAAAGCTCTTGGAGATCCTTACAGGATAAAATACGCTGGCTGCACTAGAACAGCTGCCTGATTTCATCAGTATTATTTTATTTGCTTTTCTAGGTGAATACAGATGTTTTCAATTTCCTATTTTTTGATAATATCCTACACTCATGTGGCTGGCTCCCTTTGTCCAAAAGGAACGTTCCTGTTTTACAAGGGCAGCAGAGGTCTCCGAGACCTTTGAGAAATTGGTTTATTTTTCATTTATATTTTCCTCCCTATGAGGGAACACTCCACTTTTCAAATGACACATACAGGCCTATAAGTTCACTCTGACTGACCTAATTTGAATCCTTAATAGTCTTTTAGAAGGCATGTTTTATAGAACTGGCAGAACCGGTTGTTAGGTGTCATTTCCTGTATATTCCTTAAAAAGAAAAAAACAAAATGAAAAGAGACCTAGGAAGACAAGAAGAAGTAGGAAAAGCAACTCCAAGAGCATGTTTAAAGTGTTTCCAAGTGATTATGTCCACCTACCCTTTCATCTGTTACCAGAATCAACCCCCTTACCTATGCCCAAAGAGCAGATCCTCCTCAAGGCAAATTTCTGCCTATGTCAAGGGATAGGTGACATGACAGAAACACCATTATATAAACAGGTCCCAGCCTTACTCTGGGAAAAGTCCATAAGCCTGAAGTGTGGCATCACCTACTCACAGGTGATTCTCAGTACTGAATTTCAAAACCAGATATTCTTTCCTGGTGCTTTGAGTTGGCTGTCTTGATTTTCTAAAGAGCCCAATTAAATTAACAGAATTCAAAAAATGAATTCAGTAGGTGTTCCCCAGAAGAAAGTGAAACTACTGCCAGGGAGTTCCTGCACCATTTGTTGATGAGATGAGCCATTGTAGTGAAATACAAGAGGTGACAAGTAACATTAGAGAATTGGTATTATGTCAGAAAAACAAAGTTTGTGCTGCCTTCTTTTTTCAGTATGTAAAAATAATTTGTATACAATCTGTCTTCACATATCAATTAAAGAGGGAGAGACTATACAAGCTATTTCATTTCTAAGCCTGTCTTTCTTAGCCAGCTGGAAAAGAAGTTTCCAAGTAATTGAAATTGTTAATGAAAGATATAGCAAGCATGTTAACACATGTCTGCACTTTTCCTATTCTCTCCAGGAGGAAAAGAGAAATTAAATCACCATCAGCCAGTTCAGTCCCATGGATACAGGTCATCTTGCTATAAACAAAGCTTATTAACTGGGGATTTTCGTGTAAGTAAAACCTCAAGATTTTTTTTTTTTTTCCTGTGGAGATGATAGCATCCTTCAGGTATTTTTTCAGCTTCCTTTCCTGCTGCCTGTATCTCATACTTTCTCCTGTATCCTAGAGGCTCCAATGTCATGGCTAACATTCTTTTAGAAAAAATGGAGCTGCACAGGTATTATTTTAGGAGTCTATCAGCACCACTCCCACATTAGCCAGACAGGATATTGTTTGTTTAATTTCGCAAGACGTTTGCTTTCCCCAAAGTGAGAAGAGCTACCTAAGTGAATTCCCAGCCATGATATTCTATGCTTTTTAAGGCATCTTTTGGGGCAGAGAAATACCTTCTCCTAAACTAGGGTCAAAACATATTGATACATTTAACAATGCTGTCAGGTTGTTGAACAATATGTAACTAAGTGTCTTTTAAATATTCACTATACTTATCTCAGAAAGGCCCTAATCTGTTCTAATCTACTATAGTGTAAAATCAAGGTAAGTGCACAGAGAAAAACTACACCTTTAGAGTTGGTTGTGACTAAATCTGTAGACTTTTTCAATACTCTCTTGTGCTTTAAAACAGTCTGTGGCAGTGCAATGTTTTACTCAATAATTTTTACTGTTATTGTTGTACTAGTTTGGTTATTAAACCAATGCAGTGAGAAATCATCTTGTCTTTAAGTAGGCATAAGGAAAGCTTCTACTTCAGCAGTGGACTTCTGCTCCCTAGGACCAGTACACATGAATCCCCATGCCTAGTTGTGAGCCTCCCTGAATTTTGTATAGCTCATAGGTGAATTCAGATTATGGCCTTTCTGAGGACCTGGGGAAGGTAGCTGTTGGTCTGAACCCTCATCAGGGGGCTTTGCTGTCTTGTAGAGCTGAAGCTTTGTGGTGCAGCTTGTTTAAATTCTCCAGGAGCTGGCCTCCAAGGCCTGATTTGCAAATCCAGCCCTTACTGCCCTGTCAAGTACCATGGGCCAGAAGTTTTAGGACATTCCCTGCTTCTGCAAAGTAACATCAGTTCAGCTGATCCAGTGACAGCACCAGGGAAGAATTTTCTGCTTCAAGTATTGAGTGTAGACAAAGAGGCTGCCTAATGTTCACTTTGTGCAACCCAAATCCTGTGGGACTCACACACATCCCTGTACTTTCTACACTGTACACGGGAGCGTGCGACCTGAGGACGTGCTGTGTCTTGCTCACTCTGCTGATGAGACTGTGAGAGACACGCCAGAAGTGAATTAAACAGGTCTCCACTTAATTATATGTAATTTTGTTAATTGTCTATCTGCTGCTGTCACTTGCTGGCATTACGATAGGGTGCAAGTTCCATCTGCAGCTAGTTTCCCTGCCCCAGCTTTTCCTGGGCTCCATCCCTCGCGGCTCTGGATACCCCCGGCAGGGCACGGCCCCACCACTGTTCCCGCTGAGGGTCCCAGTAGGTCTCGTCCGCCTTTTCTGATCACTCTTTAGACCCTTGAGTGAGCAGTGCCGAGGCATGTCTCTCTGCAGGGCCAGGAGCCCCGGCCAGGTAGCAGAGGAGAGCGGTGCACTTTGGAAGCACCGGCAGCCGCTGGCACCTCTGCTCTGCCCTGGCACTGCTCTGGGTGTCAGGGTCGCACCTCAGCCCCTTCCCTTCGGTGTGGGTCCCGGCGGAAGCCCAGCCCTGCCCCGGTCTCGCCGGAAAGTCTGGGCTTCGTGCTCGGCGCTGCACGGGCCGGCGCAGAGCCCCGCCGCCCACATTTGCTGCAGCCTGGCTGTTGAGCAGAGGTGCCCCCTCCTCCTCTCCTCCTTCGGCTGCCGGGGAAAGGTCTCCAAACACATTCATTCCGTACGTGCATCTGGTTAACCCTTTACTGCCCGTCCTGCAGCCCCCGTGACCCGCAGCCCCGCGTTCCCCTGCCTCCTGGTGGGATCGGCTCCGCTACCCTCCTGCTGTAGAACAGATTGATTTCCACGGATGGGGTCGGCTCCAGCACGAGTCTGGTGTCACCCAGACACCCTGTCCCCTGTGAGCAACCTTCGCGCCCGTCCCCTCCGCTCCCTGCGCTCCGGCTTGCTGCCTTTTTTTTTTTTTTCTCCCAGGAGTAGCAGCGAAATGTCCCGTCCTGCCTATTTGGAAATGGGAACAAATTGCTCCCCCGCCTTACCTCGCCCATCGCATGCCATATATAGTCATATCTACGGTCAAATGGCAGGCGGCAGCGAATGGGAAAGCTGTGCCTCCCAAAAAAACCCGGGGGGCAGTGAGAGAGGGAAAGGGGTAGGGACGAAAGGAGGAGGGAGGGAGGAGGAGGAAAGAAAAGCCCTTTCCAAAAAAGTATTGGATGTCTTGAGGAATGCAATCAGCCCCCTGGGAAAGTACATATCTGTGAGGCGCTCCCTGCCCGCCGCTTGCACTCGGCCGGCGCCCCGTCCCGCACGGATCAACCCCGCCGCCCGGCAGCTCCGCTCTGCTCCGCTCCCCCGGGGGCCCGCGTCCGGACTCAGGGCTGTCCCGCAGCTTTTCAAGTTCTTCTTTCGGGAGCAGTTCGCGCGAGGACGCGCCCTAGCCCACCGCCACCATGGATGCCATCAAGAAGAAGATGCAGATGCTGAAGCTGGACAAGGAGAACGCCTTGGACAGAGCCGAGCAAGCGGAAGCGGACAAGAAGGCAGCGGAGGAGAGAAGCAAGCAGGTCTGCACCGACGGCCCGGGGCGCAGCCAGCACCGAGGCGCGAATTTTTCCAGACTATTCTCTTTTTTTTTTTTTTTTTCCTCCCCTGTTCTTTCCCCTGCACCATACCTTGTTATATTCCACCCCCACGCCCCTGCAGAACTGGTTGAACTTTCCCTAAAGCAGAGCTTCAGCCTGGCAGCCGCCGGCTTGGAGGTTCATGGGGGCGAGGCAGGACGTCCTTCCCCTCTTCCCACCATTCCAGCTGGGGAGCAGGGCCCTGGGACAGCTGCATGGCCTCTGTGCCTTTGTCACAGGGGGACGGCTTAAAGAAGCTGCCTGGAACACCTAGTTAGCCCTGGAGAGATGTGCTGTGATTTGGCAAAGGACAGTTACAGCTGTGTTCACCCACTCCAGCATTACTTAGCAGATGTGTTCGATTCCAACTGCCCTCCTGCCCTTCTCCAGACTCATGTCTCACTTTTTTTCTCCTTCTCCAACCCCCTCCTTTACACCTGGGGCTTTATTCAATTTGGGGATGGGGTTTGTTTCTAAGCCCAGGGAGAAACATATTTGTGTGTTATATTTCCTCTTGTGCACCTAGTTAGAGGATGACATTGTGCAATTGGAAAAGCAATTGCGTGGGACGGAGGATACAAGGGACCAAGTGCTGGAAGAGCTACACAAGTCTGAGGACAGCCTCCTCTCGGCAGAGGAGAATGCTGCCAAGGTATCATGCCCTTGCTGCAAGCAAAGAGGATCTAACTGTCTCTCCTTCTCTCTCTCTCTGTCCGTCTGTCCTTTTCTGTCTTTTCTGCACTTGCACATCTCCCTTTGCACGATCACGCTGCCTGCTGCACCTTTTCCTGCCCGCCCTCCCCTCTCCACCACTTTCCACCCACATCACAGCTGGAGGACGAGCTGGTGGCTCTACAAAAGAAGCTGAAGGCCACCGAGGATGAGCTGGACAAATACTCCGAGTCCCTTAAAGATGCACAGGAAAAGTTGGAACTGGCTGACAAAAAGGCCACAGATGTAAGTTACCCTCCCCCTGCCCCCCTCTCACCACAAGCCCGATAGAGAAACCAAACACTCCCTCTGCTCAGGACAGCCTGGACTCAGCAGCACTCCGAATCTTTGCTGATGGCAGGGTCCAGGCACCTCCTGGGCAGGGAGGTGGGAAACACAGCACTGCCTCCCTGCATGAGGTTTGCACACTATCAGAGGCATTTGATTGGGTTTCTGCTCACTTGACATGTGCTTTTCACGTGTACTTGCTACTCTAGATGCGAAAGTAAAGAAATGGTGATTTATCTGTTCAAGTGATGGCTAAAACAGCTGAGGCTGGAACAGCAGTGTCTTGATAGTGAAACAGAAGCAGAGTTAATAGCAAATAGGTGCAGGAGAGGGAGATCCAGAAGAGCAAGGGCTGCTAGTTCTGTTTTCAAGAGACCTGTCCCTAGGCATGCATGTGTTAGAACTGCTGCTAGATACTAGTCTGGCTCACTGGTCCCTGAGATAAAAGGTCCTCTCCTGCTTTTTTTTTTTTTT
>VZTR01004233.1:26142-62940 GCA_013400775.1 Chaetops frenatus
CCCTCTTTTCCCTTGGAAATCAGTGAAACTGCTTCACTTGTCAAAGAAAAGTTTAGTCTTGTGTGACAGAAAATTTTCCGGAAGATGATACTTGCTAGTTTTGCAGTTCAGAGGACAGGGATCCTGGGAGCAAGCTGGGAGATATATATAGCTCAGCACTTTATATGGTAATAAGGCAAGAGCTTGTGCGTCTCCCAGGCCCTCATCCCACCCACCTGTCTGTCCCTGACATGCATTTAATGTATCGTATGCATGGATGTGCAGTTAAGGTCCTGGTCTCTATTGCTGCTGTTGGACAATTCAATTCTCCCTGAGTAAATCTCAGGTCTGAATTACAAGATTAGATGAAACTACATTTCCAAAGCAATGACCCTCCTTTTCCTATAGCTCTGCTTGAAAAGTCAACCTCAAAGCCATAATGAGAAGGAGTTGCCATAAATGAAGCAAGCCAAGTATTTCAGGGGGAGGAAGGATACTTTTAGTTTAGGAAATGTTACAAACAGCAACTTCGCGTGAAAGACAACATGCTTTTATCTTATTTTACTTCTAAAAGGAAGAAAGGATAAAAAAAAAGGTTTAGCTTCAGTATGGCAATTAAGTTCTATAGCTTTGAAAGAGAACCCAAGAACGTAACAAACAGAAGTGTTCAGAGGAACAGGGGAGAGGGATCCGTGTATAATATGGATTGGATGTCTGCTCTGTGCATGGCTGCCAGAGGAGAGGCAGCTTCCTAGCAGGACATTTATTTAGCTTGTTCAAAGGAACCGCATATAGATCCAGGGGAGATATTCCTTATATGGAAAAGTATGCAGACCATTTGGAAATAGCTTGCCTAGGATGAAGGCAGGAGAAATGCTACTAGATTCCCATTCTGAAACTAAGGATCTTCCTAACTGATCCCCATGCCATCTTCCCCTGCTGGAAAACAGCATTTGGAAGCTAGTTGAGCACAATTTTATTTGCGGTCTTCCCTCAGGTGGAGGGTGGGAGAGTGTGTTTTCATCGAGGTAAATGCCGTATTTATTTGTATGCATGGAATGTGTCTGACAGTTTAGGGACGTATTTCTTTTTTGGCAATGCAGCATATATTTTGGCATTGCAGTTGACCCAGTATTTGCCGTACTAGTTTAGATAATTCCAAGCCTTAGGAAAAGGGCACAGGCAGGAAGGGAGTGTCGGCTGGCTGGGATGGATTCGCCTTGCACTGGGATGAGAAAATCTTACCTGTCCGGTATGACTCATCTCCCAAAAGCCAGGCACATCCCCGGAGCCACCCCACCTCAGAGAGGGCAGCTGCAGCCCCCTCTCTCCTCCCCGTGTCTCAGGAGCTAAGCCGGGTGCAGCAGCATCTGGCGGGGTTGCTCGATGTCATTTTATGACGCTCATATGGGGGCGGTTTGCGGGGGGAAGGGTGGATCTGGACCCGGGATCAGGTCCCGTCCGGTCCGGTCCGCAGGACCTCGCGCGCTGTGCCGCCAGGCGGCGCTGCTGCCCCGGCACATCCACCGGGCACGGCCGCGCTGCCGGCAGGACCGGCCCAGCCCCGGTCAGGAGCGGCCCATCCCCAGCCGGACCTGCCACGATCGGCCCAACCACGGTCGGACCGGACCACGACCGGCTCATTCCGGTTCAGAACCGGCTGATCTCCAGCCAGGACCAGCCCATCCCCAGGACGGCTGAACCGTCCTCCGTCCCCGCCCTGCTCCCGGCCCGGTGCCGGCAGCCCCGCCCCGGAGCGCTGCGGCACGGGGGGACTTCCGGGGCTGCGGCGGGCGGAGGGAGGCGGTGTGGGCTGGGCGAGGCGCGGGCATGGCGGCGATGAGCTCTCTCGAGGCCGTGCGCAGGAAGATTCGCAGCCTGCAGGAGCAGGCGGACGCTGCTGAGGAGCGGGCGGGACGGCTGCAGCGGGAGGTGGACCAGGAGCGGGCGTTGCGGGAGGAGGTAGGGTCGCCCCCTCGGCCTGGCTTGGGCCCGAGCACTGGGGGCGCGGCTCTGGGGGTGCAGCTGCCCCGCGTTCGTCCCCGGCCGGCGGAGCGGGAGGCCGCTTCCTTCGCCGCCGTGTCCGACAAGATGGTTGTTACCTGCCGGGCTGGCCGCGGGGTCGGCCCGCAGTGCTGATCTCCCCGGCTCGGTAACCCGAGAGCTGCGTGGGCCGGGTCCAGGTGCGGTGCGCAGGGAGAGTGCACCAGGTGTGCTGGCCAACAGCAAAACCCCGAGCTGGAAAGAGCTTGGACTTAGGCGAGATGTTTTGAGATTACTTGAGTTGTATGAGGCTATGAGCAAGGTTTCATGGGGTTTTCCCCCCCACAACTCCTAGTTCTTATCCCATCCAGAGGAGCTGATCTGTGGGAAGTCAGCATGGCGACTCTTGGGAAGTAGGTAAGACTGAACCTGAGATGGCCCATAGTACCTGGCAACACCCCGCCAGTGTGAGCGTACAGCCCCAGTCCCTGTACATCTGTAGCGTGTATTGTTCATCAGAGCTGCCCGCCAGGAGGGGAAAGGAACAAGTAGGCTTGGTTTTAGGCAGAGGCAAGATCAGGTGTGAGCAGCACAGGCTTACATAGCAGAGAGATGTAATTAGGGGTGGCAATCACAATAAAAAAACCCGATAAGGGCTGTTCTTTGTCTTACCACTGACCTTTGGGAGTTCCAGCAGCTGTAGCTTAATGTTTCCTGCTATAAAATGTACAGTGAGGCACTTTGAGGCAGTTTCAGTGTCTTCAGTGGTTGCATAAAAATGAAGCAAAAGAACAAAGCTCTTGTGTAGTTTATTGCAATAGAAAAAATGGTGCTTATTTGATTTCCTTATAATATGGGCCTTTCTGCACTTTCTGGGCAATAAGTTTAAAGGAAGAGCCTCCTGATTACTTGCAGGTGATCTTCCTTATGGAGCACAATGTGGCTACTTTTGCTTGTGTAACTTGCATTCTTGCAGATCACTTGGCATATCCTTTTTTTTTTCAGTCACGGGCTATAAGTCATTAACTTATTTCATAAGGATTTCTGTTTTTAAAAAGCTTGTACTTGTTTTCTAAGCTCTCTGGAGTAAAGAACACCAATATTCCTACTTTCAGTAACATGTGTCCTGAACAACATATTAAGGAGATTCTACTGAAAAGGGAAGTTTTGCTGTTACCTTTTGTGGCTGAAGGAATAGTGCTGGAGGAGTCATTATAGCCTTCTGGTGAAGTCTTCCCTTAAGAGTTCTACATTGCAATAAGGCTTAAAACCCTAAAGGTTAATGTTTGTCTCTTCCCTGGAGTTGGTTTATGTGGATGCTGTGGAATTCTGCAGAGTATGTTTACATGGTATTTAAGTTTTTGTGTGGAGGGTTCAGTGCTGGGGTGAATACTGGAAACTGAACTCCCAGGCACATGTAGACATATGCTTTTTTTGCAGTGCTGGCTACAGATGAGAGGTTTTATTGCTGCAGCTGCATTTATGCATGCTTGAGGAGGGAGGCTTTGAGAGCACTGCAACAAGCGAGCTGAGGTGTGAATCTGCCCCAGCTAGGGTTGTTATGTGAGGGGTTTTTTTTCTTCCTGTGCAAGGTACAGATATGCAAACAATGAAAAAGCTACAGCCGTGGCCAAAACATAGCACAGCCTCCAGCTTTTGATTGTTAAACCAGATTGTTAAGAGTTTCAAGGCTGTGATTAGCAGCCATTCCCTTAAAAAAATACTCTTCTGTTTTGAGTACATACATCTTAAGGGGCTATTGACTACTTTTGCAAAATGCATTTTTCTTCCTCCTTCTGGAAAACAGAATCTCCCTTATAATACTGATAACACCCAGTTCATGAATTAACACCCAGTAGTAACTTATCCATGTCATCACTCATTATAAAAGTATGTGATGTATAAGTGCTACAGCAGAAACGCAGGTTATGTTTGCATGGTAGCAGTGGGAGTGCCCCAAATGTCACTGGGGTTTTTTCCTTCCTTGCCATATAAGGAGAGAAGTCCTGCTCTGCAGAAGAATAACTGGGCCATATAAGGCTAATTGGTAAATCCTTAGTGAGTTACGGGAGCAGGAAGTGAAAACTTGAACTTTAGTCACCCTGTGTTTTTGAAGCACATTTTATGCTCTTATTGTGGCTAGGAGTCTTGACATGATAATAATTAACTTGTAATATTACAAATTTCCCTAGGGTAGCCTTTATGAAAGGTTATTTTCTATCTTAAATCTGAAAGTTCAGATTCTTACTGTTTTAAAGCCAGAAGTCCAAAACTTCCAGGTTTGGAATACTGCTGCATGATTACATAGCTAGATGTTTTATATTTGGATTAATGTGGATCTCTAAGGATGGAATCTTTTCTCCTTCTGGTTCTATGTGTTCACTGCCAATGCATATTAATGTTGAAAGATATAATTGCTTCTGTGTTTATGTGTTATTTTCAGTCATTCTACCTGGACATCGTTACTTTTATGTCAAAGGTGGTTTTACTTGTCTGGCCTGTAAGTTATTCTTTCTTGTGTTATGTACAGCAAAATCTTTGCTGTGGAAAACTGTATCCAACTACTTCTGGTTAGAGAAGAAAAAGTACCAAACTGATACTTTTGGAATCTACTTTTACCAGAGGGTTTGTTCTCCCCTCAACTAGACATCATAGGAAATTCAGATGTGTACTTCCTCACATATAACAAATATATATCATATATATTCATTTTCAGTAGTAACTAAGTGTTGTTCTTTGAAGTACTTACCTTTTTAGAGTAGTTACCCTTTTATATATACTTTGTGCTTAATATCGTTTTGAAATAAAGTAAGTTTAATAATGAAGTTACCACAAGAAAGATGTTTTAGAACTTATTCTGCAACTTAAGGAAGTGTAGGTTTGAGGCTGTAAGAAGTAATAGCTTGTAATGATAAGAGGCAGATGAGTTGCAAGTGTTGTACAGAAGGTTAGGTGAACAGGTAATTCAAGAACAGCAAATTTAGAAGATTGAGGGTAGAAGTATGGGAGGAAAAAAAGATGTTTTAAGGGATTGCTGCCTATACCAGGGCCCTTGCTTGTGCCTTTTTTGTCAACTCTTGCACAGCTTGCCTGTAAACAAAACTTCTGGGTATTCAGGCATTTCTTAAATGTTCTCATACTCTCTCTGTGTCAACTGTCTCATTGCAAATGCAGATCCAGGTGTGTTTTTATGTGTTTACACTGAACCCTTCTTAGGGAATTCAAGGAAATGTTGGGCCAATTTTTACAAAATATGGTGAAAGGTCATAAGTAGAGGAATTGAGGTAACAGAAGAATGGAGTAATTAGTTTGTTTGATTTGATAAAAAAAAAAAAAGGGAAGGTCTGCAAATACAATACCAGAAAATATTTGGGTAATGATGCATAATTCTTCCTGTGCAGTTCTTTCTAGTACAAATTGTACAGTCCTTGATGTTCTTCATTGAAAGGGAGCATTAATCAATTTCTTCCTCTGTTAGGCAATAACCTCACAACTCAGTCATGTACACCTCTGTGTACGGACTTTTTAGTGGCTGAAGTCAGAAATTACAGAAGTGCTGTTAAACGGCACTAGCAGGTAACGGGGTAACCTTTTACAAGGGAAGATATGTGCCTTACTATGAATTAATTTCTGTTCTTCCTGTGCTTAGGCTGAGAGTGAAGTAGCTTCTCTGAATAGACGTATCCAGCTGGTTGAGGAAGAGTTGGATCGGGCTCAGGAGCGCTTGGCTACTGCCCTGCAGAAGCTGGAGGAGGCCGAGAAGGCTGCAGATGAGAGTGAAAGGTGGGTGGAGCCAGGCCTGAGTGTCACCCTTATGACAAAGACCATAATTGCCAGGGTGTGTGTTAGGGAAATAAATTAAACCACTCCTAGGTCTCTGAACATGTGTTACCTGCCCTTCCTTTGCGTACCTGGACTTCAGTTACAGCTTGTCTGTAGAAATGTCCAAAATATCTGGGCTTGGGTTCTTTTTCAGTTGTGAAGATGAGATTTAAGTGTTGTAGGTCTTCTGATGTATCATGTCATGTCCTGGGAAAACTGTTTGACCCAGCCCAGACTTCTGTTATTGGGTAACAACTTCTTGTGATACACAACTTTTTGTGGAACTCTTGTGCTGTTGGGTTATTCTTGCTTTCATTGTGGGTAGAAAGTCTCACCTGGAGAATAGCAAAGTGCTCGAAGAGGCTTTGATTCTCCTGTTGACAAGATTAGTACATAAAGGTGAGCAAAGGAAAGAGACTGATAATTTCTTCACATTTCCAGAAGTCTGTAAGTTAGGAACTCAAGATTTGTGACTTTGGGAAATCTTCTCTCTTCTTCCAATTGTATTCTATACCTGTGAAAGAAACCCACGCGTTCTGCATGTGTATTTATACGTTACTAAGGATGCAGTCTGTTGAACAGAAATGTGCCAGAGACTCACAGTGTTTTGAGACATTTAAGGTAATTTTGGTCAGATATGTGAAACACACAGTGTTTCTTGTAATGAAGGAGTTCAGTTTTGCTTATAGAGAGCACAGAGAGCTTCCAGGGCTCTGACATGGCAAAACTCAGGGGAGTCTGGCCCACAGACATGGTTTTTGTTAGTCGTGCAAGGGTTGTAACATGCTGTTGGTGACTGTAAAAGCACAGATGTTGTCAGTCTTCTTACTAGGTCTTTAGAAGCAACACCCTTTGTTTACCTTTCTATAAGATGACCTCTTCCTCCAATTTAAAATGAAAAAGAATCCAACAGCTGAAATACAGTAAGAGCTAAACAAATCACACTTTTTCTTCCTTCCTAAGACATGTTTTGTTCCTTGAACTTCTGAAATGTAAGTGCACGGGATTAAATCTATGGGGTGAAGACTCAGCTGTCTGATGTGTTTCATTCACCTGAATATAACTGTCTGAAAGTCACATACCACGAGGGTTAGAGCTGGAGATCAACTGGCAAGCCCTGAACCTTGCATTTCCTGTTTTTCACGTTTTTCAGAGGAATGAAGGTCATTGAAAATAGAGCCCAGAAGGATGAAGAGAAGATGGAAATCCAGGAGATCCAGCTTAAAGAGGCTAAGCACATTGCTGAGGAGGCTGACCGCAAGTATGAAGAGGTCAGTTCTTGAGTGCAGGTCATCTCTTTCTGTGCCTGTAATTTTTGTTTTTCTCTTTAGCCTTTTAATTTCAAAAGATTACAAACACCACTCTTCACAGCTGTGGAAGGAAAATCAGGCACTCTGATGCCTCAAGGGCCAAGATGACAGGAGATTTGCACTTAGATGTTTGCACTAAAATTTTTGAGACTATTCCCTAAGTTCTTAGGTAGATAAATATTTTTCAGTTGCCTTCTGGTGAATGAAAGGGAGGTCTTGAAAAATGTCAGATAGTTAACTAAGTCTCAGATGAATAATGAAGACATCACAATAATCAAAACTCATGTGTTGACCAAAAAATGAAGAGGCCCACCCTTCTGCTTTGTAGGTTTTAGAAACAGGTGACATGTAGTGCAGCAACATAATATCCCTGATTGTCCCTTGCCTTGTAGGTGGCTCGTAAGCTGGTGATCATTGAGAGCGACCTGGAGCGTGCTGAGGAGCGTGCTGAGCTATCAGAAAGGTAAGTATGGAACTGCCCTGAGATGTGTGAGGTGCTAGAAGAGAACTATAACTGCATGAAACATTGGCAGCACACTGTGTGTTCAGCTCAAAGCTACGTTTTGCTCATTTACTGTAATCGTTGAAATAAATGGTCAGTGCCAGAGTAAATGTGTTCCTGTGTGTGTGCGTGTGTTTTGTCACTGCATGCTGTACCTGCACACTGATTTTGTGAATGGCTTTTGTGCATTTCATGTGTTCACTAACAGCCAAGTCCGACAGCTGGAAGAACAGTTAAGAATAATGGATCAGACCTTGAAAGCATTAATGGCTGCAGAGGATAAGGTACTGATACTAATAAACAGTTTTTAGGTTTAACTGCAACCCAAGTCTTTCAGCTTCCATAGCCAGTTAGCTCACTCAGTAGTAACAAATAAGTCCTTGCTGTGCTCTTTACTCTCTTTGCATCTTGCTTTGGTGGTTTTCTTAGGTCTTTTTTTTTTTTTTTTTTTGTTTTGTTTTGTTTTGTTTATTTATTCATTTTTACCTTTAAAACTGATCTCCTGTGCAGCCAAAAGAAGCTGAACTGTCTCACGTGTAAAAGCTCTTTAATGTTTCTGTGTAAGCCATGAGCTGTAGCTAAATTTCTGTCTGGTCATTGTCTTAATGTGCACTTAAACTGGTATTCGGCATCACCAAGAGTTGCTTTCAATCTGTGATGGATCAGCTGCTTTTGAGGCCGTTCTTTTGCCCTGTAATTGTTTTCATTTTTCTCTATCTTTTCCCCCTATTTTCTCCTGTTTCTTTTGCTTGACTGAATCTTCCATCCTCCCCTTTCCTGCCTTCCCTCCAAAATAACAGCAAATGTGCTGAGCTTGAAGAGGAATTGAAAACTGTGACCAACAACCTGAAGTCGCTGGAGGCTCAGGCTGAGAAGGTAGGCTAGAGACTTATGTGAGAATGTGTCCCTTACATTGTCATCTGGCCTATGGGGTTTTCTTTGTATACCAGTCACTTTGCAGCATTTCTGCAGGGCTGTTGTCAGTAGAGGCATTTGGATTTACTACTCAATTCATATTTGGCTCCTATTGGAACATAGCATATCTTGTACTTACAAATAGGTCAGTATTATTTGGCCACATGTTCTGTTGAGTACTCTGACAGGATTAAATGTTAATTATAGAATGTCCCTCAAAATGGCATTGTGTACTAACATTAAATTTCTCCAAAAGACATTCCTCTTTAAAACTAGTACTAATTTCTTCTCAGAGTTCTACCATATTGCACTGGAATGTAACTCAAGGGAAGTTTGACTCTTGTAATAAGCTGTATTACCACAGCCTTGCAAGTGGAATTAATTTCATTTTACCTATAATAATTTCTTGTGTACAGATGATCTATTACAAGAGTTTCAAATGTGGGGGTTTTTTGATATATTTAGAATACCCATCTAATAGCAGTGATCCTCTTTCTGATTACAGTACTCACAGAAAGAAGACAAGTATGAAGAGGAGATTAAAGTTCTGACTGACAAACTGAAGGAGGTAAAATTAGAACTGTTCTTTGCAACATATCTTCCAATGCACCTTTGATTCTTTTAGTATAAACACTACTTTGATGCTGTAAGGATGAACATACCATTTTGGAAACAGTTTAGTGTTAAATATCTCCCCTAGAAATTAGTTTATGTTAGCCTTATTATTTGCCTCCTCTTCTTGTACTTTTTTCTTCATTTAAATTATTTCTCCTCTACTCCTAAGTACTGTGTGTGTGTTTCCTAAAGTGGTCTGTGTTTGTCCTAATTTCAGGCTGAGACTCGTGCTGAGTTTGCTGAGAGGTCAGTAACCAAGCTGGAGAAGAGCATTGATGACCTAGAAGGTATGGGGGTTTGTTTTTCTACTTACTGTGGAAATACATATCTCTTAGTCTTCTCTTGTGTGGGGGTTTATGTTGGGATTTTTTTTTAATATCAAATTCTACTGGGTTGACTTGTTCTGCTTATATTAATGGGTCTGCCTAAAGAGTAAATTAGACAAAATATTTTCCAAATGAAATGAATTGATAACTTAAATGCTGCAGGTGACCAGTGTTTTGCTCTTGCCTGTTACTTTTTCTCTTATGCTCTCAAGACTCCTTCCGTTTTTTTGCTTTAGACTCTTCTATTTGGAGGTATATAAATGTTACAGGGTAAATGGTCAGATGACAAGTGTTATTATCATCTTAGTAAAAAGCTGATGAGGAGTTGCATAATGTTTGCAATAGTTAGGAATGTAGCAAGCTAACCTAATTTATTACTGTGTTAAGTGTTGGTCAGAGCAGGCATTTTGTGGCATAGACCAGTTGTTGGGTTTTGGTAAAGCTAATAGATTGTATACATTATCAGAAGGACAGCTTATTTAACTTCAGAGGGTTTGTTTGTAAGGTTTTGATAAATCTAGCAGAACTGCAGCAGAGTAGTAAAATGTGCTTTCTGCCTCTGGAGAAAATAATTCAGTAGGACTTTGTAATTTGAAGTTATATGGAGTTTGCTATTTAGATGCATTACACTAAGTCTAGGATTTGAAGAAGCTAAATTGTGTGGCGTGGCAGGCTGGATTCTGCATGAAGGTGATGAAATGTCTAAGTAGCTGCTGAAAATTTATGATCCCTGACTCAGGAAGGAAGCAGAGAAGAAAGATAAGTGTTTAGAAGGGACAAAAATTGCTGTAAGAAGCTGAGTTTGACATACAAACCAGAGTGGTTTAAAAAAAAAGTGGTAGAAAAATGGTAACATCCTCCTTGAGCCCCATTTTTGGATCTTTTCTCCCTAGCTCCTATGTCCCCTCCTAATGTGCATTTAAACAAAAATCCAGGGCAGTGAAACATGGATTTTTGCTTCTTTTGTACTCTTTCCTTTCTTGGTTTTCTGTATATCACAGGTTGCCTCATTGGCAGTGCAGTTAATGAACCTGTTGCATAGAACTGTTCACTATTTTCTTCCTTTTACTCTTCTCTAATTTTGTTTCATTTTGTCTGTCACAACACTTCTTTCTGTGCACTCTTCCCATTTCCTACAACTTCTGGATGCTATCCCCATGCCACCACCTTCACCTTCTATCCCATGATCCTGCTCCATTTCCTTGCACACCTCTGCCTTCCCTGGGGGACCATTAGATGAACTCTATGCTCAGAAACTGAAGTACAAAGCCATCAGTGAGGAGCTGGACCACGCTCTCAATGATATGACTTCCATGTAAATGTCCTCCCAGCTTGTGCCCACGCCTGCTTCCCTGCCCTCACTGATTGCGCGGTGCCAGCCTTGTGAAATGATGCTCCCTGGGTAGTGGGAGATGCTTTCCTTTAGAGAGGATAGGTGTACAAAATACCATGAACAGTTGCTTTACCCTGGCAAAGTGTGGGTGAGTGTTGTGCCAAGCCTGGTAAATACTCATGGTGATTTTGTAAGCTTGTGGTTACTCTTTGGTTCTGTGTCCACAATCCTTGTGTCTTGTGGTTCCCCTTTGTTTGTAGCTCTGTGTTTATTCTTTCAGTTCACCTCTGTTCAAACATTATCTACTGGGCCCATCATGTTCGTTTTACCAAAGAAAATTGCTGTGGTACATGCTGCATTCAGAGTGTATTCCTTTGCCTGCTGTCACAGTTTTTGCTCTGGCAAAGTTCCTAGAAAAATGTCAGAGAAATTTAGATTTAGCTGTATTCTCTATTAATGACAGTAAAAAGTGTTTATCTAAATTTCCATAACTGCTCTGAAAATTTTAGCTGTTATCACTAAATTACATGGGTGGAAATGGGTTTCAAATGCCTTGTCATTTAAACCCATAGAGGCAACAATTGAGTTGTAGGTTGCTTCTGCATATTTTCTGGATAGCAGTAGTAATTTTATTTGCATACACCAAAAATGTGGTGATACCAACTTAACTTTAGTCATAAGGAGAGAAATAACGAGTGGCAGGAAAGCAGGAGAGTCAGCAGCTGTAAGGTGTGACTCACTGGTGCAGTGTTTGACACAAAACTGACCCTTGTTCCATGGACTCTGAACAGAGGTCAGCTGTGCTACCTCCACCTCCCTGTGCATGAACACTGCAGCTGACACGGGAGAGGGGAAGAGCTGTGCCTCTCGAGTGCTTGGGAGGTGCAATGTTTAGTCCCAGTATTCCCTTTTGGAAGCCCAGGCATGCTTTCAACAAGACATAAGGTTTGCTTAGAGCTTGAAACGTATTTTCTGTGCACTCATATTTTAAATGTTTTTTTCTTCATGTTTTTTTGCCCCGATGTCTGTTCATTACTTTCCTTCCTCTCTCTACCAGCATTTTAGTAGAGGTCTAATATTGCCTGCTTTGTATGCTCTGATTTTTTGTTTTTAAATTCCTTCCCAACATATGGTTTTGCTCAGTGGCTTATCAAGCAGATGGATTTCTTTTTTCCTCCTCTGTATACAGAGATTACAATATTTCTTCAATATGGGATATTTCTAAGTGGAAAACAGACTTAAAATTGTACTCTACTGATACATGAGGACATGACTCTATCATTCCAGTCCCAGCATGGTGTGCTGTTTCTCTAGCATAGTCATCTCAGCATGCTGGGCTCTGCTGTGCCATTGCTGCTTTTTTGGAAGTCTTTACTGCACCTTTTTTCATTTTCTACCTTATCTCACTTTTTCTTTTCATGCAGATAATTTTCTTTGCTTCAGTTCTCCAAAGACATCTTCATCGGGTTGGATAAAACATCTTTCCAAGCTTTGGATGTTTCATGGGTTCATTGTCCTGTCTTCTAGCTTAGTTGACTCTTCCTCTATCACCTCTCTCAGAACATGCTCTGTTTGTGCTCTGCTGTACAGAAACTACATTTCTCAATGTAAAATAAATATCCCAGCTGTATCCCTTTTGCTATTTCTTTGCCTTTTATTTATTTAAATAACTATTTAAGTTATTAATAAAATTTGCAATATTATGCCATTAGGGATTTCATTTTTTGGTGTTTTCATTTTTTAGCTGAAAACACTTTTGCCTGAATGTTGACTATGCCAAGCCACTGAGTGCAGTGTGTGGGATGGTGTGAAAACTGGCCAGTTATTATCTTAGTTTTTCTCAAACACTGCTGCAGATAAAGTGACAAATAGATGTAATAGGAGTTTTTCCAGTTGTTATTTTTAGGACAAAATTTGCAAGGATGCTACTTCCTTGGGGTCATTTGGTCGTGGGAGTAGGGCTGAGAGAGCAGTTACATCCTTGATGTAACCAGATTTTTCACTTTAAAGCCTGCAATCTTTTCCTAGCTTGATGCTGAAGACTTCTCATCTTTATTTAAATGTTTTTGTTCATTAACTTATATATTTGAGACAGATTAAAAGAGGCAACATCAAAAACATTAAATTTCTTTTTTCACCCAAAAATAATCCTTGAAATGTCTTGCAAAAATTTTTTCCATTTTTCACACCTCAGTTATTCAGCAAAGATGATGCTTTGCTAACATTTTGGGGGTTTTACGATTTTTTTTCTTTTTGAGTGGCATGATAGGATTGGAAGTTCATCAGGGAGGTTTCGGTAGCTTTCCACTTGTGCTTAGTTCAGACTTGTGAGTTTGAATTGCAGACTCAAGAAAAAGGTTTCAAAATTGGGGCAGGAAAATTCTCCTGATTATACTATGAATGAAATGATTCTTCTGCAAAGTGGTACATCATGGGTTTCAGGTTTCAGCTGATTTTTCAGTGTCTAATTAAGAATGAAGCATTAAATACTGACATCCTGTGCTTTTTTTGTATTGTTATTTTATTTACATCACAGTGAAAGAAGTTATTTTCCAGTTCCCATGAAAGTGAAAACCAGATTGATTTCTGGTGATACTGTAACTCTATATATTGCTGAAGTTCCTAAGTCACCAAAGCTAAATAAATTCATTATACCAGAGCTGAATGGTAGTTTTTAACTCATAGTATAATGTAAATGTCTCTTTCTTGTTCAGCTTCAAGATTATTCAGCAGTGCAGTCTAAACTAGATTTTCTCCCCTCCTCTAAACTTGTTTTCCAAATAAGGCTTGCAGATGGGTGTGTTTCCTTCCTGGCCTGCCATCCTTGGATAAACTTTGGCATATCCCAGTTTTCTAGCCCATGACACATCCTAATGTTCTGTCTGAGGGGAGAAGCCCAAATATATATATATCAGCTATCACAGATATATAGTTCAAGTAATAAGGTTCAGTAATTTACTACTCCTCAGCTGACATACAGTAAGTGGCTGTATGTGAATATAAAAGTTACCCAAATATAATGGGATGAACAGTTGTAAAATGACTGAGGCTAATAACTTCATTGATGCAAGAGTTAGGGGGAATGTGGTCAACTGTCACTTGTCAATTGAGCCAGAGTAAAATATGCTACAGCAACTCCATCTTCTTAATCTGTTGTGTTTTGGTTCATTGTTTTAGCAGTTTTTTTGTCCACTCAATTCCTTGCAATACTGATGTTTCTTAAGAAAAGTAAACACAAAAGCAGAATCTGTTGTAGGAACCTGTCAATTTTTAACATAGTGATTTTAAACATAAGTATTAAAATTTTGCCTTTTGTGGGAGTCATAGGCATAGCTCTGCACTGAAGGATGACAGATTGCTGGACAGAGTACTGGAAATGGGCAGTGCAATGTAGATCCCCAGGTAGCTGCATGCAGCATTCCTGGCTGGTCCTGCTGCACTGATCCTCACTCCAGGGAGCTGGTGTGGTTCACACTGGGGTGTGATTCAGCACTCTTGTCACCCTCAGTTGTGGTATATTCTGCCTACCATGTCTGGCTGTTTCTGTGCTTGAGGCTTCTTCCCAGGAGTCTAGGGCTGGCTCTGGGCTCTGCTGAGCAGAGAGTGAGCTTTGCTGGCTCTGCACAGAGCCAGAACTCCCTGCTGAGCTGCTGGGGCTCCTACAGAGCCAGGCTCTGCCTCTGGAGCAGATGGACACATGGCCCATGGGGAATCAAGGGCTTACTGTACACTTGGGAAGTGCTTTCCCTGCTTTACTGGAGAGTTTCGTTGTTTTGGAAGTTGAGAAATACTGTATATCTCTGCTTCAGTCAGAGGGCAGATTTCTGTGATAATGGTAAGCTAAGTTCACATGATTCATTTTTGAGTAACAACCATATACACTTTGCCAGACAAAGTGAAATTTTAGTTACTCCAACGTTTTGATGGTTTTTTCCACATATATGTGACATTATCAGGATGAGAGGAACAAGATCCATTTGTAACTGGTGCAGGATCAGAGCTGTGAAACATTGCCAGGCTTTACTGCGCTGGCTGTGGGAGTTTGGGCTGGGGAGGAAGCTGGGAGGAGTTGCTCACCACACAAGCATGTCCTGCAGACCAGCTCACTGCACAGCTTTGCCTTTGCTGTGTCCAGTGCCTGCAGGGGAAGAGGATTCCTGTGAAAGCTGTTAGGCAGCTTGTGGAAAAGAACCAGAACCAGTCATTTCCTGTAGGGGAATAACCTGGGATCAAGAGGTCAGGAGTGCAGTTAGGCAGGCTATTGAGAACAACATGGACAATTTGAGAACACAAGGTAGTCAAAAGCCATTGTGGAACATTTTTTTCACTCTCCAGAGCAACTCTCATTAAATGTGCTGTCACAACGTGGCTGTGGCGGTTCTGTTTCAACATGAATTGTCCTCTCTGTTTGCTGGTTTTGAGCAAGGTGTTCACCCTTCCTTTTCATTTTCACCAAATGTGAGTCTGTTTTCTTACATAATAAAGCTTGGCAATTTAAAGGTATCAGAATGTGTTGATTCCAGTAACACAAGTATGTTTTCCCTGTCAAAAATAACATTTCAGCCCATCAGATTTCCTAGGAAAGGAGTATGGGCTGAGTCAGACCTGGTGGTAGTTGCCTACTAGTATCTCTCCTGCTGTTACTTATGCTGGCTGTAGTGCAATTGCTTTCTCTCTACTGGCAGATGAGATTGCACCATACCCTAAGTAGTTTGCAAAGGAAAATGGCTCCCATAAAACAAATCTTTCACACACTGTACAGGAGACTAAAGCAAGACTTAGTACTTCTAGGAATCTAGCTGCAGTTCTTCCATTTCTATTCCAGTCTGTGTCTCACAGCTGTTCCCCACAACAGGATTCTTAGCCAGTCCTTCATATGGTACAATAGCTGTTCCTTGGAGTAGCTATTTAACTACTAGAGTTCTAGAAACAGAGGTAAAATGTTTCTCTCTGTTACTGAACTGTCTGTCATGTGACCAGTTTCTTTATTAACTCTTATTTAACTGTTTTCTCTGTCTAATCTGTCTTCATTCTGCCTCTTTTTTCCCTTCTAATCTGCTTGCTGCCTGTACAGACCAACTCTACCAGCAACTTGAGCAAAACAGTCGCCTAACTAATGAACTAAAGCTGGCATTGAATGAGGATTAAACTGTAGTGTGACTATGATGTTAACTTGTTTCAAAACACCTTCTTCCAAATTTCCTTTTAAGAATGAATCAGTAAATGTAAAAATAAGCAAGAAACTTAGAATTATTTTTTTTTGAGCTGCTGATTCTGTGGTAAATTAACAGAAGAAATTCTCAGTTTCTCTTGGGAAAATATGGAAGTTCTTCTACTGGATGAGGCTTTTCATTATGTGTCTGCACACCTATTTTGGAGGAGCACTAAGCTCTTCGGCTGTGCAGTAGCTTTTTTTCACTTAAGTAAAGAGCTACAGCATTTTGCTGACAGTATCCAAAAAGTAACAGCCTGCCTTGCAGAAAAGCGCTCAGTTTATCTGACAGCATGAATCAGCCCTAAGATTTTTACCACAGTGAGAGAAAAATACTCACTAAAATTCCTATTTCTGTATTTCAAAACCAACTTAGAGGATACTTACAGCTGTTTGTCTAGAGACTTCGTGATAATTTTGCCTTACTATGAATTTGGCTTGTATTTGACATTAAAAAAAAAAAAAGAGAATGCGAGCTCCATCTGACAATACCTGATCAGTTTAAAGGTATGCTTGCATAGTATGAAGTTACTTTTATTGAATCCGGTAGGATGCACCACCAGAACATTATTCTCATTTATTGTATCAACTATGTGTATTAAGTGATTGTCCTATAAAGTGTGCATGCAACATAAGGCTACTAACTTTGAGTTTATTTATTTTCTAGAAGAAATAAATTTCTTAAAGGTCACTTCACTGAAAACAATAATAGCTTTAATTTTTTTGTTCTTTATGTTTTTAATTCTATGAAACTTTTAATTGTGTATCTGCAAAGAACTTATTTGCTTATTACCTACTTTAAAAAAAAGAGAAAAAAACCACTTATTGTCTCACGTTATTATAAGCAAAGAGCTTCCAGAACATTGTGTCTCTGTTTGCAGTGCATTTTCTCTAACAAATGCATCTGTAAACAGTTCTAAACTTCCATTACTTGCTGTTTGTTTTGTTAATTTGGAATTCTCTCTAGTTGTGTTATCTGGAAACATTGGTATTTATGAGCATGCACATTTCTTAACTTTCTAAACCCTCTGAGAGAAATGATGATTGCATGCCTTCATGTTCTGAGAATCAGTGCCTCCAAAGAACTGCTATTCATGTTTTAATTTTCTAATCCCACAACAGAGAAAGTGGCGCATGCCAAAGAAGAAAACCTTAGTATGCATCAGATGCTGGATCAAACTTTACTGGAGTTAAACAACATGTGAAAACCTTCTTAGCGGCAACCACACTATTTGTTTTATTATTCTTACACCTGCTTGCCGTGAAGCCCCATAAACATGTCTTTATTTTAGTTTCACCACAGTCACAAGAACATCTGCTAAATTATCAAGCAGGGGTCAGGGAAACACCAAAATGGGCAAGCCATATGCGGGTTAAGCGACATTACATTATGGTTTAAACGTGCCATTTCCCAACAAAAATGTTACCTACACTTTGTAGAGAGTTCAGCAATTCTCTATGCTTAGTCTTTGAAGAATCCTGGCTGTGGCAGAAAGTGTCCCACCTCAAGTGCCAACTACAGTTTTTACACAAGAAGAATGATTCGTGTTCCAGAGAGATCAGGTGGAAATGGTGCTATTTTAAACAAAAGGTTCTACTTGAAGTCTTTTGTTTGATATCAGACAAGTCAGGAGTTGTCCAGCACAGTAATTTATTTTTATGGGAATTTTACTAATCTGTGAGAATTTGGACTTTCTGTGCCTTCTGATTCAGTAAAACAAAAATATGTAAGCAGTGGAGACAAGTGAAGGCTTCTGAAGGTTATAAATTGTATTCTTGCAACTCAATACGGAAGTGTAGGTCAGCATTTCACCTTGAGTATTCATTTGATTGTATTTTTCATGTTGAAATGAAAGATTCAATAAATTCAGGACAAAACATTAATTTGGAAGAGATTGTGTTAACATGTATTTTATTTGTGGGGATTTGGGGTAGGGGAGGAATTTTTAAACTGATAATTGCTTCACTTTTTTCACACTTTCTTTGAGCAGTCTTAAAAGTATACCTGTATGTAAACATTGTATAATGATATGAAATAAAATGCACATTTTAGGACATTTTTTTAAATTTTGTTCTCCTGTGGTTTGTTTTCCATCACATCAGTTTCCTGTGCATCCCTGTGTAAACTCTGCACATGTGCAGTGTGTCTGATTGTGTGAAACACTGGCTCTTGGTCTTTTCTGTGTTGTTAGGCCACTGTATAGAAATGTGGTGGTTTGGACAGATGTGGATTTGTAGCAGCTCAGAGGGCCCCTTTGAG
The DNA here is from genome assembly GCA_013400775.1 of Chaetops frenatus. Classification (NCBI taxonomy): domain Eukaryota; kingdom Metazoa; phylum Chordata; class Aves; order Passeriformes; family Picathartidae; genus Chaetops; species Chaetops frenatus. Next base: position 44,400 of record VZTR01004233.1, read on the forward strand.
GGCCATATTGCAGGAGCCTGTCCCTGTCACTTGACTGCATGCCCAGGTGGGTGCAGAATGCAGTTATCCCCTAGTAGATGATAGAGCTTTCCAGAATTACTCATCATTGACCAAAATGGTTTTGGTAAGACCATTGCAGAACTCCCATAGACCTCTTTGGGCCATGCTCTTGGAAACACTACCATCTATTTGTATATTGTACCTGGTAATATCTGCTAATTTACTTCAATACAGCAATAAACCTTTGAAAATCATATGTCATGTTCATAAGAGATACTTTTGCTCAACTTTTCACTACTGGTTGCTAATTTCTACATATTTAGGTGTCTTTATTTGAATTGTGAGGTCTGGCAATGAGCAGCTTCAAGATTTGAAAAATATTTTTTATTCCTTCTTTTTCTGTCATATATTGCTGAAAGCTGATGCTGTCCATCCCTCTAGCAGCAAGGAGCTTGGTAGGAGACAGGTATGGATAATCTCCCAGATCACCAAAGAATTTCCATTAGTGGACCCTTAGCAAGCAACTGAAAACAGGTGACTTTATCAGCCACTGATGTAAGCTGGTGAAGGGGTAAAGTAATAGACAATAATTTCAGGTTAAGTGGGAGTCAGAGAGGGAAGGTGTACGAGCCTGGCTTTTTTTGATTGTGTTTTAAAGGGAGGAACTTTGTAACATTACAAGCTTTTGTGTGATTTATTGGCTGCTGCCAGGCCATCCTAAATGGAAAGGATGAAATCCGTGGCTTCATGTTTCTCTTGTCTTTTTGGGGAGCAAAATACATGTTGCAAGGCTCCTGCAAGGCCTTAGCTTGTACTGGAGACTGACAGATAAATTTCCAACTGCATAGTGCAGAGCTAAGTTACTGTAATCTCTTGCTTCTTCCTTGCTTAGCACAAGGAAGTGTCAGCTAGTTGAGCTCTAAGAGTTCAAGTCCCCATGCGTATGTGGCTTCCACTGGTGCTGCTGGAGTCAGGAGGGCTTCCCAGAAAGAAGTACTGTGCTGGGAATTGTTTGCAGAGTAGGACCCAAGGCAACCCAGAGAGCTGAAGGCTGTGCAGGAGTAGAACAGAGCAGCTCTTGGCCTCGAGTCTTACACAGCTGAGTGTGCTGCCAGCTCCACTGGATTGCTGTTATGGTCCCATGGTATGTGCTTGAGTCCTAAACAATGTGTCTGAGTGAGGTCAGACCCTTTGTTTGCTGCTTAAAATTGCTTTTCAGGAGTCCACAGACTGCTTTGTGGTTTGGGGAATCTGAGTTCAACTCTCACTGGGTGTAAGGGTTAGAGGAGGCTGTGGTTTTAGTGTCTCTTAATGATATGTCACCATTAATAGGGCAGGCATGTGCAAGTAAGGAGATAAGAATTAATCTGAAAAAAATCTGTTTGCAGAGTAGACCTCCCCAAAGTACACTGTTGCAGATAAAGCTTCATAATAGTTAAATAAAAGCTGTACAGTTTCAAGGAGAGCTGAATGGAGCAGTGAATGTGAGGATGAATCACACCAAGTGGCTTTTTTTGCTGGCTAGCAACAGACACATAAATACACATAAGGGTGTATTTGCTGGAGCAGGAAAATGGTTTTTACCATATCTCATAAGCCACTACCCCTCATGGGTTCTTTAGATGCAGTGTCTAATGAGACAAAACTCAGGGAAGCTACAAAGCACTGGCTTTTTATTTTTAAAAAATAAGTAAGTTGAGCCCTGATTTAACTCCATTCTAGCATATTTGCAGCTACTTTGCTATTTTAACTGAAAATTTGTTAAATCACAGAACCCTGCATCATTCAGCATTTTTCAAGATGTTTGTCCTGGTTTGGAGAGTCACTCACCCTTTTTTTTTATGCAAAAAGACATTTGGCAGTTTGAAATATATCCTCATTGTGCAGCCATGCTATGTAGTTGTCTGGTTTGGTTTTGGAGCTGACCTCTCTCAGTGAAATGAGTAGTTCTGAGAGCACCAGAACTGGCAAAACCTGACTTCTTGCAGATTCCTGTCTCATGGTTGGCTGTAAACTTGGAATTAATTCTTTTCCAGATATAGAGACATTTGTGTTGTCTCCTGCTCTCTCTTGGGATTTCTCGGATATCAAATAATATACAAGGCATGCTGCAGGGTGTGCTTTCCTTCCATCAGGACCCTCAGAGGCATGTTCTATCTTAATGGTTCCTTATGTTCACAAAACTTGCACAAATGTCATTTATCTTTTATAGTTCTGTGTGGTCAGTTCAATCAAGAGTTATTGAATGGGTGAGAGATAAGAAAGAAAAGGAACTTAGATTAAGAAACAAGGCTAAAGCAGTAGGCTGCACCTATATTGCACTGCCTCTCAGCTCTGGATCTGGAAGGTATTATTGTGTATTAAATGCTACTCAAAATCCGGGTTGTCAAACTTCTCTATACTGTTAATATCATAGGAGTATCTATAACACTGAGCTGTCTACGCCTGCTGTAATGTTCAATGGTAGCAAAAGAAGAAAGTGATTAGCCAACTTAATTTTAAAATTGGGGAAGGAAATACTCTACATGACTCAGCACACAGAAAAATAGAGTACTATTTTTCCTCAGGAGTTCTTCTGGGTGGGCTTCTTTTAATAATAAACAGGAACATAGTGAAAGATGAGGTGGGAATTGCAGCAAAAAGGTCAAAGCAGAGGAAACAAGGATAATGTTTTTTATCCTTCACGGAGGATTTTTTGAAAAGGCACACAGGAATAGCTCTTTTAATAGAGGGAAGGTGTATAACTTACTGTCTTCAGTGTGTGTTGTGTTCTTTCCAAGGTACAGAGAATCTGTAAAAGTTTGCATAATCCTCTTGGTTTCAGTTGCAAACCCATCTACCTTCCTGTAAGTCAGAGCCTTGCCAATTCATAAGCTGCAGCTTAGAATTGCATAAATGCAGGATACCCCTCAATGCCAGCAGCTTAGTGACCCATCTAGATAGTCCAGATGGAAACAATGGTAAACACAAGCAGATAGAAGTCTTACAGACACATAAAACCCCTCACTCCTTTCCATTTGTTATTTCCTGACTCGTAATGCACCAAAAAAAAGGACATTACATAGTATTTTGGATTTGAGTACTGTGGACCTTAAGGACACCACAGCACTGGCTTCTTCCTATCTCTTTGCTGGTTTGAGGAATAGCTGGATATAGATTAAACAGCATCTTTTTCATTAAAAAAAATAGAGCAAACACACAAAAACCCCAAGTCCTGCAGACCCAGCTGCAACTGCCAGTACCACGCATCATAACACACTGCATGCAGGGTTGTGAGAACATTTCTCTATTCTTCACAGCAAGATCATGGGTATAAAGGATTGATACATGTTTGAGGCCATGATCCAGCAAAGTGTTTTGAATCTCTTCCAGGGCCTGACTATGATCTGCTTTCTTGGGATTGTTCCTTTCTTTCTAGTTTTCATTCCTTGCCCTGAGAAGCAAAGAGAAATGTCAAGGAAGAATCCATGTGGTCTGTCACAGCCAAACATCATGGCAAACAGTGTTTCCTTGGCTAAAACCTGTGAAGTGCTACACCTAGTGAAAGTTGGCTGTGCCACTGAGGAAAATTATGCAGGTCTGGTGTTTCTACAGTCCATTTTGTGAAAGATTTATCAGGGTGGTGCAACTGCAAAGCTCTGGTGAGTTGTTTTAACTTGGGACACGTTGGTATTGATATTAACATGGAGATCTGTGTGAGTTTGCAGTTTAAAAATAGAGCATTTCTTTGCAGCCCCAACCAATAGTTTGTTATGTTTTTCTTAACAAGAATACTAGTTTGAGAAATAGCCTGGGAAAATGCTTCAGAATCTTCCCTGGATTATGTTTTTTTGCAGCCAGCAAGGATGAACCTGCCAGACTTCTTTCTACTTAATGTGGATTGCTGTGCTACTTCCTTATTTTTTTATTGTACACATGTAGACTGTGAAATAGGATAAAAGGGTGATGTAATTTCTGTAGGCTGTCCAGAAAAGAACAATCTGGAAGACAAATTAGGTGAGAAAATAAGAAGGGAAACAAGAAGATAGAATTGGACGTGAGGGCTAAAGGCCAGTTGGGAGGGTATAGAGAACATGAAGTTTATCTGCAGAGGGATGAACCCTCCCCTCTAAATGCTGCTGTGTTGTTATGCTTTGTCCTGCTCCTGCAGCCTCCACTTGTCTGTGCAGCCACCACATTCCTTTGCCACAGGGGAAAATGTTTGGCAAGGTCTAGGTAACAAGAATTCTTTGATACCCTCATCTGGGTTTAAAGTATGCAGAAACTTTTTCTGTAAAAATCCTTTCTGTGGTTCTTGCCACACTGGCAGAATCTGGGTAAAATTTCTCTATGCTAGCACTTCATTATCAATTATTTTAACCAGGAAATTACAACACTTCAAAAAATAAAAATAAAAATGTAAACCCACCATTTTTTGCTGCTTGTCAGCAGGTAGCAAACATGTAGCACATGTGTGTATGCTTTTATTACATTCACTTGCTGCTATATCTGAGTGCAAGGCATTTCCAGGAAATTAACAACTGCTGGGAAGGATTGTGGATACAAGAGACAGCCCAACTAATGACCCAAACTGGCTGTTAGTCCATGGGAGTTGCTCAATGCTGAGACTTACTGTCATAAATTGGAATGAAAAGCACACGAGCTTACGTGTCTGTGTGCAGGAGACACAGACATTATTGCCATTTTGAGCAATAACGTTATTGACTCCTCCCTCTGTGTCTCCTTCAATGTATGTGCTGCCAACAGTAGGAACACTACAGCTGGCAAAAGAACTGATAGGAAGGGTTTACTCAGATCCATTATATTTGTGAATCACAAGCTATTAACAGTTTGGATTTAATTAAAGAAAAATTATAAAATCCAGGTTTAAATTCAATGCAGATTGTGTAGGGATTTGTGCCATTTCAGCTAAGTTGTTTTAAAGATCATTTTACCAAACCACCCAGGTGCATACACAGCTTTGGCCATACACACATATGGAGTACATCCAGCTAAGCCTTCATCAAACAAACAATTCCATTAGAGCAAAGTCTCAGTGTTGCAGAATTGAGCTTTAATAGCCATTGCACAATGTAAAGTTCTCTCTTGTGTGAAAGCTGCTGTGACATTTGGTATGTAGGTTTAAAAACCAAACAGCTGCCCACAATGAGCAGTGCAATGTTATATTTCAGTTTCTAAAGAAAAGGCTGGTGTTTAGAGGTGCTGAGCAGTTCTCTTTGATCTGAGTAGGATACCTGCATAGTGTATTAAAGGTGTTAGATGGCAGAAAACCCTTTTTAAACTACTTTAAAACCAGAAAGCCCCAAAATGTTTTCCCAGTTCCTCTTTTGCCCATGTGTGTTTTGCCTGTGAATCAATAATGAAGACATTGCTCTCGAACATCAAGCATGTCACTATCAGTTATAGATGTATTTCTCAGACAACATGGGGATTTAGCTTTGCTTCTATTTTATTTTCCTTGTTGAGAATTTACAAGAATACAACAGCCCATATAAAAATGCTTTTTACTCACACCTGTTGTTTAAATTTGCCAGGCACTAAGTCAAGTAGGAACTTGTTAGCTTTCATTACAGCACTTGGAAAAAATGTCATCATCCACTAAGTAGAGCACAGCCTCCCCTCCAGCACCAGCACACCTTGAGCTTGATTCTCCTCTGATGAATGTATCCTTATCTTGCTTACCTTCACACTGCAGATTGCTTTTATTGGTGATGAAAGTTTGAAAAGAACCCAAGCTGAGTGGCATTGAGACATTGAGATGAGTGTGCAGGTAGTAAAACTGTTCTACTGAGTAATGTTAATCACACTAAGGCATAACTATAAGTTAAGTGTGTGATGTACATTGCTGTACACCAGAAAGTACAAGGAGCATCTAAAACAAGGAAATGGTCCTGGTTTCATTCAAGCTAAACGAAATAAATGACAGCATTTCCAATTCAAGCAGTTGTTGAGTTATTCCAAGTCACAAGAGAAATTAACTGTCTTACACTTAGGGTTTATTAGAGAAGTCACTCATCCCAGGCTGTTGTCTTCCCTCAGTAGCAAAGTTTAAAAAAATTTCTTAGTTGTTCCCCATAGCTCTGCTTGCAAAGGTACAAAAGAAATACTTTAGTTTTCGCAAATATACTATTGCAGTATAAACCTGTTCAAGTGTCATTAACTTGATTTATCCTGTATGGAAAGGGAATAAAGTAAAATCCCTGCTTACTGATTTGTGTAACAGATAGTAATTAGACATCTTGAGAGGGGCTCTTTTAAAATACATCTGAGTTTGGAGAGAAAAATACGAAGCAAAGGAGTGGAGTTTGTAGTATGCATGGACTCATTCCCATAAGAATATGCAAGCCCGGTGCCAAATGCCTCCACCCAAATACCCGAGGCATTACTAATTTGATAAGAGTCCTTTTCCTGTTTTTTACTAGCCTGTGCAGTTTCTCAAGCTATCTGTACTCTGTTCCCACGAAGAGCAATTTTAGTGGCACAGAACATCTGCAAAGCAAAATGAAGGTGTAGTTGCAGCACAGGTAGGTGAAAGCACACGAGAATGGATGGTCAGAGCAGTAAACATGTGGAAAATGGGCAGGCAACCAGCCTGCACATAGAGCTGGGTGAGTATTTGGCATAAACTGCAGAGAAGCCTTTTGCTTATGGGAGTAGATATCATTAAAAACGTGCTGGGGTTTCAAATAATGTTGAATGGCTTGGAAAAATCGCTAGACTAGGTAGTGAGGAGGATCCAGAATCTTCTTTCTAGAAGAACAGATAAGCACAGTAAATGAAAATCGGGACTGTGTTCTTCAGACAGGGTGTGCCTGAAGATTCACACAGAAAATCTGGAACCACGTTTTTCCTCCTGCTGCTGTATCTGTCCGAGCAAATGTGCCTGTTGTCTTTCTTCCTGACTTACAGACACCTTCTGTGGAGGTGACAGTTGGTGCTGGCACTTCAGGATGGCTGAATGCAGTTGCCTGACCCACTTCTCTCACCAGTAAGTGTCAGGCTGTCAGAGTCCTCACAGCCGCATCTTTGACTCACAGAATCTGGGACATGTTCATCTCATTAAGCTTTGTGTTTTGGGGAGAAAGGGCGGAAAGAGAGGTAGTTATCACCTCATTGTGAGGAGGTCTTTCTAGAGCAAGCCAGAAAGCTTTCCCAAGTGCCTGCACATGTAATTCTATCTTTGGGCATATGGGCCTCAATACCCTGTGGTTAATATGTTGAATCTTTCAAGTGTTTTACACCTTTCATGGCTTGTTACTTTGTTTTGAAACAACATACGTGAGTCTGAAAAGCTACAACTGGAAAAGTCAAACTCCCTGATGCTGTGTGGTGCCTCTGGCACTCTGAGCAGTGGTGATGCACACCATCATTTTCCATGGTGTCTTGCATCTCTGCCCAGTAAGTGGGAGAAAAGCTGGAGAGGGTAAAAAGGTTACACACAGCAGCTGAATTCTAATGATAAATACAAATACATTCTCAGGCACAAAATTGTTCTGTCCTCTCTGTGCTGCTTTCTACCAGAAGAGATTGTTACCTAGAGAATAACTTCAGGAGAAACAGGAAAAAAATTCTCCATGTTTTCTTTGGAGGGAGAGAGTGTGTGTGGTGGTTTTCTCTTTTTCACAGTGATACATTTCACAAATATTCCTTCACTACATTCTTTCAGCTGGTGAAAATTATTTTTCCTTTGAGTCCGAAAAGGTTTCAAGTAGACCCTAAATTAAAACTATGAGGAAATCACCACTGCAAAAATGGAATTTTAAAACCAATGTTATTGCAAAGAAGAAAAATAAATGTGTGTGCCCTTTGGCTGATCTGTAACCACAGCATGGTCTTTTCAGCATTCCTTTTCTTAACATGCAAAATATATTCCAAACTCCCATCCTGTTTTTTTAGGAACTGTGTCAGACTGCTTGCAACTTCTGAAACTAAGGCAGTAACAGTGTGGCACTATAAAACTTTCATATTCTATTTTATCGGAAGTATATAATGCCCAGGTGATACATCCTGAGTACCCAGGAAAATGAAGTAAATTAAGCAGAGCTGATGATAAACAAGTTGTTCTCACTGTCTGAAGACCCACTGCTTTTAATCCTGCTCTTTCTCTTGGTCCAGAGATCTTACATGCTTAAAAATTTGTTCCTGACATGTTTCTCAGCTGAGCTGCTGGGGAATTCACCAACCTACAACCTTAGTTTGGAAAAGACCCAAACCAACCCAAACAACTCAGGGGAAATTTTCATCTTAAACTCGAGCTGTGAGTATGCCCTTATTTCTGTACCTTTAGGGGAAAAACAGTGCCTGCTTTTATGACTGGATCTGACTGTCCTAGCATAGAATCTTATTGGTGCACATTGGTAGGGCAGCACTGTTACTGCAGTGGTCCATACACTGAGATCATGCAGCTCTTACCTTACTTAATAAATAATAATAATCTTAGAACTGCTATACTGACCAAAACCAAGCAAAAAAATGTATGTGGGTGAGGAGACTGTAATAACTGAGTTCAGTAAATCTGTGACAACCAAGAAGGCTCCCACGGCAGTGGAACCACTCCTTTTGCTAGTAGCTGGCTAAATGAGTGAGGGTTTTTACTGCCACCTACTGTACAAATGCTTCAAACCAGAGTGAAATAATTCTGTCTCTTGGTTCTCAAATAAATGAAATTGCATCTGAAAAGAGAGAGAAAGCAGAGCTTGATTTCTCACTACATCTAATATTCCCTTTATTTATCTTCTTTTCTAACCCAGAAAAGATTTGGGTCTTTTATTTCCTTCCTATGCTGAGAGTAGAAACATCAGGTTTGATCAAGTAATCATTATCTTTTCACTCTGTGCATTTTCCATCAACAGAAATTTTCCACATATCCATGTATACATAGATAATATTTTTAATTGCTGTTCTCCTATCTTTCTTCATTTTATCTAGTACAAACATAAATTACAGTCCTTTTTGACAACTTTAGCTCTTGTCTGTTGATTATATTCCATTAGATTCAACACTTTTAGATCCAGAAATCTTTGCAAAAGTTGTTAATCTTTAATTATTGGAATCCAGTTGGAATTATGGGAATCCATTGGATTAATGGACCATTTCATTGTTTCACAATAAATCCGAAAAAGAAAACAAAGGAGCTTCCTTACACTATTACTTTCTTCATTTTTAAAAGCCCTTTCCTACACATTCATCCTACAAGCTTCAGTCTGGGTCTGTGGCGGTTACAAATGGTATTTAATAATATGAAAGAGCAGAGATGTGCTCATGATTTCAGGTCTGACCAGCCCTTTATCAGGGGAATACTAATACTTGTTTTCTATCTTTCAAACCTTACACATTGTTTGTTAAAACATTACCCATTTTTTTCAATGGAAGGGTTACATTTAGGGGTGTGTCACTGCAGAGTTTCTCAGCGAACTAGAAAAGCAAACTGAGATCATCACAGCGAAAAATAATGTGATCAAAGTCCAGACCTACAAGTAGGAGCAGCCGTAATAACATCTGTTAAACATTGCTGAGACATCAGAATCCACAAAAGCATTTGCAGAAATGGAGGATGACTGATGGAAGTCATAAAGTTGTTTTCAAATTTCCTGATTTTTTTTATTTTTTACCCCAAGAGTTATGTCTTGGGAAATGCTGATGAAGCCTCACAATTTGCAAATGCCTGATGTTTCCACAAACTGGTGACTGTCAGCAGCAGAGTGAGCATATTGTACCTTTTGCTGGTGGGCTACACCACTGCAGAACAGCACAAAAGCTGCTGCCCACCTTCCTGTGGTTTCCCAGCTCACATCATCACAGTGTTATGAGAAAGCCAGTGAATGCTGTAGCATGCAACTGAAGAGCAAGATAACTGGGAAGATACATCAGCACTTTGTTTGAAGATCTTGTATTATTGAGCATTTGGTCAATAATAGAGTCTTGGAGGCTCTAAAACCTTAAGGGATTCTTGGTAGTGAGACTCCAGAACTGGGCCCAAGTGGAGGTGAGTGAGCACAGCCCTGCCTTGCTGAGAGACCCATTCTTTATCATCTGAACACAAATCCAGCAAGTATAGCCTGGCAAGGAGGCAGAGCAGGGGAAAGGTCAGCTGGCTTAGTGCTAAACCAACCATGTGGACTTTTCCCACCATACCAGAGGAGTCTCCAGATTGACTTTTCTGGCTACGTTACATAAAGAAGATGGATTACAGCTGAGACTCTGTGCCTATACTTCTGAGTCACTGATGGACAAGAATAGAAGAAAAGCATTGTCTTTTTTGTTAAATTAGAATTGGATCAGCCTAGTGCTTGCTGTGCTCATTTTCTATTGCTATCAGCAGAAAAAGTAGAAAATCCTCAAAACATTGTGAGCCTGATACCTCAATTCAAAGTTAGCAAACCCAGCAGTTAAGAGGAAGATAAAACAGGTAACAATAGGCCAAGTTGTGCTACTGGGCTTAGCACAAAGCTCTTCATTAAGGCAACCAGAGAAAAATGGCATGCTCTGTTTCTGGCCCATTCAAAAGTGTGATGTCAAAGAGTGTCTGTGCTGATCAGGTTGAGGTAAGAATGCAGAGAATTCTGCTGCAAAATGCTTCCACAGACAGTTTAACACAGTGAAAATGAGTTACAAGAGAGTAAGTACATCATCTTGTACCAGTTGGGTATGAAGTCCTACTGTGATAAGCAATGGAGTTTTATTGAAAAAATACTAATGAGCAATGTCTGCATTGAAAAGGGTAGCATCTGGTCTGCATTTGACTTCACACATGAAAGCCATTTGGCCTTTCTGCCAAATCCTGCAATTTTTGAGCTCATTGGACATGAAGAAGATTAACCCTAGGTTAACATCTCAAAAAAGTGAGCCATACTTGTAAGCAGAAGTGAGGAGTCTGTCCTTTTAGAACTCTGCATATGCCAGCTGTGCCATCCACACTTTTCTAGGCTGAAACCTGATACTACATCCAGTGCTGGAAGATTCAGCTGTTGTAAGTAATTCCTGACAAATCAGTTCAAATTTGCTCATCTTGTAGTTAAAAGGTTTTATCTGTGTGCTAGCCTAGCTTGCTGTACTTCTGCCTGGCCTACATTTAGCAGCAAGCTTTTTTCATTTGATTCTGCAAACATTTGCTGGGGAGTGCAGAGTTAAGAAATTATTTTGTGGCTTGAAATATTCTTCACCTTCTCTATCTTTTTATTATGCATCAGTGCAATGAAAACGTTGCTTAAAACCAGGCTATTTTGTCAGAGCCACATTGGGGCCGGTAGGAGTTACAACCTCACCTCCAGCAGAAGGACAAGTGAGTGGTGCTGAGCCTGCTGGGGCTTTGGGCATTCCAGTTACCCAGCAGAGAGGACTTGTGCTTCAAAAACCTTTATTTTCAAAGAGTAAGACTCTGGGGAGGATTCACAGGGATTTGGCTCATTTTTCCAAATACCACCTGTAACTGCACGAGGACACAGCTGGTGGCTTTTGGTGGTTAACTAAAGGAACCAGCTCTAAGTCCCCTGTACTTGGCACTGGTGAGGCCACCTCTCAAGTGCTGTGTCCAGTTCTGTGCCCTTCATGACAAGAAGAACACCGAGGTGCTGCACTGGGTCCAGAGAAGGACAATGGAGATGGGGAAAGGTCTGGAGCACAGGTCTGAGGAGATGAGGGAGCTGAGGGTGTTTAGCCTGGAGAAAAGGAGGTTCCGCGAAGACCTTGTTGCTCTTTAGAACTCCCTGCTCCAGGAGGGTGTAGCCAGGTGGGGGTCGGGCTTTACTCCCATGGAACAAGTGACAGGATAAGAGCACAGTCTTAAGCTATGCCAGGGGAGGTTTAGGGTGGGCACTAGGACGAATTTCTTCACTGAAAGGGTGACATGGGAATGGGCTTACCCAGGAAGGTGTTGGAGTCACCGACCCTGGAGGTGTTGAAGGAAAGACTGGACGTTGCACTTGGTGCCATGGTCTAGTTGATACAGCGGCGTTCGGTCACAGGCTGGACTCGCTGATCTCAGAGATCTTTTCCAGCCTAATCGTTCCTGTGATTTTGTTCATCGCCCTGGCCGGCCAGTCGTGCCCTAGCCCCGGGGAGGCGACCCGAGTGCTGCGTGTCCCGCTCGGCGGAGCGAGCCCGTTTGCAGCCCGCGGTGAATGCGGGCGAGCTGAGCTGCGCTGCGCTGTGCTGCGCTGCGCTGCGCTGTGCTGTGCTGTGCCGTGCTGTGCCGTGCTGTGCTGTGCCGTGCTGTGCCGTACTGTGCCAGCCCGCTACAGGCCCTGCCGGAGCCCGTGAGGCGGCGGCGCTCGATGCGCTCGGGGCTCGGCCCGGCGAGGCGGTGCCTGTGGCCCGGCGGTGCCATGTCCGCCCCGGCCATGTCGGGCCTGGCGCGGGCTCTACGGCGGGCGGCGGCTCCCGGGAGGGTCCCCGCGCCCTGCAGAGGGGGCGGCAGGGTCAGGGCGCGGCCCTGGGGCTGGGGGCTGGCGCTGGGGCTGGCTGTGGGGGTCCGGGCGGCGCCGGCGGGAGGCGAGTCTGAGGAGGAGAAGCCGCCTCCCGCCCCGCGGTGTTTCAGCGCGGCCGTGGAGAGGAGCAGGGACCTGGTGCGGAGGATCAAGGTGCTGAGCGGGGGGACCGCTGGAGGCTGTCGGTGCCGGCGCAGCTTAGGCCAGCTTGGTACAGGGCTCTGTGGAAGTGTGGCACAGTATGGGGTACCTGAGAACAAGGGAGGGCCTTAAGGGCTGTAGGAAGGAGAGGCGAGAGCCCTACGAGGGGCGGGCGAGGGCACTTGGCTCAGCCTGGAGGAGAGGAGAGGAGAGGAGACGGAGGGAAGACCTCACTGCGGGCTGCAGCTTCCTCGTGAGGGGAAGCGGAGCGGCAGGCACTGATCTCTGCTTTCTGTGAGGAGGGAATGCCAGGAAAATATGGCAGGAGAAGTTTATATGGATATTAGGAAAAGTTTTTATACTTAGAGGGTGGTCAGGCACTGAACGGGCTCCCCAGGGAAGTGGTCACGGCTCGCAAACCTGACAGAGCTCAAGGAGCGTTCGGGCAGCGCTCTCAGGCACAGGGTGGGATTCTTGGAGTTCTCCTATGCAGGGCCTCCATGATCCTTGTGGGTCCCTTCCAACTCGGATATTCTGTGATTCTGTTTAAAAAGCTCGTTGTAGTTATTTTGAAAATCCAGCTGAAGGTTCTTTGAGATCTTGTCTGCCAGTAGGTGATGCAGTTTTGCCGGTTGCATATCAATTCTCATGTTTTGTTTCTTTTACATGTTCTGTTCAGTAATTTAATTGCAATATTAATGCAAAAATACTACATTGCTATTCTTGTTAGGTATGTTTTTCCCAATGGTTTAGTTAAAATGTCAGTTTTGTAAAAGCACTTTGTACCAGTTCAACCAAGCTGGTACGTAACAAAATTTCAACTATAATTTGACAACAATACACAGATTTATTTGTAGGGTTTTTGTAGCTTTTTCAATTCAAGGGTTTGGGAGGAGGTGTTTTTTAACTGTAAAGATCCTTCTAAATGTCTTTTTTTTTTTTTTTTGGCAGGATGAAGCAGGAATCCCAGGTATATCAGTTGGAGTTTCTGTAGATGGAAAGGAAGTCTGGTCAGAAGGTTAGTATGTGGGAGTAGTAGTTGTGCATACTGTCAAGAACTGATGAACATTTTAAAAATGAACAATTTAGCCAAACTAATCAGACTGGGATTGTGCTTACTTGATGTCCCATCTCCAGACAGTAGCCAGAAATGGGTGCCTAGGGAGTATCAAATGACACCTTCCTTGGTAAACTTCAATCATTTCCAGGAATTGATCATTTGTTAACTTCCTGAGTATGCTAGTATGTCTCACCAGTTAGATTGGAGAACCTTTCTTCCATGAATTTTTTGGATTAGCCTTTGAATGTACTCTGGGCATAGAGCTGCACAGTGGTCTGGCAGCATTGTATGTAGGAGGTAAAGAACTGTTCTCCCCACAGGAACTTCCTTAATAGTCAAAGGAATAACAGCTTACATTTGGTGACCTGTCTCCCATTTGTGGGCTGAGGTGCAGTTTTACTGGGAAGGTACTGGCATTTAACAGGTGTTACTCTTTCAGAAATCACAAATTATTTTTCTGGTTACACAGTATAGTTTTAAGTAGAGTCTGATAGTACTTCTCATATTATGTAGACATTTGATGTTTTAAAAAACCCATCAAAATGCATATCTGTTCTCAGAAATATTTTAATGAGTTTCAAAAAACCCAGTTCTGGGTTGTTTGGGTCTCTTCCTCCCTTTTTCATGGGGGGGAAAGTAGGAACAGGTGTAAGTTGCATATATACTCTGTGAGCACAGTACTAAACCTTTTTTCTTGCTGATGGGAATGCTGTGAGGTTTGGAAGATGTTTTCACTGGGGGGAACAGAATCTCCATTGACAAACACCAGGCACTTGAGTAGCAACTATGTAAGAGAAAGTGTCTTGGGCAAATGGCATGTTATCTGTTTTATTTCTTGTACTTTGTCAAGGTTTGGGGTTTTTCCTGAGCAGTTCATTGTTAGACTACAGTTTTATGTAGACAGAGGTGCCTTGCTTGCAGGCCTTTCTTGTACTGAAAACTGCAAATATGTCATTGCTGTGTTTTCTTGCTTTTATGCTGCAACATCACTTGTACTTTCTTCAAACCTGGCTCAAACTGAAGACTAGTTTGGCAGCTTGATAATGCCGTATTAATTCCAGTTCTTGCTACCAGACTTGTGGGTTGGTTACATAGGAAAACACTGTTATGGAGACTGTTAAACTGTATTTTAATTTAAGTCGGGCTGGGTGATGTTGAAACATGGTAACACCTCAGTTTTGTGAAACCTTACAGCTAAGGTAATTGGTGGGAATTTGTGAGTGATTTCCTTTCTCACTTTCTGTATTGATAAAGTAAGACTCTTTACTCCTTCAGCCATTAACTCAGAACAATAAAAGGAGTGCTTATGACTGTTGGTCAGTTATTTTACAGTCTAGATTTTGGTCTCTTTGGGTTTTTTTACACTGAATATTTGACCTCAGGAGTGTAAATTTTGGCTTAATCTTCAATCTCATTTATCATTATGTTTGTGGTAGTCTTAATCAGCAACTTGGGATGCCATTGTCTAATCCAATGGGCTCTGATTAACTGCTACTACTACAGTAAAGTGTTATTAACTGAATTGAAGCAGGGGCTGGGGTAGTCCAAATCTTCAGATCCCAGTTTAGCTGGAGGGAAAATATTTGAAATGACCAGTGAATCTAATTCATAGCATACAATTAATTCAGCATGTCTCTGTGCAGAGGACTTACCAGAGTGTTTTTGTTTCCCTAAAGGTTTGGGCTATGCTGACGTAGAGAACCGTGTGGTGTGTAAGCCAGAGACCATCATGCGCATCGCCAGTATCAGCAAGTGTCTTACAATGATGGCTGTTGCTAAATTGTGGGAAGAGGGGAAACTGGATTTAGATGCTCCAGTGCAGAAATATGTCCCTGAATTTCCAGAAAAAGTCTATGAGGGTGAAAAGGTATGTAATTGTTTGTTGGTAAGAGGGTTTTTAAAATTTTTGTTCCTGTGACGACATAGCTATCTGTGTATAGGTGCCTGATCTGCACTTACTCCTACAAAACACTCAAAATCATTTACACAGGTACTGATGTCTCCTGCTCAAAAAAGCATATTTGGATCTTCACTTTTATATCAAATGTATAGTGTCCACATATATACTTTTTTTTTTCATACTGTGTTTGATATGTGATATTTAAAAGGTCTTACACCTTTGTCTGTTCTTTGTCATGGTGAATTTTACTTTTTTGGTGATTTAGTGTTTGTCTTTTAATGAAGAGAGCTCACATTATCCTGTCTACCTAGGTCACTATTACCACAAGACTGTTAGTTTCACACTTGAGTGGGATTCGTCATTATGAAAAAGATATTACAAAAGTGAAAGAAGAAAAGGAAAAGGCAAACAGAGCACTTAAGCTAACAAAATCCCATCAGAACAAAGAACAAAAAGAAAAAGAAGGTAAAGGGGTTGAAAAAACTGATTGTGTCAAACAGAAGAAAGAACACGATAGTGAGACAAAAAGCCGAAATTCAAAGCCTGGCAAGAGTGACAAGGAGTTTGAACAGGAAGAGTATTATTTGAAGGAAAAATTTGAAAGTGTGATTGAATCACTGAAGATATTTAAAAATGATCCTTTATTCTTTAAACCAGGTGAGTTTCTATTAATGTAGACCAAAATATGCTCTTCTGGTGAGAGTTTTGTTTCAAGTAGTTTTACGTGTAATGATGATAGTAGAGTCCAGTGAAGAGTGTTTGTGTAGTTTGTTCTGCTTCCCTCCCTTTTTTTTTTTCTTCACATGCCACATTAAAAGCTCAACAGGGAAGTATTTGGTCTGTTCTGAATAAACCATCTGGTCATGTAATATTTATGTTATAAGACTTTTCTCCCAGGAGCAGTAAGTAATGCAGCAACTCCTCTGAAACATACCAGATAGTGGATTTATAAATGCTAAAGCAGACTATAATCCTGGTAACAAATTTATATCTACAAAGTATTTTGTAAGCAGATACCAACTTGCTGTAGTCATGTTCTAGGCCTTCTAGATAGGAACCAATAGCAAAATATTTTACTGAGGCACTAAATCAGATCCTAAAAAAAATTACAGAAAAAACATGGAATCACAGAATTACTGCAGTAATTTATTGTTTGGATTATTTAAATTAAGTCTAGAGAAGACTTGGAGGAACTTCAGGTGTAATTTTTAAATGAGTTAGGTTAAGGTAAATTATATGCATTGCTGATAAATAGTAAATAATGTGCATTTAAGGGAAGAAGAGTAGAAAGAGGGAGAAGTTAAACACTCATCACCTTGGAGAGCTCTAGGAATCACTTCAAGTAAGAAATCTGTCTCAATTGTAAGCACTTTAGCAGTTGCTCAATATGTAGATGTTTCATAGAAGGCATTAGCACTAGGATGAGATTTTTAGAAAATTAAACATTGTTTTGTAAATAAATTCTATTGTCTTAAATAATATGCATCTTTGTGCTCATATAATCTTTTGGGATATTCTAGAACTAGAAACATTGTGCTAAAAGTGATGAATACCCTTGAAAAATGTGAGTACTGCTGTTGTTTTCTCTTCTCCAGGATATGGACACACAAAGAAGTCACAGTAGCTGAGCATCTTTTAAGCAATAATTTTATGGCTTGTGTCAGCTTTCCAAATCCAAACATCCTTGTTAGACCTGGTGTGGTAAATCTCATGGAAAGGATATTAAACGTCAGTGTTGACATCTTGGCATGGAACCTGACTGTGCATACAAATGCCTGGAAGATTTTAGTACTGTTCTCTTACCAGGATCTGTGTCTGCTGCAGTACAGAATTTCCTAGGCCTAGGACCAACAATGGTTGATTATTAATTGCTATAGATAGTTTTATTTGCACTTATGATTCCATTTAAGTATCATGCAATTAACATGGGGTTTTTTCCCTTTCTCACTGTGCTTCTTTAAGGTAGTCAGTTCTTGTACTCAACATATGGCTTTACTCTCTTAAGTGCTGTCGTGGAGAGAGCTTCAGGGCAAAAATTTACAGATTATATGCTGAAAATGTTTCGTGATTTGGATATGCCATCAACTGTCCTAGACGACAATGAAGCAATGATCTATAACAGAGCAAGGTAAATAAGGGTGGAACTCTTAATTCTTGCACAACTCTTGCCCTTTCTATTTTAATTAACACAGCTGAATTAAGAATGTGTGATTTTTTTTTTCCCCCCAGACATTTGAATGAAGTGTTGTATGTTACCTCAGTATTAGTTAAGTAGCTGGTTCCAATGCCACGGTACTGGTTCTGTCATGAGCATGTAAAATTACAGAATAAGTATTTCTTGTTCTAAGTGTGAATATGGGAGGTGAGGGGAGTCACCTTTGAAGGTGACTTCAAAGTTTACATTTACTTTGGGCACAAGTAAACACATAAATGCAAATAAAATAAGGAGTAACTAGGAGATGATGTTGGAATATATAGTTACCTTAGTTTGCTTAATGTACTGGCATTTAAAGGGTTCCATGGAATTGTAATAGTCTCACAGTAACACAGGGTTTTCATAGATCAAATTGCAGCATGAATCTTGACCATAATTAAAATTCTGTTTAACACCAATTGATTTTTTTTAATTAATTTAACATAGAAAAAAAAATACCCCCCTGGCCCCCCCTCCACTCCTACAAAAGCAAAACAAAAGACACCTATAAACCAACAAGACAAGAGAAATTTTTGTAAATGGATAATCAGTTCCAATATAGTGGATCAGGCTAGGGTTTCTTGTCTTATTTTATTGACTTCCCTGTCTGGGCTCACAAATTGATTATTGACTCCCCTGTTAAATTTTGGTGTGGGATAAGAATTCTGTTGAATGACAAAGCAGGTTATAGTAGTAGCCTCATGAAAATGAGACTCAGACTTTTAAAAAGTTTGGCTTCTCAAATGCTCTCAAAGAATGATGAACGTGTTGAATCTGAGGTTTATACTACCTACAAGTACATACTGAAAGTGTGTGTGTGC
>VZTR01004315.1:0-83763 GCA_013400775.1 Chaetops frenatus
AGGCAGGTCCTGCTTAACCAACCCGATCTCCTTCTATGACAACGGGACCCACTGAGTGGATGAGGGAAAGGCTGTGGATGTGCCTTCTTGGACTTTATCAAAGCCTTTGCCACCACTTTCCACAGCATTCTCCTGGAGAAACTGGCTGCCCCTGGCTTGGATGGGTGCCCTGTTCCTTGGGAAAAACCTGGCTGGCCATCCAGTCCCAGGGAGTGGTGGGGAATGAGTTACATCCAGCTGGAGCCATCACCAGCTGTGCTTCCCAGGGCTCATCACTGGGGCCAGCCCTGTTTAACATCTTTAGTGATGATCTGGACAAGGGGACTGAGGACACCCTCAGCAAATTCACAGAAAACATCCAGGTGGGCAGGAGTGTGGATCTGCTGGAGGGCAGGGAGGCTCTGCAGAGGGACAGGCTGGATCAAAGGGCTGAGGCCACTTGTGTGAGGTTCAACAAGGTCAAGAACTAAGTCCTGCACCTGGATCACAAAACCCCCAGGCACCTCTCCAGGCTGGAGGGTGCCCAGGGGAACAGGACCTGGGGGTGCCAGCCAGCACCAGCTGAGAGCAAGAGCACAACCAGACACCATCACCTGAGAGCACAACCCACAGAAACCCAGCTTCTGATCTGCCTGAGGTACAGGAATTGAAACAGTACCCTCAGCAACCCCAGAGCCCAACTGATCCCCCTCACACACTCTTTATTTCATGCCTTAAGCACTGATTGTTCTCAGCCTTGCTGAATGCTTGCTTTCTTAAAAGAAGCTGTAGTTAAGAAAAATGTTACAGTTTTCTATTCAAAATGCTTTATTGCAAGCATCCTGACCAACTCTATAATGGCATTTTTTAAACTGATTGCCTTGTACTTGAATAGTTTAGTGATTATAAAGCTAAATAATCAAGATATACCCACCAGATAGCATTTTATAGGAAAGATTTAATCCATTTTCTTTAACGTCAAGGTGTAATAATTACAAAAGAGAAGACAAGCATGGCATTTTTGTAAATATATTTCCTAACAAAGTTGCTCATTACTTAATGCACTGGTCCCTCTCTTGAATTCTTTAACAAGGTAACAGAGAAGCACCATTCTGAGAGGAATTTTTCATTCACCTAAAAGCAAACTCAATTCTTTCCAACAGGGGAAACAAAATGAGGAATGACCTGAAACCCTCCTTGAACTAAAGAGCTTGGGTTTTTTCCAGAAACCTAATTTGTTTTTCATTGTCTTTTGCATTCCAGAAGGAGAAGCTACTCCCTCAGTCCTGAGTAATGCACTCCATGGTGAGCCACTGAACCAACAGGAATGTTTTGTTTGGAATCACTCCAATAATAAACTGCACCTGTCTATTTTATACCCTGCCTTGCAGCTCTGGTGCATTGTCTCCTTCTTCCCAGTGACCCGTCATGCCCATCTCCCATGACACAGCTTTTAATTACTCCTGCCAAAGACATCCCTCCTGGCTCAGGAAAAAGGGAATGTCCACCAGACAGGAGACAACTAAGGCAGCAAAAATAAAAATCCCATCAGGCAGCAGGAATCAAAAGATCAACTCAATAACAAACCAAGTGTTCTCCTTTTGACATTCAATAATATAATACCATGCTCATTTTTTAGAAAGAAAAATTGCAAAGTCACTTTGAAGTTCTCAGTTTGCACACGTGTGGAGCCTGAAGTGACCTCCATGATGGGAAATGGCCCAAGACAAAGGAATTGCATTTCAGACCATTCTGCACTGCTACCTAGAAGTTCAGAAAATTTATTTTTTGCACAAGTGACTGCTGCAAAAATGCTGCATATTTAATGACAATTACCAGTTCGCCATCAATATTTGTCCTTGTAGCATTTCAAATTATTCAGTGGAAATAATGAAGCTGTCATCTAAAATACTATACGTATCGTAAAATTTTACGTCCCACTTAAATCTCAGAAAAGAATGACAATAAACTTTGATTAAATACTTGCCTGTAACAGAGTAAGATGTCAACAGGCAGCAGTAAATTCAGAGGGATTCCTATTGACTGCATGCCAGTTTGCTGAGAGCAACTGCATGCAGAGAAACTGTGCTGGCAGAACCCTGGCCTGGGCATCTCATCAACTAAGGAAAATGTTACTTTTAAAAGCAATAAGAACCAAATTACAATAGGATAAATTTCTTATAACCCTCCTGAATGTCTTCATCTCATGACAACATCACAGATTTATTTTTTTCCCACATTGCACAACCAGCTTTAGAGGAGAAAGCATCCAGGGCTTGCTGTGCTCAGTCATCTCCGGCAGATGAATGTCACACTCCACTGAAATCCTGGCTCCTGGCTGACTTTGCTGAATGCCAGTCAACAGGTAAGAACACAGGAGTAGAGAGGTGTCAGTCTGTCAGGGAAAGCAGTGGTGTATGGAATAAATTTAATTGCACTGGTCCATCACTATTATCAGAACCCCACAGAGGGAAAGGGGATGCAAAAGAGATGGAGAGGAAGGGAGGTCAAGAGCGTGAAAGGAGGTGAAGCTGTGAAATACAACCAGCCAGTCACGACAGACAAGAGGAAACAAACACAAACCAGGACATTCTTTGGGGCAGGGTGGGGGGAGAAAAACAAAACAGATGAGACAATCCTTAAGGTTTTAAATCAAAATACTTGGTCAAAATGCAACTACAAAAACATCTTTAATAATGCACAATGAAGGAAAAGGGAATAACAATGCGGGAGTATAAGAAAAGGAAGACAAAAAGTACTAAAATTAAGAGGCAATGATAATGAATATGGAAAAGAAAAGTATGTCTGGAAATATGTTACAAAATCTCCTTAAAATCAAAACTCTCACCCAAATCCCTGCATCACTGGCCACAATCCTGTCCCTTACCAATGTACATGTGAGCATTACAGAGGTTATGAGAAAAAGATGATGACAAACAAAAAAGCAGTATCTGTTTTTCTTTCCTATACATCCTCTACTGTAATTTGGACTGTTTGCCCATTTATTTTTTTTCTCTCTTTATGTAAATGCACTTAAGAAAACTGATTTGTGACTCCAAGGAAGCCCCAGGAAAGCTCAGCACAGGAGAAGCACGTCAGTGAGCAGCTGCCAGGCCTGCAGAGAAGGTCCCAGAACACCTCAGTGCAGCATCTCTACACTCAAGGTTAAAACAACCAACAACCTGCAGGAGGTTACCCATGGAGAGATCAGCTCTGGTGTGTCTCCTACCTCACACAAGAAAGACAAGTTGTCACTTAAAGGAATTTGCTGCACCTTCACCTGCTGAGCTTGGGCACAGAAGCAGAATTAGTTCTACCTCGTGATGTTGCACAATCCCTCCTGAATGAAAGAGAAATTGCTCAAGGGGCAGCTGAAAGTAAACATGGGTTCACTGTATCCCCAGAGAAAAGCACAGAAATTCAGGGTATTGCTCCTAATAATTAACATAGCGTAGCAACCTGAAAACAAAGTATAAGAACATAACATAATCCATATTAGTGTTCTGCAGGGGTTTTTTTCCTCTTTCCTCCCAATTTTTTCATTTTTTCCTCCATTATCCCTCCTCCTTTGTAAGTGAGGGAATCTACACAGGTGGGTTGAACAAGACTGATTGCAATTAAGATTTATTGTTGAAATTGCTGCTATGGTATAATTGAAACAGGTGTCCCTCTATTTCCTTCTCTGTACTGCTTTGTTCCAAATGCTAAACAACATAAAATATTGTAGAAACCAATTACATAAATAAGTCCAATGTATTAAAATATTATAAAATATACATGTATTTTCAAAACTTTGAGGAAGAAAGTAATAGTGAATGTGCTCATTCCAATAGTGTACAGAATCCACTTCATCTTGTATCTTTGCACAGGGGCAGAATAATTTTAGTGGAAGAATTCAGGCATTTTAGTTCCGAAAAAAAAGAAGGTGGTATTTTATGCATCACCCATTGCACCACACCCATGAATTTCCAAACATTTTATTTTTGAAAACTTCAGGTGCCATCTTCAATCTCAAAACTTGAAAAAAAATTCTAAGGGGCTTATTACAAAGGGCAAACTAACTGTGCTCTCACACAGCCAGTGACCCCGAAAAGAAAACTTTTGTGTTCAGACATGGAAAGCTGCAAAGCTTTTGTACCTTCTGGTTTGATTATTATGATTTTATTATGGTTATTCAAATTATGCTACTCTTAATAGTGACACACCTTGCCCATTTTCTCATAAGCATAAGAAACCTATCACTGATTGTTATCCAAGAGATACTCCCAAAGTAAACTGGCAATTTGCAATGTATTGGGAATAGGAGACTCTTTTTCTCTTGTAGCACTCAGGAACCACCCCAAAAGTGAGTTGGCATTAACATAGGATACTGAAAATTCATAAACAATAGTGCAGCAGATGAGGTTGATCTAAGTTGGCAAAAGTCTTGTTTTCAGATACAGTGAATGCTAATGATAATAAATAATTGGAAATACCATCTGGACCCTTTAAAAAACATCTTTTTCCAAGTCTGCAATTGAATCTCTACAAAAAGAGGATCAATGCAAAAGAAAATGAAAACAGTAAATTAAAATTAGATTTATGCCAACTACTTAAAACTAAGAGCTCATTTAGAAGCAGTTAACACAAAAATGTGTTCTAGTTCAGCTGCAGAGTCTGGCCTAAGCCCATAAAGCAACTCTGAGAGCTCCCACTATCCATCAGGAAATGTTCAGAATCTGCAGGACCAAATACTAGGCTATTTTTTATTTTTATTATTACTACTATCTTTTTCAATTTTGTCTCTAATTGATCCACAAATCTCAGAACTGAGCTTTTAAAAATTGCAATAAAGAAGAAAATACACCCAATACCACAGATGATCATCAGTCAAGGGTCTAGATGAAATGTCTGAGATCTGTTCTTGACCAAAACAATACAAACAGCAAGCCATGACCTTTGGTTCTTGAGGAGAACTTCCCACTGTACACACAGGTTTAGCCAAGTACCAAGTGTGCATGTAAAGTGCACTAGACATTTTTTCAGCTGGGTTAAGTTACTTCTGGCTAATGTACCCTGACCTCTGCTTGAACCATTTTTACATAATAAAGCTGTGAATTTTAGACAGAGTGTTTAATTCCCACTGTATTTTGCATAGATCATTTAGTACTTAAAATGGGGATAAATCAAATGTAGGAAACACAATATTAACAATATTTTCTGTGTGCCTCCACTTTGCCTATGAGGTGGAACTTTAATTACATCATTAATAACAATGCCTGCATTTTCAGTCAGTAGTGCATCATTCCTCTAGTGCCATTTAAACTGCATTTGGTCTTTAAACTGCTCCACCCTCTGGAACTGGTTCACTGATTATATTGGAACAGCAGCCTCATCCTGCTTACATCTCAGCTACAATGGCATAACAGAAGAACTTAAAGGCAGCAATCACTTATCATGACCTTAAATGGTTTATTTAGAAACCTTTCCTGATATTTTCTCTCTCCAGAAACTTTCTGTAGATTTAAAGGTGACAGTTGTTTTTGGGAAAGGAAAAAAAAAATCCCATCAATGTTTTCCCCAGTTATTCAGAAACCAAATTGTCTTAAAAAGCATTTTAAAAAATGGTGTGAGCACACCTACAGCTGCTGGATCTTCCCAAATCAAGTGACAAAGTTAAAACCTGAAGACTGCATGAAAAAATGTCCAAAAAAGGTAACTGTCCTTTGGCAGTGCCTTCATGGTGCACCCTGGGCTCACAGAAGGAGAAGAGAGGGAGGTGACAGAGGACAACTAAAAGGAAGGTAAGGGAAGAAAACCCAGGAGAAGGAACTGCCTTTGCTGTCAAAGGTTCACTGACCTGGGGCTGTCTCAGAGAGGCTGAAGGACCACGCACTGAGGTGGGAGCTCCCACAAATGATGTTTGCTGGGTTCAGAGCCAGCAGCTGCCCTCCCACACTGATCTGGTCTTTATTTGCTCCAAAGTAGGAAAAAAAAAAAAAAATGAACCCCAAAGAACCCAGATCGATACCAACCAGTCATCCCTGAACAGGTTTTCCAGCTCCTGCTGGAGAGCTGCTATTTTAACTTTGCTACCAGATGAAAGAAAAAACACAGAATCAGTAAATGGAATCAGATGAGCCCACCTCACCCCATTTTTAAACACCCTGAAGTGTCGAAGCTGTCAGGAGACATTTGGACACGCTTTTCACATATAAGAATAGAAACACAAAAAGTAAAGAATATCTGGGTAAAATTTGGTTTTCCACCACTAAATTTCTTTGTGCGAAAAAAGCAATAATCTCTCTGCAACTTAGAAAATATTTTTGTTCTGATTATTCAGCTATTAAAATAGGAAAGTGTCATTTTATGACAATTGCTTTCGGCAGCAGATATTTTACACTTATATTTGCAAGGAATAGGAATATAAGGAAGAACAATATTAAAACCTTCAGCGTTAATCTGTATTTTCAAAGCTAAGCACATTTTGACAAACTTTCTAATAGACACTGTTCAAAATTCATAACATATATGAGCATGATTACATTATTCTAATTTATTTTTTATCCCCTCATGCACAGCAATAAAGTTTTACCTTTGAACTTATATTTATTACAACTTTTACTCTATGGAGGGCATGCAGGCACAGAAATATAATAAAGCTCTGCTAATTCCATACATTATTGAAACCCTAACAGTGCAAATGGTATCTTACTGTCTTCATGCATACTTAAAATTTCAATCCAAAACCTATTTCATTAAAAGGGATGGTTAAGCAACAGTATGTGTTTTTTATACATTTGTAAATTACTGTAGCAGAATTATATCTTATATATTCAGAAAATATTATGTAATACTAGTGTTTGTTTAGGTGTTGTAAGCAAAACTTGATAGGTGTTAAATAATTGAGAGCTCCATCCATTAGACTCCTAAGCACTATGAAACTACAGAGAGGGGAAATGCTAATGAATAACCTTTGCTCACCCATGGGCTGCTGTAAATTGGGTCTAATTCTAGCAGTAAAAATCCCACTGACTTCCCCAAACTGGGAAGTGTACAACTATGCAGGATCACCTTGAACTTCATGAAGCACAAAAGGAATTTAGACCAGGAGGATCGGGGGTCACCCATAAAACAACGATACCTGGCCAAGGACAACATCAGAACTAACACACACGAGAAATTTGGGGCATCTCTTAACTTGGTGGATAAAACAGTAACTGATCCAGCAATCCAAGTAAGGGAGCAGCTCCTGCAGTCAAGCAGATGACGAAGTGTAAAAGTTGACTCAAACTGCAAGTGCAATACTGGCACGAGCTCCTTTCTCCCTGCAAAGGTCACTGTGCACATTAGCTCCAGCTCCATTGATTAGCAGCTGAGATAGCAGCGCTCACACGCCCCTCAGAGTCATCAGCAAAAGAGACAAGGGGATGACTTTCTGCATAGCATGTCCTCATCACATTCCTGGTAATTGTTCAGTCACAGATAAGGCACAAGTAGGGAAAAAGCAGCAGAACAGAGTCCTCTGAAAACATTAACAGAAACAACAACCTTTACGTTTGGCACTGAGGCATCAAAAATGATAGCTATTATTACAGCTGTAATTACACGCCTGGGACTCACAAGAATTACATTTTGCTTCCCTGGAAACACAGCCACACGTTTGACTTCTGAACCCACAGGAACACATCTCCCCACCACGGCCATTTTGCAGAATGCCTATGGGACCCAAAGACACACTGCCAGAAATGGTGCAAAGGACTCCCCAAGCAGGGGTCCCTCCTGGAGGCAGACTGTGCTAGCTCTCAATTTTGGACCAAATTTAAACTATTGAGCCGCTCTGTGCCACAGCACACCCAGGCAAGTCAAGTCAAACCTCCCCTTTGCACAAATTCTCAGCACCCAAGAGCAATGCAGGGAGCAGTTCACCACAGCAAACTATGATGGTGTGTCTCTCCTACATGAAGGTGAGCTTTCAGTATCAGCTGTCTCAGCTAGAGATAAAGAATTCAACAAAATCCTCAGGAACGGGGTCTCAACCATGTTTAGGGCTTAGAGAGGAATACTCACTTTTAAAAGAAAGGAGAAAGATTTTTCTCTGAAACCAGATAAGCAGAGCAAAGTTTTTACCTGGTCTCAAGCAGTTAGTTGGAACATATTCCATTACGAACTTTAAGTCACCTCACTGGCAACACAACCTCCCAACATATTGAAAACCAGCAGGAAATGTTGAATTAATACATATATGCTAACAAGATCTCCTACAGCCATGAATGTTTAATCCAGTTTTCCTCTAGCTGACACAGTCCCCCATGGCTGCTCTGTGGTTTTGAAGCTTTGAGACAAGGGAAGAACTAGAAGGAAAGAGCTGTAGAGCAGGGAACCACAGAAAATCAGTCAGAGGGAAAAGTCTCTGGAGAAAGCCCGGAGCAGAATACTCACAGCAAAAGAGGCAAGGCAGAAATGTTAACTGGAGTGGGATGGGGGAGGGAGAGAAGGGCAGGAATGTGAGGAGTTGGGAAGTCAGCCTCCCTCTTCAGTAGTTGTGGGGCTACATCTGGATGATGTGTAGAATACTTCCCAGCAATATATAAGGTTTTAACATTTGTGTGCTGTGTATACAAAGAGATGCAAACAGAGTAAGTTTTCAGACAGTGCAATACCGGCTGACTGCACAGGGTAACTTATTACACACAGGAAAAAAGGAACTTCTACACACCTTTGGGGTCTTACCAATACATCTTAATGTTCTGGACCATGACAAATGATTGGATAACAACTCTTCCTCCCCTTGTCATCATCCATCTTCTTAGGAGGCTTATTTCTTCAAATCCTGATGATGAACCTCTGTAGTCACTTATCTGAGCAGTGAAAATTTATTGCCTTTACTAGAAAATGAAATTCTCTTCCAGGAGAACTGCACTGGACAGAAAAGGGCAAATTTCCACCCTGGAGTATATGGATGCATTTTCTTTCTCCTTAGTGGAAACTATATACATTTATCCAATGTCAGGATTTGGACCAAAGGGTATCTCCTGTGTTAATAAGAATGGCTAATTTCCAATTAAATAAGCTTACAGATTATAGAGATGCCCTAATGAGAAAGAAAAAAAAAAAAAAAAAAAGATGAGGCCACATACTAATGTGCTTTCACTGCACATATTTAACAGGGCTGCCAAAGCAAAGTCTCCAAAATACTTACTAATTACACTGGACTGCCTCCAGCTGCTGTCACTGCCAGGGAATGGGCAAACTTTGCAACAAACCAACCCACCAAGAGTTCAGAGATGATATTATTATTTTGGGAAAGCCTTGAAGGGGTCAAGAAACAAGAGAATAATGTAGTTTAGGGCTGATTTGGACAGAAAATAGTCTGTGGACTTCATAAGCAGCTGCAGAAAAATATTTTGGCACAGCTGGGAGCAGCTCCCAAACTGGCAAGGTGCAAAAGTACAGAGTAGACACTCCACAGCATTGTGTTGGAATTAAACAAACACTGTGCCCAGCAGTTACAGAACCTGTAGTGCAGACTGGAGTGTAAAGAGAAGAAAAGCCATAGGGCAGAAGTCTATAAACTCTGCTGAGATAATCCATAAATGTCATCTTTTTTGTGTGTTCTGTAGCAAGGTATGGCACCCCAAGGGTGGGTGCTTCCAACACAGGCAGAGCCCAAACACCAAAGGATGACTGGAAGACCTGAAGGCACATCACTAAGAAAATCAAGTTCCTACTTCTGTCAGCCAGTAACAAGAACCAGCAAATCTGTGCAGGTGACATGTGACCCTCACAAGAAACACTACCAGGAACAGTCTCTGCAGCCTTCTCATCAAGCTGCAGTTCAGCCTCTAACAGCTCGAGTCAGGAACCTTCATTCCATCTTTACAGTGCAGGAAGGGTTGAAAGAACTGCAGGTGCCCAGAGTGACACCATAAATATTGATCACAGTGCTCATTCCACTTCATTAGCCATGGAGCACACAATGGTTCCCAAGGGAGAGGAAAAGGCAGGACCAATTTTAACCACACCACCATACTAAAACCCAAACCTTGTAGAATATTATTGTAATTACTGCTGCTTATTCATGCCAATTTCAGCCTATTAAAAGAAGTGTTTCTGGACAGTCAAAACTCTGAGCTGCCAGAGAGGTACATCTACAGTACATGAATCAGCCCTGTGTAATGATACCCAAGAGAGCTCTGCAAGCAGCAAAAAGCAGTTTTTTCAGCCCAGCACCTCACCCTGGGCTCCTCAGAAACACAGGTCATTAACCAGCAGAACTTTTGCTGCTGCAGCTGTGGGGTTTC
Source organism: Chaetops frenatus (assembly GCA_013400775.1). Classification (NCBI taxonomy): domain Eukaryota; kingdom Metazoa; phylum Chordata; class Aves; order Passeriformes; family Picathartidae; genus Chaetops; species Chaetops frenatus. The sequence goes on from VZTR01004315.1 coordinate 10,263, forward strand.
TGAGCCACCAACTGGTGTTTGGCAATGAAGGGGCCCTGTGAACTCAGCACCTTATTCAGAATGACTTACTGTGGTGGGCTGACCCTGGCTGGGCACCAGGTGCCCACCAGAGCCACTGGCATTGGCAGGGAGAGGGATTATCATGGATTATCATGGAAGGTTCATGAGGTGAGATAAGGGCAGGGAAGGATCACTCAGTTACAGGCAAAATGGACACCACTCAGGGAGATCAGTTTAATAACCCAGATAATGAGAAATAAAACCAAATCTTAAAACACCTTCCCTCCCTCCCTGGCTTCATTTTAATCCAAATTTTCTCTTCCAAAAGCCACCCCTGTAGCTCACTTGCTACCAAAACCTTGCCACTCAAAGCCAATACACCTACATAGTATAGTACATAAATCCTAAACCATTTAACCTTCAAAAATATATGTCTGGGAACACTGCCAGAGAATATTTGAAAGGGATTACAGTAAATGTATTAGTTGTCACTTAAAATTAAAATATGGATTTCAATTGAAACTCTATATAAGGGGGACTTTTCCCCCCAAAATCCGTTAGTTAGCAACCATGCTGAACGAAGAGAAAATTGTACAGTCAGCTCAGACTACACAGGGCAAGCTGTTATATCTTAAAAGCTACATTTTTATCTACTGAAATAAAACATTTTACTTTTTTATTTTTCTACTTTAATCAGAATATAACCTCATTAAATGACAGTGTGTGAAAAGAACATATAAACTAGAAAGAAAATATAAAAACTTTCTGAATAATTTAATGTTTATTGCTTTTAGACTTTGATATTCTGGTCTTTACTACTTAAATGCAGTTTAAATGTATTACTTGCCACGGCCTTTACGTTAAACCCAGTAAGTCTGCAATTTGTGATAAAACTCCTTATCTCCCTCTTTCTGAACCTCTGCAAAGATCCAAGGTTAATTTGCAGATAATATTACTTCATGAAATAATTATCTTAGTCTATAGTACTTAAAATAGCTAAATTTAAGAAAATGAAGCTGTTAGGGCAGCAGGATGAGGCTGCTCCCATGGGGACACACATCCCCACCCGGCAGCACCTTCAGTGGGGGGCAGAGTCTGGGTACCCCACACCTGGAGCAGCCACTCCCACAGGAATTCAGGACAAGGATGCTCCATGAAGGTCAGGAATCCCGCCCAATCCAACCTCCCCCTCCAAGCCCCCAAATGCCAATGGCAAGACAGCCTCTGCCTTCCTCTTCACAACACCAGCACTTGCTGAAAAATTACTCTCTCCAGCCATTTTTTCTCATCCTGCTAATTTTTCTAAGCATCCTCCTATTAAACTATACAAATATATTCATTTAGTAAACATGCCATTAACCAGGTCAGCATACAGTGTTCACAACTTATTATGGAGCAGCACCAAATCAGTCACAGAAGCAATTATGCAATTTTAGAGCAGACAACTCACTTTAATCTTCATATAGGGCTAGGGATGTACATGCCAATGTTCATTCACAGGACTCATTCATTTCCAAGTATTGTATTCCGTTTGTTTCACCCTCACTTACACAGCACTCGTGTCTTTTGATTTGTAAATTTTGTGGGCTGTCAGAAAATATCAGCTTAATACTCCACCCTTCATGACAGGGATTTTTTAATTGAATTTAAGGGTATTTCTACACTTCTAGTGCCTTAGGGCAGTGGGAGAAGTTGGGCTAGATATTTAGAATCAAGACCTAAATAAGCATTAAAAAAAACAAACAAACAAACAAACAAAAAAAAAAAAAAAAAAAAAAAAAAAAAAAAAAAAAAACACCCAACAACAAACATTAAAGAAGTAAAGACTTTTCCAGAACTATTTAAAATAGGTGACTGCAGAGAAGAGAAATCAGAGCTAAGAATCTGGGATGCTACAGCTACAACACAAGGGAAAAAAAATGCCTGTTAAAATCCCAGCTTTATTCCAAGACATGCATTTATTGAAGCGTCTTGGGAAAACGGGATGCCATATAATATTAACAAACAAGAACATGCTCTGTCAACCACATGCAGCACCACAGATATTTTGAAGACCTAAATAAATAATGTATTAGAAAACCTAGCCTAGGCTGAATTAATTCAGACTCCAATGATATAAATGAACAGCAGTAGTGGAATTATCTCCCTGGGACTTTAGTCATATATAGCATTAAAAGTAAAGGCCTTAAGATACTTATTGATAGGCAAGAAAGTGCTATCCTTAGATCTATGCATGCCCGGGGAACACTCTGCCCAACTTAGAGTCTCAGAGTTTCCAAGAGAGTTACCAAATCACTCAGCTTTATTTGCAAACACCATGAAATAGAACAAAACACCCTCTTGGCTCTAGTCCCCTTTGACACAGCACTAAGTGTACAACATACAGTGCTGACTTGCTATTAAGCTTGGGAAATCCACCGAAACCAGGGCAGGGGGGTGATGGGAATTCTGCATCCAGCAACAAAAAATGGAATTTGAACTTACAGGATCATCCCGGTTTCTACAATATACCATGGGCAGCCAAGGTCCACCTCTCCTCTGCTTCAAGCACATTTAGAGCCTTTACAACAGAATTATCTAACACTGTGATTAAGTTCACGAGGACTTAGGAGTTCTGCTGCATTTTCGCCACAAAAATGTGGTGGTAGTTTGTATCACAAGCACACTTTCCAGTATCTAATGGAAACAATGCCCAGATCAGGGACAAACCTAGCTGCAGTATCAGAGGAGATGTGGAAAGGGGTCAGGTGCACCTCACACCACCTAGAAGTGATTTTATCCCTCCAGCAAAGCACCCTGGGCTCACCCAGACCCAGCAAATTCCCTGCTCACTTGCTAAAGGCAGTTGAAGATTGTCCCTCCTTTCAGAAAGTCACTTGTCAAATTACAGCCATCTCACTCCAGATGCAGTGCCTGAATCCCCAGGGACAACACTGGCCACAAGAACTTTGTGGGATTGTTTTATCCTTCTCAGGAATATGAAAGGAACAAAAGCAGTGTTGTCTGTGTGCTACTGCCCCAGCCCATGTGGGTGTGTCGGCTCATTTTTAATCAGTTTTTTTTCCTCTTTCTGGTCTTGACAATTACCAGGTCAATGTGAGGGTTCATTGGTAGCAACACCATCAGGTAACTGATGGCAAAATATAAACCTCAGCTGTCAGAAAGGAGCTGGACAAATTCTTGCTTACAGTCCATGTCTCCATAGGAATTTTTAATAAGGCATCTATTTTAAGAACGTGACAAAAGGTGACAGTAAAATTATACAGGTAGGGGAAGACCAGGCTTCAAATTCTAAAATGCATCCCAACAACCCAGGATGATTTAGTTTCTAAGGAAAGCCCACCTCATATATATTTGTTCTCTCCACAAACTTGGCTCTGACATTTGCAAGCTGCCTAAAGATACAAACTGAACAAGGTGTTTATTTAGAAAGGGACTGTGAAATATCTTATTCTGTTTCTTGTTTAACTCTCCTAAACAAAGGCAGTACCTAATTTGAGGCAATTACAGCCATACTTCATACAGACAGAAAGAAAAGCACCGTACAATGGAATTTTAAATTGTTCTCAATCTCCTCACAGAGCTAATCTTTCTCAACTCACTAATTCACATTCACTCCAGCACTTCACAAAAGCTCCCATTTATTAAATACGAGATTCAATTCACAGATAAACAATTCAATAATGTAACCTACGCTTAAAATAATAGCTTGGCTTCAAAGTTTGGGGGGATATAGGAGTTTTCCCTCTTTATAGCTGTTCTTAGCATCATTTCTTGTCACAACTTCAGAGCTGAAGTCCTCTAATCGAGGTCCTCTGAACTTGTGTTTCCACATGAGTCAGGATCTATGTGAGGACTGAATCCTGTCCCACAGAACTCACTGAATTCAGCAGGAAATCTTCCAACAGGGGGATGCTAAAGACCATTTAGGAGCCACATCCTACAGCTGTTTTCCCTGCTCTCCAATTTCCCTACTACTTCATCACATGTTTTTCTCTTTCCATTACTACCACCTGACTAATCACAAACTGCTGCCTAATGAAGAGTGCTGGTATTACAATACTTAATTAGAATTAAGAAGAAGACTTACTTTAAAAACCTGACCGACCAATATGCCCCAGAGCCAATCTCAGTAGTGCAGAACTACCCCAAAATTTCCATGTTCCAAATTCTTAATTAAAAGTTTGTCAAAACTTCATATTTTACAGGGGAAGCCTTCCCCTCCAGCATCCATTAACCTCAAAACAAGTGACTAAATTGTTTTTAAATCAGCTCTACTTCATAAACAGCTTGATATAAAGCAACCCAAAGAAAGTAAAAGACTTATCTTTCATTTCCACTCAACAGCCTTCAGCACTACTGTACAAAGGTGGCTTTCTCAATCACACTCCTGTCCAGCACCGAAGGAATTTCAGCTGCAGAAAAAGCTTTCTGTAGGGCCACCCAGCAGGGAAGGATTGAATTACACAGAAAAAGCCCTGCTTTTTTCCCTCCACTAAAGGGCTGTGGTCAGAGATCAATGTGAGCAGCTGTCTATTGAAGTTACTGGAATTATTCCTTTATTTCAGCCTCGGGAGAAGGTTGGTGCTGACACTCAGAGCACGGCACAGAGCCAGACCCCAGGTGCAGCCAGAGGACAGGGAGCACTGAGACCTCATGGCTGCAGGATGTTCCCAGCCCTTCCTCCTAGCCTGGCTCCTCCACATCCCTCCTGTCCCTCACCCCAGTCCCTCCTGCAGACTGAGCTGCAGGGCAGCCCCCAGCCTCACACCCCCACCTCTTACAGATATTCACTACCAGTCTCCTGTCTGCAGAATCAGGTTTAGTTTATTTCTACTTCATACAGAACTTAACTGGCTTATTTTGAAACACTTTTTCTTCCATGAGTCATATCATGTGATTTGCACTCCATCCTACTAAACCTCATACAGAATGCAATAAAACGCAGCCACTCACTTCTCTACCCTAATGATCTCTTGTTTAATTTAAGCCTTTTATACTGTCCTGACTATTTCTCTTAGGAAAAAAAAGTCTTGGCTAAAATAATTTTGAACTGTGAACGGGGCAATTTTCTCTCTATTAAGAATGTGAAAAATATCACACGCACCAAATGCTATTTTCTGGCTTGATTCAGCCTGACAACCTAAGAAAATCAGAATTTGCCATTGTACAGTTTATATATCAGCTGAACACCAGAAAATTTTGAAACACATTATTAATGTAAGGAAAATGCCTTAGAGACTCCACTAGGGATGAGGAAGATAAGAAGATGACATAAAGCATCCCTGTTTCTTATATTCCCCAAGAAGCTGTGAGTTTCAAAGTCTTAACATAAAAGTTACCAAATCATGATCAAGGAGTGAGGTATGCCATCTATAATAACTACATATGATAAACACTTCCTTCAGGAGAAAAGCAGTGATAATCCTTAACCCCTTTTGGAACCCACATAATCCAAAAGAACAACCCTGATGGATGAGATGAACCCTCACTGTCACATCTTCCACCTGCTCCTCCCAGTACCTTCAGCCACATTTGGGTCACAGATGCAGAATTTTGTCATTAGTAATACTTTTCAAATGGATCCTTCCAACCTCCTTCCTCTTTCATCCACTTAGTTAATTTTAGAACTTGTCACCAACTTACCTTTTTAAGACAGTTTTAGAACAATCCTATTTTGCTCACATCTTTTTCTGAATCAGAGTTCCCTAAGAAATACAATAACTCTCCAAAATGAATATGAACTACATGTATGTGAAGTTCTGCTTAGTTTAAAGAAAACAGCTAAGCAGGTATTTTATGCTTCATTTCACTGAGGAAACTGGAATTGTTGTTGGTACTTACAGGTATTTTTCTAGTTTCTTACTGAACAAGTTGGAGTTTTTGTCTACAATAGGGACAAAACCAAATAATACTATAATACAATTTCTTTTCCAGACTTGAAAAATTAGTTATAAATACTTCTGCAGCTACAAAATACAATACAAGAACCTTAATACAGTTTCATAATCAAAAGGTTAGAAAGCATCAAACTCAATAAAGGCTTCCTAGACATTAAAAACAGGTTATAAAAAGATAGTTTTAAACTGTACCTATGCACTAGCCTGGTATGTAAATGCTAATCCTTCTATGCAGTTCCTTCAAAGCACTTGCACCAAAGTAACAGACCTACAGGTCACACCCACCCCCCCTGCTCTTTAGGTAACCTTTACCACAAGCTCAGATCAACGTAGGTCAAACTTATTCCTTAACATTTAAAAGAGAAAGGGCAATACAGATCTTGCCATATTAACTGATGTTTATATTTTTCTTAATGTTACAGCTCCCATTTCTGAAAGGGCTACCTCGACCCTTTGTTCCTAAGTGTTCGAAGCTCAGGTTAATTTTTAAAAAACATCAGCACCTGTTGCTCCCTCTCAAAGTGCAAGTGGGAGCTGGGTATTTGAAAATCCTCCTCTCTGCTGAAACAGCCATAGGGAAGAAACAGCCTTTGCCCTCACCATTTTAGCACTGCTCTGAAGTCTTGTAAAACATCTTTTAGAGACAGAGGGTATCAAAAAGGAGCACCAGGTATTGAAAAGAATTGTGGTTTTGCATAGTAATTCATTTGAGGGCATTCTGCACTGCCCACAAGCCCACACTTAGCTGGCATAGAAAAAAAAAAAAAAAAGTTCACAGGTGGCTGTAATACCTTATACTGACAGCCCAGCAAGGATGAAAGCTGGTTATATTCCTAATAAACTCCACTGTATCTGCATCAGCCAAATATGAGGAGCTAAAATTACCACTGGATACCAACTGTAGCTGCCTTCTGGATGACTGACACAAGACACACCACCAGCATTTGAAAAAGCACAGCCACAGCTTAGCTGGAAATCATGCAGCATATTTGCATTCAAAGATAAAGAAATGAAATCACAATATGCTTGAGTTCAACCTCACAATCCAAGCCCACAACCTTCCACCTGCCCAGCATTAGATATTTCAGCCTGTACTTTAGGGAAATATTCCCAACTGCAAGGCAGTTACTTACACACACATAGCTACTACAAGGATAATTTCTAGACTTTTCCATTTCTGTCTTCCTTGGCTGGTGGGACACATGTTTGCTATAATCTTGAATGAAGTAAAACTGTTAAAGTGTGACTAAGCAGAGAAAGCTCTACTTTTCCAGCAGCTTACCTTAAAATTAACCTGAGGCTGATCTTCTGCTTCTTTTGAAGACATCAATTTCAGCAGAGGATACAAAGACAGTAAATTCTCCTGAACATGGCAGTGTCTGTCCTCAGACTGTCTGTGCAGCAGTCCTAGAGCAGGGCACAATCTGCATTTTGAGTTTTTAAATATTTCCAGCAGGAGACATCAAATATTTGGCATGGTACCAGCTGCTGAGAGGTAAGGCTTGATGGAGGTAACTAAATCCACTCCACCTGGCTCATTAACAAGCAGCCTGCTCATCAATCTTTATGACTACAAGAAACACAGGTCCCAAATCCACTAAACAACTCATACACCATACTTCAGGATTCCTCAAACACTCATAGTACTCAGCACTGCTACTCCACTGCAACATTCTCCTTCCTCCACGGTTGCTAAATGAGAAATATGGATCTCGTCTAGTTGCTAGAAAGCTTTGCATGTTGCCTTTTGAGAATCTGTGTTTCTAAAAGTCAGGAAAACACACAGCTCCAGTGATGGGATATGGTGAGATTCACTCAGGAACTAAAAGGAAAAAACTTATTTCAAACTTATTTTCAGTAAATTGAACATGGTAAATATTTCTCTGCAAATTAATCCTGTATCATTAATCCACTGGAAAATGAAAAATCATGAACTCTACCCAGGCAAGTACTCGGCTTACAGGTCCTTTCCTACCTAAGTGGTTCTATGACTCCACAACAGGACTGGCCAGGTGGCTGCTTCCCTCATGCCCCAAAGGAGGAAGGAAAGCAGCTGTCCTGTCCCCCTTGCAGCCCCTTCCTCCTGCAGGATCCAGGCTCAGCTGCTGGGGATGCTCCATGCAGAGCAGAGCAGGGATCACAGACACCCTTGGGGACCACAGGACACACTGGCACTGACCTGGAAGCCCAGACAGGCAGCTGAGCCCACCACTGTTCATATTCTACCCTCAAAGATCTCCAGCTTCTCCAAGTGCAGATCTTCACTGTCAATCCCTAGCAGAATGTAATATTGGATCTTAAAATAACACTGCTTTGATTACCTTACTTCCCCCTTTACTCCTCACTTCAATTCCAACAGGATTTCAGTGTCTGCTCTGGCAATTGAGTTGTGTGAATAATGGATTTCTGTTTGGGCACTGAACCAAATTTAAAAAAAAGAAAAAAAAGAAATGAAAAAGGAAAGGGAAAAGAAAGAAAAAACTAATGTTTTAAGTAGAATTGAAGAGAGACTGGGGGAGGATTTTGGAAAAAAGTAATTTCAAGGTAAAGCAAAATGACTGTTTAATCTGAAAGGAATATTTTGCTTTTGCTAACAACCTCTTTTAAAAATAGTTTGAATTTTTAATTTTGTTTAAGACTAGTTCATTTACCAAAAAAACCCCCCCAAAACATTAATCATTTAATCTACAAAATGCTGAAAGAAAACATTTTGTCTCCAAAATAAGTGTTCTCCAGTTTTACAAATAAAACTGCCAGATGGAACAGAAACTTGGATAGACATGTATTTCAACACAAATGTACTTTCTCAGTGAACTTATTAACACTTAAAAACAAAAACCCTCTTACCTTCTTGGCAAGCACCAGGTTCTAGATTCCAACAGCGTAGAACCAAAGAGAAGGCACAGGAAAATAAAACAAAACTGCTGTGCTGCATTTCCTCGCAGCAGTACTGCCAGAACCCCTCTGGCAGCAGTGTTTTATTCCTAAATTGCCCCTTGGCAGATGGGCCATAGCAGGGAGGATCACCCCCCCAGCTGTGAGCCCTAAGACCTGCCAGATGTCATTCATTTATCAGAGGAGGCTGGGAGGGGTGCACAGACACCCCCAGGGTGCCTCAGAGCACCAGGTGAGGCAGGAGGTGCTGAGGATGCTGTTTTTGTGACAGGTCCCAGGGTCAGTCCTTCGGGTGCTACAGAGGGAGAAGAGTCAGCAGCATCCTGGGCCCCTCTGGCTCAGCACCTGCATCTCCCTGGCACTGCCTGAACTGTGCATGAATAAGGGACAGAGATTATTCAGCATTGTTGTAAGTACTGTCCTCAAAATGAAGACAGCATTTATAACAAGTTTGGATTGCTGGGCTGGATGGGGCCCCAAGCAACCTTGTGGCATCCCTGCCCATGGCAGAGGGGATTGGCATGAGATGATCTTTAAAGTCTCTTCCAACTCAAGCCATTCTCTGATTCTATGCATTTTAACTCCCACAAATCACAGAAACCCTAGTACCCAAGCTGACAGTACGAGAAGCCAAATACTCAGCAGCTTTTGAGCTGTGCTTAGATTTGTTAACCAGGAGTAGAGTAGAAGAGCCTGAATTCAGCAAAATCACATGACCTTTGCATTAATCCCTGTTGTTGATCTAATAATTTTCTGATTAAAACAATTAAGCCTTTGGGTATGACTTATTTTATATATTTGATTACTTAGACACCCTGCTGTTCACTGTCACAGAGAAATCCTCTTTGCTACTAATAGTTCTTCTGGTAGGAATCTGAACAAGCAGAAGCAAATTAATAAATGATGACACGGGAGTTCCAACAAAAATAAATTGATGACTTGTGGGTATGATTCTGAATAATAACATTTTACGATCTACTCAAGAGCACTGCTAATGGCAAAAAATCGTTTATGGCATTGTCAGAAACATTTATAAAATGCTTGGAAAATGAATTGTTACTTTTATGAGTCATACTTGCTATTTCTTGAGTTTCTTGTGATAGTTGCTTTTACGTATGTTCCCAGGTTGTACTCCTTACCATAATGACTACTCTGCACAAAGCTGCACAATGGGCTTTTCTAAAAACAAGGTCTGGTTCCACATTTGTCTTGTTTCAATCTCATTTTCTGCATTAATGCAGCCTAAAATAGATATGGAAAACGACAATAAAAAGGGTGTCCAAATTCCTTCATCAGACTGAACCCAACATGTTTTCCTATTTCTTAGCCCCTCAATCAAACAACTGTGAAATTACCTCTGAAGGCACAAGTACTCCTGTCTGGACTGAAGTTCTACCTGCTGACCCTGAGCCAAGCCCTGCTGTCTGAATGCCCCTGACTCACCACACTCAAAGTGCTCGTACCACTTAAAAAGACAAAAGAAGCAGAGCCCACAGAAGATTATTTTGGTCAATGTCTTCAAAAAATGAAACACAATACGCTTTGGCTACTGCACAATTGCATTTGAAAGTGAGAAAGTTTTGACCATATTCATGTTTTGTGAACTGGAAAGTTTTCAGGGATTTCCTTTCATCTGGTCAATGCACAGTAATGTCTGTCGGTTATAATCAAGGCTGCCCAAAATCAAATGTCAGACACTTGCAGCTATCTGCCCAAAAATACATTACTAACAGGCAATTATTCAATTCCTTGTTGAACAACCAAAAACAACCACTCGGAGAAAAATCACCAGTAATTCCTGAGGTGTCTGTAAATATAAAAAAAAAGAGCTTTCAAATAAATTCTTTTATCTGAATTATAGATCAATGTAGCCAATGACACACACAATCCAATTTTTAGTACAATCATCAATTTTCCTATACTGTTCTTTTGGCTTCACGGACTTTCCCAAACATATTCATTGACCTTCACTAGCTAAATAAAAAACACCATCCTGAAAAATTTTATTTAGAAGAAGCATAAAAAAGAAGTCTTTCCCCATTCTATGCACTACTTCACATTGTGTTTCTACACATTATTTTATTTTATTTGACTTATTACGCTACTGCCTTTTGTTGGTACAGAAGAGAAGCACTCAAGGGATATGGACCAGACACTAAGAGTATTTTGCACGTGTTCAGTAACTTATTAACAGAGATTAGAGACACTCCTAGGTGGGAGCAGACACCTAATAATGACAAGGTAATGAGATTACTATTGTCTTCTCATTACTCCTCATCTGTGCTAAAGTACTGCAAATCACAAATTACAGACTCCAGCTACTACATAAAACCCTGCTGTCCATAGTATGTGCTCTGTGGAACTACTCCATTATTACAGATTAACCTATTTAAGAAACAAAAAGTCCTTTCTATAGCTCTGGGCTGAGCACAAGTGTTGCATGATTGAAGCTCATGCAAGCCCTTACACAGAGATGTTTTCACAGGGAAGTCTTCAGAGAAATCCCAAAAATCAGAGCTTGACCCATCTGTGACTCGCTCCCAATCTGTCCAAGCTCCAGCTCAGGCCAGCAGCAGTTTGTTACCTGGGCCCCACAGTCTCATCAGAAAGAATGGCTTTTTAACATGGAAAGAAAGGACACCACAAGGGACTCAAAGGTGAGGTTTTAGCTGGAGAGAGAGGTTTGTTAGCCCCTGCTCACCTCTCTCACAGCATGGCTGGCACCATGGACAGTACACAGCAGAAAGAAAACGTGGTGACCAGAAGCTCCTTTTTGGCAAGTGAACAAACAGACTCCACATGGAAAAGGGCTCCTGTGTCTGAGCCACGGAGAGCCCAGGGTTACACAGCTGAGCTGGGGCTGGCAAAGGACACGGGTTCAGCCACTGAGGATGGAGGGGAGAAGGCAGGAAAGAACAAGAAGCCATGATGCCAAACTCCTCTGCAGCACAGCTGACACCAACAGCACTGACAGAGAAGCTGCTCATGAGGAGAAGGGAGCACATTGCAGCAACACGAGGAGAGCATCACCTCTCAAAGTCTGGCATTTACATGAAAATGAAGGCGTCCTGCCGGCAGGGATACAGAGACAACACAAAGTACCCTAATCAACACACTCCAGGCCCAAGTGAACTGTTAAGATGATGATACACTGGATTTTGGCATTTAACGGGGTCCAAAAACATTTTTTCATTCCTTCAGGAGTTCAGTAGGAATACTGAGCAATAATTCCAAGCATGGATGACAGAATGACTGGATAAATCACTGGATTTTAGAGCTGAATTCTACAAAAGGCGTTTAAGTAAATGAAAACAGAAGCACACAATACAGCTTTCAGCAGGGCCATTGCTTGCACAGAATACTGAACATGTGTACAATGCTAAGCATGGACATAGGCCTTATGCTACTTCACCTGTAAATGACACATCTCAGTTTATCACAACTCCCTCCTGACCTCCTACTGCCAACTAACCAGCTATTCCAGGTAAAACATATTAAGCAAAGCTGACACTTATTCCAACTTTTATCCACGAAAAAGCAGGCTACTTTTTGCAAAGGAAATGTACATAAAAGAACATTACAGAAGGAAATAAGTAAGGTTATGAACAAAGCAACTGTGTTAGTGAACTGAGAGAAGAAGAAACAATTTTACTACTTTTCCAACTTCTACTTTAAGGACTCTTCCAAACCTCTCATACACAATCAAGACCTCAGAAAAGCTTGAGAGCAGTATTAAGCAGTGATTCTAACCTGCCTGGTAACCTGGATATTTCCTGGTGACACCTCCTCAGTTTTAAGTGGACACTGATGACATCTAATGCAATGTTTGCCTCAGGCTGGCAGGCTGGGAAGAGTGTCCCAACGTAATTTTTTTGTAACTAGAACATGCACAGAATAATTGAAATGAAAAGGGTACTGTGATATTTCCAACATCTTGTTGAACAATTGAGTGAAGAAGAGACACTTCAAAGGCTTGGCTTCTGAAGGATCATAGCCACAGAGAACAATTTGATCTGAGATCAATGAGCATCTGCCATGGAACACAATTTCTGTCCCCAGCACAAGTTGGTTGGTACACAGAGATGGATGCTGGCACAGCTTCAACAGTGTGGAGTACATGGTGCTCCTCAGCAACACCAGCCTCCATCTGCACACAACCTGCTGGCCTGGACCTACAGTAATCATCACACATCAGCAGAGACCACACAGGCAAAATTCAGAGTAAGCTCTTTGCTCTCCTCAATATTCTGGCTGTGTCATTTTGTAACAGTGGAAGATTTCTTTTTTCTCCCCATTCTTACAAACTAACAAGAAAACCACATAGATTTAAATATATTTCAGGAGAATCCATGCTCTTCAGACAAAGCAGCCATTATTTCTTTCTGCCAGGTTCTAATGCTGGTAAACCACCCTCTATTTCAACCACTTAACAATTCACCACTTGTTACCACCTTGAAATTGTTTCCTGTGATCGGTCTCACCACATGTAAAAGAGGAATTCTCCACTTCAGATAGAATATCAGGCTCTAAAGTTGCACAATTTTGCCACTTTTGAGATGATAGCATAGTCTCACTGTGACTAAGGACTGCAAAATTGTGCTCCATGTAATTGAATCTAAAGATCTGACAACAGTGACCTTATCAAGAAATGAAACTTTTGGCTGAGGTTCAAACCATACACAAGAAATAACATCTTGCTGGCTGTTTGTAAACGTCACATAAAAATGTACTTATTCATTATTAGCAACTTGTACACTGAACACTCTGCAGGTTTCAAACTGCTGCCAAGGGAAGGATTACTCAGTACAATCATTTTATTTACATCTTAGTCTTGTATTAATTTTGGCAGCACAACCAAGCATCCCTGCTTGTGACTGTAACAGTGTTATCCCAATGAGAGAAATATTCAGACCACAGGCTGGAAACTGAGGCTAGAAGTAATTCTGGGAGCTGGATTGATATTCTGAATGCCCACAGAGCTGCTGACCTCAGTGAGAGCCCTGATGTAGTACAAATTAGTAGTACTTTTGTGGTAATAAGGCCAGCAATGACAACCCAGGACCTGCACTGGTGAGCCACCCTCTTTTGGATGAAATAAAAGGCACCAGGCAAAATCCTGGGTTCTATCAGCCCCAGGCTTTAAGGAGCAATACAGTCAACTCAAAAATCTGGAAGTTTCACAGAAAACCTCACTAAGGAGCCACTGTACATAATCACCAATTGCTCTGCAACAAAATGTCATTTTAGAAGGTACAGAAAACCATGGGGCTTTTAAGAGCAGAGCACAGCTCACCTTTCCAGCTCTTGCAGACAGTGTTCAGGACACGGTGCCCAGGCCCACACTTCCCTCGGGCAGTCACACACGCTCCCTCTGAAACCGCCCACTGGTGACACCGCGCGTCCTCACAAGGAATGGACTCCACCAAATGAGGACACCCTGCCAGGGCGCCCACCGGATCCACCATCACTTGCCTCTTCCTCATCCTAAAGCCTGGAAAAAGCAGAGCTGAATTAACTGCATAACAGAAAAAAATACTCATACAGTAATCTAGTAGCAAGAGGACTGTATGGGGCATCTGGAGCTGGGGGATTTAAAGACAAACAAGAGAACAAGATTTACAAACTGGGTTGATTGGGACAGCACTCAGATATAGGTGCCCACAGCCCAGGCATGCAAAATCTAACAGTGTGCAAAGAATTCCAGAAACTCACGTCTCACATTTATTTTTCCCTTTCATCAACATTAGCTAGAAATACACGTCATAATATAGAAATTTACTAGAGATGCATATATGAATGTTGTATCAGCATTAAGATAAAAAAGACAGCAACAGTTAAGGAACTGAAGATATAAATGCCATCTGTATTCTGCCTGGGAATTCACTAACGAAAGGATTTGTTTTGAAACACAGCAGAGGAGTTTACTAAGAAATTAGTATTCTGCTTTATGAAGGTGTAAGGTTTTCTGATACATAATGCATATCAGACCTCTTTGAAATGACTTCCTATTAAACTGGAAGATTCAAATGTAAAGTGGAAGAAAAAGGTTACAGAAATAATCATAGAATTGATTACATAATCTACCTCCTTCTGAAGAAAACCAAAAGTCATGTTGCTATATACAATGCAGAACTAATACACAAGGATCTTTCAGCAAGTTCTCTTATGTAAATGACACAGAATTCTAAGAAAAAGGCAGAAAAAAATACATCGGGGTTTTCCCTCTGACAGTCTCAGACCAGGGACAAATATACAGCATTAGTAGAGGCCACATGGAAATGCTTTGGTCATGCAAGAGAAAAGAAAATTTAAAATAAAACATTCCAGAGAATATAACAGATCAAACTTCCACAGTTCTCAAATAAGCAAAAAGAAATTATTCAAAACCATTTAAACATAAAATGCTTCTGCAAATATTTATATTTTTTATTATTTCTCTTTTTGTTTGAAAATTTTTGACCAGTTCAAATCATTTCACAAAGTTAAGCAGTTTTCAGAAAAGTGTAATTTTCAAATAATAATATTCATTCCCTGACACGCACTCCAAGAGTCATCTTTGCAACTTAGAGCCTTAAGAAAGGCTCTGCAAAGAATCTCAACATGTCAAAGCAACAAACATGTACAGCAGTCAGTTAAAATCCAGGGGAGGTTGAATTACATTTGCACATCCTTGTTCCAGGAATTTAAACAAAACCCAGAAGAATGAAAACAACCTCTTGGGCCCACCTGAGTCCAGATTTCAGGGCTGTGGGATGCACCTCCATCCTGATACACTGCCCTGGAATCCCTGCAGGCAGCAGGACTTGCAGGGGGATTGGAGAGGGGCAGCCTGGCAGCTGCTAGCCCAAGAGATCCTCCTGCACAAGTTCAGTGCACAATAAAAGGACCCCAACCAGCTTGAAAAAAATCTTATTTTTTCTTCTCACGTGAATAACAACAAAAAGTTTTTAAAGGTCAGATTCCACTACACACATCCAAGAGCTTCATCCCGCGTTAGATTAATTTTTTTTAAAAAGCACATTAAGCTCCCCATGTTGAATGTGACAGGAATGCTTTTGCAGTCTTTTTTGCAATACTGCATTCCCTGCTCACCTCTCCCTCCGTGGCGGTGCTGGCAGCTCTCGGGCAGGCAGGGGCCCCACGGTGCCCACGGGGACACCGCGCACTCGGCCGGGCACGGCAGGTGACACATCTGGGAGGTGGCAGGGGCAGGGCCCTGGCAGAGCTTCCCATCAACTGGTCTGGCAACTAAGAGAACAAAGGGGGGAAAAAAAGGAAAAATGAAAATCAAGGCTGTAACTCTGTCCTGCTGACTCTAGTTTTTCAGAATGCACCAAAATCCAGTGATTTTTCAGAGTCTTATCTCCCAGGGCAAAAAGCTAATCCTGTGTTCAGAAAGGCACTAAAAAGTTTTATCTAAATCACCCACATTCAGCAAGCCAGATGAGACTACGCTTAGTGGTAATCAGCTGCTTTAAACTAGATTGAGTGCTGATTTTCAGTGATGCTGGAGCAACAAACCAGGACCTAATCCCCACACTTATGGCCAAGGAGACCTCTTTAAACAGGACTGATGAGAAAGATACCTTAAGAACGGAATCCAAAAAGCTCCCACTGTAACTGTGAGCCAGGCAGAGGGCAGGTGAGTAAAACCCAGGCACAGGGGACTCTCCCCATTCCCACGCCCTCTGAGGCACTGCCATCCCCAGGCCTTGCAATTTTCTTCATCTACTTCCAATAAAACTGAACCGAGCTCTCGGATTCTTCTACAGAGACACAAGCATGAAGCATCTTCCCTGCCTGGGAGAAGAGACATCTCCCTGAGCTGCCAGCACCCATGGATCTCCAATCCTCTTGATCCCAGAAATGAGCCAATCCCAAACCCTGCCAAGTACCAGTTTAGTGGATACTGACAATAGATTTGGAAAGTTAACTCTCTTTGTATTTTCATTTATCATAAGAAATGTCTAGATTCAATTAACTTCTCTCACCTTTTTATTTGGGCCAGAGGAAGGAAGGAAAAGAAAGGGAAAGACTTTTAAATCTGTTCTCTGAGTCATTATATGATATTGCATTTTAATTACATTATGGGCTGAATTTGGCTGTCTCTTTAGATAAATCAATATCAAAGCAGTCTTTCAAAAGGCAAAGGCTTGTTTGAGTTTACTCTGCCATGGCATTACCAAGACTTCATTAATTTTTATAGCTACTGAGTTTGTTTTATCCTCATTTTTATTTTTCATGTCTGTTTTTCTTTGCTTCCATGCATGGAATTGATTTTAAAAGAACTTGTGAAAACATGCCCAATATATGAGTAATCTCTCCTTTTTCTGATAATACACCATTTTCTTTAAAATGAATCATTTGAAGAAAAGCACAACTTTTTTTTTTTTTTTAACACAAGACTTTAGTGCTCAAAATCTCAAATTCTGATTTGCACATCCTGAAGCTGAGTATCAGCTGAAGTGATATTCAGACCAGTATCAATGCTTATGATTCCAGCTCATCAGAATAACAGGATTAAACAACCGTTATTTAATTCCAAGATAATACATTAGTAAAAAAGACCATTTTCTGAATGTTTTCTGTAAGGCCTTTGACATGCACATTTAAAGATTAGAATGAGGTGGCATAAATCCAATTCACCTGAATGCTCACATAAAGAGACCTTTTCTAGAGACGTTGCAAGTGAAGTGACAGACAGAGTGAGATAAACATTAGAGTTTTAAGGACAAGAGTATATATTTTACCACGAAGTCTCATGCATGGCTTAATCTGCCTCTCAGCATCAAGCTTTGCAAAACTGTATCAGTTTTCTGAGAGTTCACTTGAAGAAACAAAAGGAAATAAAACTGAGTGCTGATGGTCAACCCAAAGAATAAAGTCCAGTGCTGCTTTGCTCTGACTCAAGGTGTCATTGCCAGGAATGGCTTTTCCCTCCTCACTGATTTTTAGGTTGTTTCTATACTGAATTTAACTATTTAAATGTGGAAGCTTAGAAACAGCTGGGTGGTTCTCCTTCGTCAAAAATCAACCAATGTGCCCAAAACTATTTTAAATTGATTTTGGATTTAAAAAAAACCCAAGAAAAATCAATTACAAAAAGTTAAAGGGGCTACCAGCCATCCCAGACTCATGGATGACTTCTTCCCATTCTGATGGAAATCTCTGCCTTCCTCTCCCTGCCAACCGCCTTCCTGCTCCTGTTCCTCCCTTGGGCTGTTGCCCTATTTAATTCTGGCACTGGCAGCTCTTTTCCCAGGACCTATTTCCCACTTGTCACAGGAATAAGGCTGCTTGTTTGCTCACTTCCTTAAGTAGTTCTCTGTATTCTATAAAAGGTAAATCAGAAAATACCATTCTAATCAAATATCCAAATATATTCCAAATCTGTGCCAGCTTATACTCACTCTACACTGACTGCAATCCTCCACTCAGTCTTCAGGAATAAGACCAGAACAAGAAATTCAAGCTGTAGTGATAAATGCATATACAATACCATCCTTTTCCAACACTTGGAAGGTAGAGAGAGACACAGTTTCCAGCCAGAGTGACAGGATGAACCAGCAGGGTTCTCTTTAAAACAGAGTTTCATTTCTTCTTCAGCCATTTGATTAAAAACTCTGATTTCCATCTCGTTTATTTCAAAGCTTGATGTGATTTTCTACTGCCATTCTTTTATACTCTAACAAATTCATCTTTTTTATTATTATAAGGGAATGATAAGGGGGACTTTTCCTGTGAACCTTTTAAATGCCAAAATTCTCACACACTGCAGCCTCCAAATGGCACAGGTAGCCTGGCTGGGGATATCCTATTCAGGAAAAAACCTGACATTATGCCTACAATAAATGAAGACAGCTGCCAGGAATGTCTTTAGGAATGGGCCAGCCTTCTGATTTCGTTCGATAATTGACTGTGTAATGGCATTTTCCTGCATTCATATAGAAAAAGTGCTTTTTGTGTAATTATTTTCCTTGGAACAATGTTAGCCACGTTGCTGGAGGAAGGTGAAAGGCAGAAGCCAGGGAAGCACAGAGTGGGAGGGAGAGGCAACATCTCTGATTCAAGTAGCAGCTTATTTATGACACTTGTTCATACCTTTTAAAATCCTGTGTTCTTCCCAATCTATAGAATAAACTTGAAAAAGCAATCAAGTACTAATCTGGGAGCCTCTGAAACATTGCACATTTCTATAGCTGTTATATTGAATCTATCCTTTATAAATGCAACTGCAGCTGTTCTTAGCCACCAGTGTCTTGCCTCAAGTTTGAATTTTACTATTTGCTGTTATTTTCAGGTTATTGCTACCAGCAGGAGATAATAAATTGGGTTCTAAAGTGTCTTGTTTCCCTATATATTTTTACTGAGGTAATGATTTGGAGGAAAAGTGGAAGAGGAAATAAGCTCTGATATGATTATTTCCATAATGCAATTTTAAGCCAATAAATAAATTATCTTTGAATACAGTCATGTGGACAGATACTTGCAGGCACACATACCAATACTATGTTAAAAGCAATGCTGACCAGACAGAGGCAGAAATGCACAGGATGGCATTTTGTTTGCAGGGGGTCCTGTCAAATATGGGTTTTTAACTCCTCAGGAGGTAAATAACACTTTTTTCCCCTGGACTTTAACTACATTTCCCTTTTACAATGAGAACCCAAGTATTTTTCACACTAAAACAAAAATGATGCTTTTCTAAATATCATTAATATATCCGGAATACACACAAAGATTATCAGGTCTGCCTCTTAGGTATTTCAGGTAATATTCAATTCTCAAGGAAATAAATCCAAATGTTTACCATATGGCAAAACTTATCCAAATCAATGATTGCCAGGATGCAAGGCAGGTGATGAAAGGGATGGCATATCCTTGTGAAAGTTCTTACTGCCTTTGCTGGGACTTATAAACCAAAGACACTTGGATCAATACTAAGAGAAATTACTTGAGAAAACCACAAAGGAGCAAGTTATGTTATAAAAACACCTTCATGTGTAAAACACAATAGGGGTAAACCCGGCACAACATTTATAAGTAATTCCTCTCTAACCAGAGAGACATTTTTATAGCAAAAACAAAACACTACACAAGGGAGAAGTGGTTATTGCAATCTGACCAGCCTGGTAATGGCACCAACCCCAGTCCCTTGCATCCCTCCATTAAGGACCTAATGCACCCCATGTCTGATGGAAAGGGTTCCTTTATGCTTTGAGGAAGAATCAATTAGTTTTGAAGCCGCTAAGCACAAAGTTGGAGGCCTATTTTCAATTAAAATCTATTTAATAGACAAGGAACAACATATGAATAGAAGGCTAATCACAGCATGAAAGAGGGTTAATAGTGGATTGCCAAGAGCAACAATGGTTTAATGTATTTCAGAACAATAAAAATCCTCACAATTTTATTAAAGTGACACAGACAAAAAGTATCCCTGTGTCCTCCCCCTCTGCTGTTCAACAGGATTGTGATCCCAGCTGGGATACTGCATTGTTTTGCTACAGCAGAATTTGTGGAGATTAACAACAGACTCCACATATCTGGCAAAAATTCAGAGTGAACACGAGGCTCCCCACCAGCAGCCACACGACTGAGCAGATCAGAGGTGACAATTCATTAAGAGTGTCCAGGAAAAACAGCAGAGGCAACAGGCATGCTGGGATGGCAGCAAAGGCAATGACAGGAAGGCAAAAAGGATTCTGCAGGATATTTGAGCCTTTTGGCTGTTATCCAAAAAAGGCTGGAAATCACTGGAGCAGACCACCAGAGAGAGTGAGAGAAGAAACGAGGAAAACAGGGAAGAAAACCTATGAAAAAGGGAAGGAAATCCATGAAAACTTCATTAATGCCTCATAAGAGTGTGAGCTTTGCCCATTGCCGAGTTCAGCATTCATTCAACAGGAAGGGGAAACCTCTTCTGTGACTGGCACGAGAAAAGCACCACTGTGGGTGTGCCTGGATGTGCCTGGGACAGCGGGACACGGCACAGGCGGCCCAAACCAAGCTGGTGACACGCTCACCACGGATTGCGGCAGCAGCAGGGCTGCTCCACACGGAGCTGGCCCTGGCACACAAACTTCATTTATCTCCAGTGTCTCCTGTTCCAGACACCTCTGGCTTCGTTCTCTCTCCCCAAGGTCCCAGTTTGCGGTGTAGCTTTGTACATACAAATCCTTTTAATTTTTCATCTCACTCCATGTTATTGTCTGAACACAATGCAGCTCCCCGGCCTCAGAACAGCAGTGGGACAAAATGACACAGAACAAACCATCACTGTCTTGAATGGAATTAATCCAGTTTAAGTGGCAGGAAATAATTATAAAAATAGAGATGCAATTAAAATGTTAGCTTTCAAAGACAAAAGCCTGGGCTAAAACCTAGTATCTCAGTTGAACTAACTGGGCAGCATATTATTTGCTGCATACCACAGCCAGCTAAACAAATGAAAGCATTTTTAAAGGATATTCATGGTCATAACAAATAGCTTGTTGGCAAAAAAAAAAGGCCTATTATGTATAAGGCACCTCTTAAAAGACTCACTTCTTTCACTGTCAAAGTCTTTTTAAACATTACTCTCTTAATTACTTTTAAGATATGAAAGAACTGAAAATATTACACCTCTGAAAGAAATTAGGAAAAATGTTTTTTCCTTTAATGGATTCAAACTCAAATTTTTGAAATGCACATTTAAACATCACTGTCAAGCACTACAACAATCTGAATAAAATCATTTTCTCTCCTGCTTCTACAGGGTTTCCCCTGAAGAAGCCAGCTGTTACATATTTATTTTTCCATTATGTGAGTTGTATCTCATAAATTCTGCTCAGCATTTGGTGAGCTTACAGATCAATAACTTGGCATCCCAGCAATATAAATCTGATACAGACTTCCCTGAATATATTTCACACTTCAGAGGTGTATTTCTCATCTTTTCAAGCCAGTACAGCCATCCCAGTGATAAATAACTAGTTAGGGATGAGAGGGATCCTCGGGGGGGAGAGGTTCCACCTGAGAATCTGGTTTCTGTGATTCAGGTCAGCTAAGCCCCAGGCTGGATGCTCCTGTTGCTGCACCAACAGCAGCTCAACAAAGCTTTTTTCACTCCGCTGCTGACCATCATTTCTCTCCCTCCTACAGTCCTAGTCAAGTTTTCTCATTACTAATATATTCTAACCTCTTCCTTTTCAATTTCATAAACCAGACAAGGACAACAGGATTTAAACATCAAAGTCCTAAAATTCTAATTTCCGTAGAGTATATTAATCTTCTCATTCCTGCAGCTTCACCAGCATAAATTTACAACAACAACAACAACAAAAAAGTGTGCATTTAATACAGGGCTCACACTGCACACAGGGCTGCTGTTCACTCCAACAGTGCATAACCTGCATCAACTCCTGCGGGCAGCTTATCTCCATCAACACAGTTCTTTTCCAATAAATATGCAGGATGGCAACAGCCATAAACAACAACAACCTGCACAACCAACTTCCAGCTCCTAAAAAGTCAGACCTGGTGCTCCACAAGACCTCTGGCACTCAAGGGGATGGTGGCACATGCAAACTGGACTTTCCTCTGGTATTGTCCTCTTCCCAGAAATACTTCCATACTTTACTGAACACATGCCACATGCAGCAGTTTGAAGCACTAATCCCCCAGGAGACACACACTGGAAGGTCATGATTCAGAGCAGAACAAAGAACTTTCATTAGGAAACAGAGTGCACAGGGCAAAGGAGGTAAAACAGCACATCTTGGAGCTAAAAATGACAATAGGGCAGAAAGAAAGGGATGAGAATAAACAGAGAATAACATATGATACGAACAAAAGAACTTCTCAAATTAATCCCTGGACAAGTCCAAAGAGGCACCAATATGTGAAAAATAAAATACAATGCCAAAATATTTCCCATGTGGGAATCTAGAAGAGTCTGAAAAATTCACTCCTCAGATAAGAAAGGAAAAGACATTTTTGTCTATCAGCAGTAGGGAGAAAGCTCAATATTTTGAGGAAAACAAGGACGTATAAAGACCATAAAATAATCATTTTGAGACTCGTAGAAGTAGGATTTAGATGAAAGTACAGGGGACCAGTTTCAGCTTCAGACCATTTTGTGATTCTGTCAGTAAAGGGGCTTGTATGTAGTTTTCTACATAAGGGAATACACACAGGGATGGATCAGAGAGTAACCATTAGACCTGAAAAGGTACTTAGTATTTTCCAAGTCCTTGGTTGCAAACAGACTAAAGGAGGTTTTGTTGCTATAGCTGGCAAGACACAAGTTTATAAAAAAAACAATCTGATGTAAAATGAACTAGGTGGAATTGCACCCTAAAAATAAAGTAAAATTAGTATAGGCTGGGGAACTGCAATGTAGTAAGTCAGGTAAAGTACTATGTCTACTAACAGGTGAGGGTTGAATTTCTCTCAAAGGAAAGAGGAATGTAAAAATAATAGAGACTTCTGTATGAAATAGTTTTGCAGGGTAACACCAAAGCTATTCAAAAATAATGAAGGCACAACTGTGTCACATACTTCCTACTGAAATTCAAGCTCAAAAATAAATATATGGAAACAAATATGATAGAGAAACTCATTAAGCAAAAAAAATGTAAACAAAATTTTAGAATCCTGTACAAGCATGAGAATTTTATGTGGATTTACAGATGTAAAATAACAAAGATTAAGAAGATAGGAACCTGCAATGATTTCTGGTGAGAAGGTAATAAGAGATACATTTTATTAGTCAAATTTACTATGCTGAAAAAACAATAAAGAGGATTCAAGGAAGTAAAGCTTTATTTCACAAAAGTCTTTTCAGTCCTATAATTAACACTTAAGCAGACAGGCTCCAAAAAACACTTTAAGAAAATTCTGAAAGTGAGAGGCAAATTGGATCTCATTCAAACAGGTAAAAAAGGAAAAATGTCAATATATATAAGGCACAAATTTTATGAAAGTATGACAGGGCAGACAGATCCCTAGTTAGAAAACTAGAGAAAATATGGAAAGAGCAGCAATCCCAATCACTAGAGACAGTAGGTAACTAGTTCAGAGAAAAGAGGAAATATTTCTGGAGTATTTTATAAAGACTGCCATCTCCCAGACCACTGATAAAGAGATACAGTTTCCAGATCAATTCAAAAAGCAAAATTAGTTAGAAAACAGAAGTACACTCCCTGGTCTTCAGAAAATAAAGTAAAAAATTCCTGAGGTAGAACATTAACTCTAGGAACTACATATGTTTATTAACTGTTTGAACATAAATATAGGCACCAGTCCCAGATTCTAAGAAGAATTTTCATTCCCATATCACTGGAATAATTTATTGTGATAGAGAGGAGTTGTGCTGCCAAACAAGGATGGGTTTCATAAACTAATCATTGCATAATATTCTTCTCTTTTTTCTTGGTACACTGGGGATTGCTAGTTAGCAATATTCATCCAGATCAATTAAAATTTATTATGGAGAAACACGTTTCAGATAGAAGTTCATAAAACCACCAAAATCTTATCTCTTTTAGTAAGCCCTCTTACAGAAGAGAAAAAAACATGTGTCCCACGGCAGCAGTGTCTGGCTTTGAAAGTAAGTTGATCTGCATTTCTGCTTTGCTTAAAAGAGTTTCCACATGAGTGAACAGATTTACTTAAAACACAGGTACAAAGAAGGGTAGACACCATCATCCCTACAGTTTGTTCCAGAAATGGGATGTCCAGGCACAGGGATCAGGAAGTATCCAGAGCTGAAGGGCAGAAAGGGCTGTACCACAAAATTAGCTCACTTGCAGATTCTGTGCTGTTTTTGTGCAAAATGTGTCTCCTTCTTAAAAGCACCATAATTTCAAACATGCAGATTTGCCACTTCCATCTCTGGAATTACTACATTACAACCTCTCAGTAAAAATTAAACATTATGAATTTTAAAATGTTAAAATTCAGTGAGATACTTAAAAACAGCAGGATCTGTTGAAAGGTAATCATGTTAAAGTTCAGTCTAAATTAACAAAATCCTCACAAGTGAGGAGGGCTGTGGACTCCTTGCACAGAACAGTGTCTTCACTTAGGTTACCCACACACAGAGGAACACAGACCTCTGAACTACACATCACTTTACACATTTACCAATGTCAATTTAGCTGTAACAGCCTCAGAATGCAGGAATATTACCAAGGACTTGAAAGACTGCAAGATCTTCTCCTTCCAAATTAAAAGTATGGGCTTCCTCCTCAAAGCTTAAAAAACATAACTTCACTTGGATCAAGACAGGGATTTCTTAGTTAGGTCACCTCTTGGGGGAGGAAAGGTATGAAACCTTCTCAATGCATTTCTCAAACTAATACCTGAGTGAGAGTTTTCCATTTTCAGTATCTTCAAGCTGGAACCTTATAATCAAAATACAGAAAGATTTCAGCAGACTTAACCTTCTGAACAACTGATATATAGGGACTGAAGGAAACAGGTGCTCCCTTTCCAAACACACACACTTTAATAAAAGAAGAAATAGATGGGAAGACTAAGCAAATAAAAAATGGGAGTGATATCCTTGGGGGATAAAAGAGCTTTGAGCAGTATGTATAAACACATCACAGATGGTACCTGTCTCCAACTAGGATTCAACATATTTTATCCCAGAATGCTGCTGGAGAGACCACGGGACAAAATCTTCTTTCACATATGTCATTGGGCCCAGGTCCAAATTCTCTTTGGAAGTAACCAGAAGAATAACAACTGTGATGGATGGTAATATCCCATTAGACTCGCTTGTTTGATTCCTGAATGATCCCTTTAAGGACACTCAAGAGGTGAAGAAAGAAAAATTACTGTGCTTTTGATGGCAGCAATTAGACACTATATTTGCTTATACATGGAGGGTTAACTTCCTCATCTTCTCCTCATCACTGAAAAATTGGTGCAGTAAAATATGAAATGCCCTAGTGATGAATAAAAGTCAGTTCTGATTGCCAGAAGAAAAAAGGCAAAATATATGCCATTCCTTATTTATTCAAAGAACAAAAATTATTCAGCTAGTAAACGAGACACATTGAATATTACTGGATAAGGAGGGATAATAGGGAAGGCTTTCCCTGTTTCCATTTGCATGTGACTGTGCTGACAGGAGATGGGATTTTCACTTTCCAAGCACTACTGTATATCTGCACCACTGCTTTGAAATTACAGTAATAGTTTATACTTTGTATAATTGCTCTGAACATTTGGGTTTCTTCAGTTGACCATATTAAATTATCTTTTTATTAAATGATTAAGTGTAAATACAAAGAAGAGGTATCCCACAGGGTTTTTTGCAGTTGAGGAGAGGACTTGCAACTGTTAAGCTGAACTGAACTTTGAGCAAGGGAAAAAGCTGCAGGTGGGTCACACACTGGATATGTAGCACCACTCCTGTCACAAGTGTTTAAGGAATTCAGAGACACTCCTCTAGTCTTCTTGAGAAATTCACAATTCTGACACAGAATAAAGTGTGAATGAAGTCAGTTCAAGCTCTCTGCTCACCAGCCTGCCTCACAGTGGCTGCAAGGACCACAGGAGTGCTCTAAAGGATGAAGAAAGTTTATAATAAATACCACATGCCTTTCATCAACAGCACTTTCCTAACTCTGAAAGTCCCCTGCATCACACATTTGTGAGAGAGGAGTTGTGTCAGGAGAGCAAAGTAGTGCCAGATGTCTGGGAGAGGTGAATCAGCCACTGTGTACAACCCGAACAGAGATTAAAACAGGTCTGGTTTTCCATAACCTCAGAGTCTGTGAGGGATGCTGGGACACACACTGGGCATCCAGGAAACACTTGCTTCTCCTCTGTAAGTAAATAAATCTAAGATACAATATTGTGTTATTATCTTACATCTCTGCTCAAAAACACATTCTGCAAGAGCACCACATCGAGTAAATAAAACAGCCTATGATGAATTATTCATTGTGAATCTGTAACTACTTATTATTCTTCTAAAAGAAATATAACTCACTTCCAGAGTCCAAAACCCGTCTGTCTGTTCAAAAGTTGTGACAATATTATTTTTGCTTTCCCCTTCAAATCACAAGAAAGATTGTGTATCAATCTGAAGCAGAGGCTAAAGCCATATCCGGAATGCTGTGTGACAACCTGTTTTATATTCTAAACTAAGACTACACTACAGATAAGTGCATTCAGCTACCAAGGGGCTGGGTTTTCTGATATATGATAGAGGAAGAAAAGTCAACTCCAAGCAAAATTTAGTTCCTTCATCCTTTGTAACTCCCCCAACGCAACTGAACAACAAAACTGGCAGCAATTCATCCCAGGAGGTTGTGGCTCCTGGCAGTTCCTCTGGTGCTGAGCAGCACCTCCCTGTGTGAGCATGGATACAAGGCAGGCATCAGCAAGCCAAAGGCTACCAATGACTCCACATTATCTACTTCTTTCCTCCCTGTTTCTCCTGCTCAGATCTGCTCAGGCCAGCACCTCAGTGACCCTCCACACGCACCCTCCTTCAGCCGGTGTGTCCCCAGCTCCACGATGATCTGGGCACAGTAGGCCACCCGGGTTTGGATCCCACCTCCACAGAGCCCTGCCTGCTTCGGGTGGTGAGGGTCCTGCTGGTCAAGGAGCAAAGACACTTGGCAAGCTTTCCATTCAGAAGTCCTCCAGGCAAACCTTTGGGAATAAAAAGAGAACAGGTAAAATGAATTTTTGAGAAACTATAGGTGAGGGAGAGGTACTTTGTTAGATGACAAAATACAGCTGGTTTAATCTTTATAGTAGCACTTTCCTATCCAAAACAGAGAATGTTTGGAAACATTTTGAGTGTTAAATTTACATAGGTTAAGTATGTGCTATTTTGTCTGGAGCACTGGTGTAAAACTTTTGACAGAGCACCAATCTCCAAAGCGTTCTGAAACACTAAATCATCCCGACAGCACCTTTGAGCACGGTGTAAAAAATGAGCTAAGATTAAGAGGTTTGATTAAGTGTGAACAGTAGTTTTCAAACATGTGTCTCAAAACACTAAACCCACCCCTCTCTGCCAAGAGCTGAACACCTCACTCTGAAATGCACATAACAGCTGAAATCCTGCATATGTCAACAGAGCTCCAAGCACTTGCAGCTTTTTCACAGGGGGCACAACTTTCTAAGTGCCTACGGTACTGCCAGTTCCTTCAAGGGATTGGCTAAAACATCTCAGTTAATTCCCTTTTCCACAACTTGTGATACACAGCACGCTCTAGATAAGAAATACTTTTATTCTGTATTCCATTCACACCTAAATAGCATTAAAGGTTTTCAAGGAATTAGAATGTTTTGGGGCACAGGTAGGTGAATACTGTACAGAGAACAGTTGTTGGTGCACACCAGCTTAAATGCCAGGAAGAACTTATTAAAACCACAGGGAAAACAGTGCTGTGTACCCATGGAAAGCAGAATTTATTTCTCCCTCATGACTGAAAATGTAGAGCATATTTCTAACACAACTGTTTCCACAGGCAGAGTTTGCTTTGATTCACAGGTTACAGTATTGGGGGAGTAAATAAGAGCCCAAAGTCTTCCTGAACGCAAATCTTAGGCAATATTGTTTTTATAGCCAATCTGTTCACACTTGTGCTGCTTTATGCCTCCACTCCTCTAAATTTCCTGGTTTACTTTTACCACAGAATCTTTGGGTTTTGCTTAATGTAAACTATGTAAAATAATTTCCTTCCTTTACTCTCAAGACAAATGCTCTCTCCTTTTACAGCAGATCCACAGTTGTTGAAACTACATATGTTCCTTAACTGCTGACTGATCACTGTAAACTCAAACACAGTGGGGTGTCTCTGCAGAAAAAGCCTTCCACATCATAATTCTATGTATTCTCCACAGTGAGTTATCTGCTCCTGACTACGACAATGCATGCAAACCTGCATTTTAAAACTACATGAAAAAAAAACTTACTAGTTTGAGCACACATTTGTGTTTTCTTAACTTGCTTAGCAAATGCTTTCTAGCCCCAAAGCACTTCCAAATTTTGTAACATATTCACAAAAAATATTTGTGACTATTGCCAATTACTTGCATTTACAGGTATTGTTCAAGTGAGCTCTCATGCTCTCTTAAATAACTCAGAGCATCTTGTGCAAATATGGATACACTCACAGGGTTCATTACCCCAAAAGAAAATAATAAAGAACACACTTTTCACTGAAAAGTATCAAATACCTAATTCCCACAACATGTAAAGCACATCCATGAATTCTTCTTCTCATCAGTTCCTTCTAGGAATTCCTAATCCCGTTTCTTGGGTCTGCAGTGTTAAATGCAACCATAAAGGCAATGAAAAGCGCTTTTCATCAAACACTGGGTGAAGAGGATTCCTCCTCCACATCCCTTCAGAACATTGTGCTTTTCAGGTCTACACTTTTGAAATTAAAATCTTAAATATAGAACACACATATCTTGCCACAACCATGGAAATAGTTGTTTTAAGGAAGTATTTCTTAAAACAAAAACTGACTAAGGAAAAACTCATTATCAATATCTGGCTTAAGAAGTCAGCTGTGAACTCTGGATCCTAAAGACTCATTTTCAGAGGTCTGAGCATCTGTTTCTCCTATTCAGCGTGAGCTGCGGGAGTTAACACCTATGAAAATTAGGCCATCGGTGATTAAAATTATGCAAAATAACTAAATCTGAGCTCGGAGAGATAATTAAACTTCATCAGCTCCTGAATCTAAAAGAAAAAAAAAATCCCTTTATATATTCTCCCAGAGTAACTTGTGTGTGAGCAGTGTGCAAGGACAGCTCTCTGGCACCAGCTCCAAACCTCAGCCCTGTCCTGCTCCTACCTATGTCCTCAGCTGTCCAGTGCTCCAAAAACAAATCCTGACCTCCAGGCACTAAAAGGGACACATTTTCACAGCCATTAACAAGCCCACCAGGATTTCAAAGGGCTGAAGGGTAGCGTTGCCATCACTCCCAAAGTGTAACTCCAGAGCCTAATAGCACAGCTCACTGCATTTCCTCCCCAGTCTTTACTACTTCCCACTAATGCCTTATCTTTAATTTGGGCATAATGAACCTCATTTACAAAGTGATACCATCATACCTGTATCTCAGCAATAAGCCTTTTAAAAAAATAAAGTCTTAAAACATTCCCATTTTCCATCATTTAACTGCTGAAAAGCTTTGAATTTCCAACAAAGCAAAGAGTTTTTTGCTCTATCCCTGTCTCGTAACATAGCAACCACAACCAAAATGAATGATATGAAGACATAATCATAATTCTGGAAAATCTATCTATTCCCAGCGAACATGAAAGCTACACATCAAGGATAAAAAAGATATAATACGTTGTTTTAAAACTGATGACTTGGTGACAGTTATGAAACAAACAAGGGCTCAATATCTTTCTGATTTACAGTAACCTCTTGGTCTCTTTAGTCTATAGGACTTATGCTCTTAGTGTTTACACAAGTTTTATACCTGTATATACCCATTCACTTTAATTGAACTATCCCAAATTTATATCACAATAAAAGAAAGTAGAATCACCTCCTATGTGTTTAAGCTTTTTAAGCACTTAATCCTTTCAGAACAAATAACCAAAGGTAAAAGAAAGCACAAAGTTCTAGAGTCTTACACGCAGTTAAAGTGTTTTATTTTCTTGCATTTAGACTATTGATTATAGATGTTATTGTAAACTTCAGTCATAAAATTAAAAGCCCTTCCCATTTAACAGCAAATTTACACTTTTGCCACCTATCTGTGATGGGACCTTTAACTTGTAGCTCTGCCATGGACATAGAGGTTATACTTAACAGAGCAGTTCTGAGGCTTAAAGTATTTTTGTCATCTCTGGATCCTTTTAGGAGACTGGAATGTAAGTTCAGCCACTTCCCTCGGTGCAGTACAACTCTGCAAGTGCTACCTCTTTAGCTGCTGCTTTTTTATGTCAGTGGATGTAGCCCACACTATGTCCCTTCATTCAGCCATGGGGTGCTCTCTGCCCCTGCATTAAAAAACGGCCTCTAGAAAATCATAAAATCACTGAATGGTTTGGGCTGGAAGGGACCTTGAAGATCATCTCATTCCAATCTCCCCTGCCAAGGGCACAGATACCTTTCACTATCCCAGGTCGCTCCAAGCCCCATCCAACCTGGCCTTGGACACTTCCAGGGTTGGAGCAGCCACAGCTTTGCTGAGCGAGCCATGCCAGTGACTCACCACCCTCACAATGAAGAATTTCTTCCTAATATTCTTCTAAATATAGTATTAATTTCTTCCTAATCCCATTCCTTCTCAGTGATTTGTTCTGGTCTGGGTCCTAGCCCATTTTCTTTGCTGTGGCTGGAGCATGTTTTGGAAAATTCTTGCCCTAAAAATAAAGCTAAAGGAAAAACTACTTGTTTCCGAATCAACCTAAAAATAGTGAAGAGAAAATTTCCAGGAATTGGGAAAGAAAACAGGAGTCTCACCTTAAAGGATTTAAAAACTCATCTGATTAGGCAAACAGAAAAAAAAAGAGGAGTAGTTTGTGTTGAGACCAGACAAATGAAAGAGAACCTCTTTTATTTCTGCTACTGAAGCTCCTTAAATTCATCATCTTGTAGGGGGGAGAAAGAAGAGATCATTGTTTGGTAAGCCTCAGCAAACCACAGATGAAGTGGCATATATCTAAGGGGGAAAAAGCATAACCTCTCTAGGTATTACCCTGCAAATAGAATGTGGTCAGATAAGGAGAACAGGAGCATCTAAGGTTTCTTGTATTATTTCACAGGGATTAACACCGCATCTCTCTTTATCTGAAAGCTGCTGCTTTCCCATCTGAGCTATATCCAGTAGCTCAGTCACCAATTCCCAAGCACCAACAACAAATCACCAGCCTGCAAGCTGAAATATGGATCAGTAATATCCTTTACCAGCTGCTGAAACCTAAATAACATACATTTTTTACTTCTGTTCATTAATACAAAATCCTGGTCCCCACAGCCTTACAGTAGACACACAGCACATACTGCAATATTATGGATTTTCATTCTTGGTTGTTTCTTTATACTGAGTGAATCAAAGTCTAGTAACCAGCACTGCTGTAAAATTCTTCGGCACAGTGTGAGAAGGTCATAGCCTACCACCTCCATTTTGAGATATTACATCCCTAGAAATAACAATTAACTAAATACCAGAGTTGTACTTTTTAATATTTTCAGCTAAGTGGCTCTATTACCCTGCAAGTTTAATGTCATTTTTCTGAGCTAGCACATTTAGAGTTCATCCTCACTCATGCAGATACTGCCCCGGAGGTGTTGCCTCAAGGTAGGGAGGCATAACAGGATGGGGAAGGTTTCAGAGTTCACAGGCCCATGAAGACCAGGGCATAGCAGCAATACACTGAAAGAACAACAGATTTTCTTCTGCAGAGAGAGAGGCACCTCCAGAAATTATCAGTGTTTTGCAGGTTCTCACCTTTTGGGCTCTCCTGGCTCTACACAACCATTTGCCCTTCAATACAGTGCAATGTCAAAAAGGGGAAGTGAGAAACCAGGGACAGACCCACGTCTGTTCACTCCCTGATTAACTTCCAGCCAGTCTCCCCCAATCAGGTGTCACCTGCACCCACGCTCCTGTACAAAATCAGCAAGACAATGTGTTAATCTATTGTCTTCGAAATTGATGTGCGCTTGGGTAGGAGCAAAAATCACTCCATAAGAGCCTTTCCTTAGGATGTAATCAAGCAAGAGAATATTTTTTTTATACTTCCTCTCTTCTGCTAGCAGGGTGCATAAAAACGATCAGCATTTGATTTTGAATGAGCCCAGTGATACAGAGACACTTTTACAGGTGATGCCTTTCTAAGAAACGTATCTTGCAAAAGCTTTATAGAAGGTTTTGGCAGTATCTGGCAAAAGCCCCAGAAACTCATGACTTGAGCACTGAACAGCTCTCCTATTAAACACACTCATTCACAGACAGGGAGATTTTTCTGCATGCATATAAAATTCTATCAATCCCAAAGCATTCTACAGTCAATCTCAGAACATGTCACATGAAAAATCAAGCAGTATTTTATTTTCCTTGCAAAGCACACCATCAACCTCCTCCGTTAGCATGGCCGAGCATAACGGCATGGGCTTGCAGACCAGAAAGGTGAGCTCCTCTCCTTCATGCTGCCAAGCAAGCAAGCTCTCAGGACTGCAAAGTTCCACATTTCAAGAAGTACACAGAGGGAAGCTGAGTAAAGTCCAAGCTATTACCTCTGAGCAGTTCCCTTTTTCCTCAAGCAAGACTGGGATTTTTTTTATGGGGATATGAAGAGGAATCATTAAATCTTATGTAAAAATTACAATTTTAAAGCCAATAAAAGCTCAGCCATGGAGACCTGCCCAGTTACTGTTCAGCTGAGGAAATCCTCTGAAACAGCAATCAGTACAAAAGCCCTTTCAGACAACAAGAGGAACTGCTCTCAGTTTTTAAAATATGAAAATATACACTCTAGTGGGTGTAATTGAAATTTATTTCTATATATGACTGTAATTATTATAATAGGAATAACGAAAATAGCAACAATTAGAAGAGCATTAGTAACAATACATAATACCACTAAACACAGCTAACAATAACCAAATTGATGATCTCAGACCCAGAGAAAGCACCACGTGCGACCCTCTCCACGCACAAACCGAGCAGAGAGGATCTGCAGGGGCTTCTTTAGTTCCAGAATGTGGGTGAGAAGCTGTGGCCATACCTGGGGCAGGGCTGCAGAAGTGCCTTCCCTCCTGCACTGCAGGCTTCCCTCTCCTCCAGCTCCGGGCACGGCTTCCCAGCACCCACGGCCACGCTCCGCACGCTGCGGCGCCGGCTCCGGAACCCCGGGGCGAGGCTGCCCCAGGCACAGCCGCGAGAGCAGGGGCTCCATGGGGACCACTCGGACGTGGTGCAGTCCTTGGGGATGGCACAGGACCTGGAGGTCTCGGGGACGGGGTCTTGCAGGCAGAGGCTGCAGTAAGAACACAGTACAACAGCTGAGGAGGTCTCTCTTACTAAACTTCTTTTTCAAGCCAAACTCCCCAAGAAGAAATCCATAGTCATTCAGTCAGAAGGTCTACATCAACAGCAGTGCAATGGAAATAAGAGAAGCTCTAATGCAGGGCACATAACACAATTCCAACGAGCTCTGGGTGCAAACTTGCATCCTGAGTAGTTTGTAAATAATGTATCTCATTTATCTCGAGTTACAACAGAGGCACAAGGCATGAGATTTGCTCCTGTCTAGTAGGAAGTTCACAGTTTGTCCTGTGTGGAAAATAAAATCCAAGCCCAAGAGGAATACTGCCATTGGTAAACATTCCAACATCCCACACAAAGGACTAGATGTCCTCCATCCATCCATCTGCACATCCTACTGAGCAACTCTGCTCTTTTAAAAAGTAATTAATCCCACACTAATAATAAAGCTCTCAGTTCCACAAAGCTGTTCTCAAACATGTGCTGTCAAGCAAGGTCAGAGGGTTTTCCACCCTCACAAACAACCAAAGATCCAGGAATGCTGCAACTGGGGCTGGATTTTGGGACTCAATTACTCCTGCTAACATCAGGACATGATCTCATTCCTTCTGTAACACATCAGGACGCCAACTTAGGTCAAATAAAATGCGAAACCAAATTCTAAGGGCTACCAAGATGAGATGATGAGATTTGGTATCAGGCTACAAAGTCTCAAAATAACATGTTGAAGAGTCCCAAAGCCACATCTTTTTACTTCTGCATAGTATATGGATGAACCAAACTGGCCTCTGAAATTAAGGCCACACCTGATGACCTCAGTGTGAACTCTGATTTTTCTTCTCCAGCTGCTTGCGGTCAAGCTTTTGCCAACTGTACGGAGCAAACACAGGTACACTTAAAAGGTGTGAAATCCAGGGCTGCTGCCAGGGAAGCAAACATTAGCTCTCCTGCTCTTCCTTACAGCATAATTTGACCAACATACCTCCCTCTAAAGCAGACAGACGGGGGCAATCACATTGGGATTGCTGGGCAGCCTCATGGGGGGAGCAGAGAAGATAAAGGAATTCACTCCCTTCTCCAGTCTAGAAATTGGTCGCCTTTTCACAAAGGTCAACAGGAATATTCCCGTTGATACACATCAAGTTTGACTAGACTCTCAACCACCAGCTAAATAGAGCATTTAGTGGCTTCTATTTGTACTTAAAGCAAAACCAAAAAAAAGCTGTAACCATTTTTTGTCTCAATTTCTTCACCCAGAATAAAACTCAGTAATCTCACTGGTGCTGTGAGGATGAATTTACTGAGGTTTATTTAAACAACTTAATAAAGTATAAACAGCTTTTGATGTAACCCCCCCAAAATGAAACTATTCTTGCTTACAATTGAAAAATACGTCTCATTTCTCGATTACCAGTCAAACGGAACTGATTGCAAAGCTGTCCCTAGTACCAAATATCAGTACTATTGAAGCAAGGTCTGAAAAATAATAATCATTATATATGTGCTTACTAATGTAGGGGTTTTGAGTTCTTTTTTGGAACATTAAGTTAGATGCAGTCACATGAATGGTCACTTTATTTCCCTTTTAGTATTTTTTCAGCAAGTGAGCCACCTGTCCCAC
Source organism: Chaetops frenatus (assembly GCA_013400775.1). Lineage (NCBI taxonomy): Eukaryota > Metazoa > Chordata > Aves > Passeriformes > Picathartidae > Chaetops > Chaetops frenatus. The sequence continues at coordinate 45,657 of VZTR01004315.1, forward strand.
AACATTAACAAAAAAGAATAATTCCTGATTTTGAGTAGATAAAGTAGTACATAAAAGACACTGTGCTAACTGATGATACCAGAAAACTCAAGTTTATCTAACAACACAATGGGGGGGGGGGGGGAAGGGGGGTAACTGATCTTACATTTTAAAAAGTGATCAAAACTCCCCATTCAGATACAGTGTGAAAAGCAAAATCCACTTTTGGGTTGCACCACTGCAAAAGAGATTTTAGTCCTGCCTGATCTTTACTGAAACACCAAACAAAATGTAGTGTTTAAAAATCTGGATTGGAGTCTTGGTTCAAATGATCTTTGCCAATCCCAGTTCTCAGCCAGACAAAACCTCCAATACTTCTCCCTAATGGATTCTCCAAACCTGTGCCAACACTCTGGCTGGGAAAGCCATCCCTGCCCAGAAATCACCCCTGCACTGGCAAAAGCTTTTGCCAGAGGCTGAATAGCTGTTTCTTTCCCTGAAAATCCCCCCACTGCTCCTGCTATAAAAGGCAAGATGCTAACTTCGTTGACCTTAAGGTGAATGAGACACGGAGCTGGCAATTTCCATCCTGCTCAAGAAGGCTTTTGAGGGAGAATTACAAGCAACTGCTGAACAGAAAGAAAATTAATTAACTTGTATCTACGCACTCAGAGCCTCCAAGTCAAATTAGTTGTGACACCGAGCAACACAAAGACAAATGTAAAAACACTCTTTTGCATGAAATTCAGACACAGCCTTTCATGTTGCAGATGTATTTAGGACGATCTAATACAGATAAAGCCCAGACCTGCGAGACACTCACTGATCTGAGGCTGCAAACCAGACACAGATTTGTGCTGCTGTGGCTGTATCCAAACCAGCAGGGACAGGAAGGAGGTCTTGGGGACACGAGCCACTATATCACCCCTGTTTTTAAACTTATTTTCGACGTTTTAATGTCTCAGGTTAGATCTTCTACTTGGGGGTCGATCTGGTAACTGTGATATAGTAGAGTACTTAGACAACTGATGCTTTTTTCTGTTACATGCTTGGATTGACACTGTAAAACCACCGGGATTGTTTCCCAGCCCACACTGTGGTGCCTGTGGCGTAGGATGGACCCATTAGTGAGCAGCCAGCAGCAGCATGGAGCCCAGCCTGCTCAAGTGGCACAGTGCCCTCTGAGCCTCTTATGCTGAAGGGCAATAAACCACTTATTAAAGAAACACAAAACACTAAACCAAAGGAAACCTACTCATGTCTCTTTCACACTCCCAGAGTCCTGGAGGCAAAGCAGCCCTGGGTACCACCCTGACTGTGCAGCTCCCCATCCCCGTGGCTGTGTCACTTCAGGCTGCTGCCCGCGGAGCAGCCCCGCTCATCTCCTCCATCTCCAGCCACACACACGGGAGACACAGGAATTGTACAGCCCCGAGCTGAACCACACCACCTTCCTGCTCTGGACAAAGTGCAACTCACCAAAAATAGCACATTTTCCAACAGCTCGGTGCCTGTGCTACATGCCCTGCAGTCACAGAGCCATCACATCCACTGCACGGGAATGAGTGGGAACAGGTCCATCAGCTGGAAAAAGCAGCAACACCACCCAGGAGCCCTGCACCAGTAAATCAGGTTGGGCATAGCACAGGACTCACCCCTGCTTTCCCTTCCCAACCCTACCAAGGCATTCAGAACCACAGGTGAATGCATTTCCTTACATTACAGGATGAGACAGGTGGTTATTGTTAAACCTTTCACACTGAAGGGATCATCTGCAAAGTAATTTGGCACACTAAGAAGCTGTCACCATGGCCACGCTGCTGGCACAGAGGCAGCACCAGGAGGACAGGGTGCCACTGCCACAGCCAGGCTCACCCCCAGCAGCTCAGGAAGGCTCCTGGGAAGTGTCCTGCCTGACCAGGGAACTCATGTTCAAACCCATGTGCTGCAGAGCAGGATAATCCTGAAGTGAGCTAAGCCATGCTGTTAACAGCCCATTTCCATTTTTTCTCTTTTTTAGCAGTGTCTCCTATTTTGTAATCAAGGACCCAGCCCTGCAGGCTGCTGGAATACACACTACCTGCTCTTTGCACTTGGCCAATAACATTAAGGTCTCATAGTGGACAGAGTCTTGCCATGTTTCTAACAGCATCAAAGCACTTATTTCCCCTAGAAATTGGCAATCAGTGTTAAAAGGCACACTTTTGAGAAGTCCGAATGTATTTTTAGGGTCCTCAAGGGCTGCCAGGGCTATTTTGGATACCATATATTCAATCTGTGCAGCAGAGGTTTCTTTGGCAGAAGAAACATCAGCCCCTTCTGCACCAGAGTGGTGAAGATAGGGAATATTTGCCTGCCATACAACTGACCTAACAGAAAATAAGCTGGGACACCTATAATCCAAACAAACATCAGTAAAGATGTCTAAGTTTTGGTGTTTCCAGAACTTAATGCACCAGATCCTGTTTTAATTAAAAATAAATGCTGGCTTCCATTTCCACTACCTTGTGTGGAGATCTTGAGGCTACAGAGGCAGCTGTCTCCCAGCACAATTTGGGAACAGGAGAAAAAACACAGTTACTATTGGACACCAGTGCTAAAATAATTGAACCACAGAATTGTTAAGGATGGAAAATATCTCTAAGATCATCAAGCCCAACAATCAACCTAGCACTGCCAGGTCCACCACTAAACTATGTCCCCAAGTGCCACATCCACACCTTTTGAACCATCTCCTGAGCCTGACCACCAAATTGTTACTCATGGCAATGAAAAAAGCCATCACAGCTCCTTTGTTTCTTGTGCTTTTAAATAAAAGCAAAAGAAATGAGATGTTGGAATCCCAGGCCCTGGGCCAGCTTGCTGATTTTGAAATGTGCACTGGATTCAACTTAAGGCCATGGGAAAAACTTCCTAATTTAGTGACTTATTACCAAGAATTTAGTCTGCAGTTTAAGAAAAAGTGTGTTAAGTTAGACACTACAAGGGTTTGCAGCGTGAAGTTCAGATATAGAAGTAGTTATAGAATAAGGTAAAAAGTTTAGGGTGAAAGTAACAGGGATATAGGGTACAGCACTTAATTGGATGAAAAATACCACAGTGCGACGGAAATGCGGTGAAAAAGTGATTAACTATTGGTGTGAAAATGAAAATATATGTACTTGTTAATTATCTATTGGCTATGTAACCTTTAAAAGACCTCATAGCTGACAATCTCGCTCTCTTTCTTCTGTAATGGCTGAATTCTACTCGCCTCTGTGAGGGAGTCTTCAAACTCCTGATAACTTGTAGTAATAAATCTATCTGAAGCATACCAAACCAAAGACGTCTCACTCTCTACCATCTCAAGAATGAGAGACAAAACTTTTGAAAAGAACATTAGAAAATAAAATACCCTTCTTCTCTAACAGCTCAGGGATTTGTTTTCAAGCCTGAGCACTGAGGCTTGATTCCTACATCTGCCAGGAGGAATGTGAACATAGAACTCCTCTCCCAGATCGGAATCACAACCATCAAATAGCATTTTCCAGCACAGCATTTTCACCTCCGGACTGCAGAATTATTTATTCATCCAGAGAACAGAAGAATGTCAACACTGAAACTGCAAATATTTTTTTCCTAAAAACATACAACAGCAAAGTGGCTAAGCACAATCCACTAGGAAATAGATAATGGAAATTTAAATTACAGAGGCAAACAAAAGAGTTGAATGCTGCTCCACCTCTGCCTTGACAGATGGGCTGTCCCTTGACTGAGTTTGACCTGAATTTCACTTACAAAGTAAAGTAAACAGAAACCCAAATCCAACTCTATTATATCACTGTTGTCATCTTACACATAGAATGAAGAGTTTAGGAAATATGTACATAAAAGACTCCTAATCCAAATAATAATAATAATAAAATGCTTTATAACTGTTTGCTCCTGACTTTAACTTCTCAGTATGCTTAGCTGAGCACATACACCAGGTTAGAAAATCAGGTTAAATTTATTTAGGATTTCAGTGTCTAACTATGCACATTTATTTTACTAAACTGCAATCTAGTGTCTAACCTAAACAACTTTCCTTTTTTTCCAAAAAAAAAAAAAAAAAAAAAAAAAAAAAAAGAAANAAAAAAAAAAAAAAAAAAAAAGGAAGGAAGGAATTCAAGTACTTTTGTCTCATTATTCTGCAGAGTTTTACAACTGTGACAAGACAGGAAACCAAAAAGAGCAGGTCTTTCACATTCATTTCTTGCATCTTTTTCAGTGTTTTTAAATGAATAGAAGTGCTTGTGTTTGAATCTGTTATTGTATGTAAGACTTAAGGCAAAACTGAAACATTTCTCTGAACTGAAATGAAACCTGAACTCTATCTGAAATAGTATGAAAAAAATTCCAACTTTTAAATGAAGGAAGTCTTTAAAAGGTTCAAATCAGATCCATAACATCATTCTATTTTGATGTTATTCCTTTTATTTTCATGAATATAGTATTTCTACACCAAAATAATTTCTGAGCAAAAGTGGACCTGTCTCAAAGTCTACTGATGTTCTATCATTCAATTGTTGTCATTTTAGGTGTTTTCAAAAAGGTCTGTCCCTTCCTTTCCTCCTCCTTTGTCCCTTTTCCTTCCCTTTTCCTTCCCTTTTGAGAAATGTGCACCCTCCAGACTGAAAGGATATTTTATCAAAAACATCCCCATCTCTGTTTTCCTGACACAGCATGTCCAGTCTTTCACATGCTTGTGCTCCTCTCCAGGTAATTCCTATTTACAGCCCTGCAATCAGACACCAGTAAATTAAACAACCTCGGTAATAAATTAGGCATCTTTGCCATTTCATTATAAATTAGGAGGCAGGATGAGGACATGGCCCCTCAGTTCTGCTGGCCCTTAGTGCTGGTGAGCTGGCCACTCCTGTTACCTGCAAGGACTGGGCAGTGGTGGAAGGCAGGTGATGGCAAAGCCCTGGCAGACCAGCAGCTCAGAGCCCGATGTTAAAGCACATCTTGGCATATTCTTGTCCCTTGCCTCAGTTTTCCAGAAGCTTAATTTACAGTAGTGCTTGCTTAGCAGCATTGGTAGAAATGGGAAGCGTCAGCCAGGAAAACACAAGAGCTCAAATAAGTCACTTCTTTTCTTTCCTGGTTTACAGCAGACACTTGGCTGCCTGCCAGTCCCCACTACAGGGTTATGCAAATGCATTTACTCTTCTTTATCAGTAGCCAAAATACCATCGTTGTTGTAAAGTGACATCTGTAAGATCGGGCCTGCTCTTCAGAAGAATGGCAGCAAATCTGCTGCTCAACAAAACGAGGACACTACCAGGGGATGCTTCAAGGGAGTCACTGTCAGGAGTATTTGGTATCTGTGACACTCCAGCCCTGGAACTAAACACGGATTGGATTTTGGGCTGGGTTTTTAGCTTTGAATTTTAGGTCCAAAAGGAGAAAGAAGTGTGTGAGTGTCTGGAAGCTGTAACATGACATGACCTTTTCTCCTCTACTCAATCAATGGGCTTTGCTCTTGCGTAAAGGATGGGTCAGGCCCAGCCCTGCAGTAAATCTGACGCACAAGCTCAGCAGAAAAAGACTGCCAGGAAGTGGCTAATGGAGCTGTACACTCCCAAAAAGGGGGCTAGATCAGCAAAAAACCCAGAAAGGAGCAAGGAAGAAGACAGCTCCATCAGGGATAGTCACTAAAACTAAAGCTCCCAGCACCCTCTGCACTGGCATCCAGAAATTCAACGAATAACACAGAAAACATTTACATTTTCATTTCCATTCTTAGAGCAAATATAGCAGTGAGTGTGTGACGGCAGAGCAAAAAAAAATATTAACAAAATCAGGATCCCCCTCCCAGAGCCTCTGATAAGGAATGAGATACAAGAGGCAGGAGAAAGCTAACAAGTGGTAACAGATATAAACCTGCTGCTGGTCGCACTGTGGAATAAATCACAAGTGACTCCATTAAAGTCAAGCACCTACATAAGCATAAAATCTGTATATTTAGAATCAGCATATATTTAGAGAGGAGTAATAAAGTCAAGATGTTAGAAACTGCTAGAACATTTCACAAAGTCTGACTTTTTTCCAACTTATAAAAAAATACTCCGTACTTGGCTATGGGTATAACAGGAGTGGGTAAGAAAAAAGGTTAGAATTCATATTTTCACCTCAGTATGTGTGCAAAAAACACTGCAGAAATTAACAGGGATAGAGAACTGGATGTAAAATTACCCTTTCTCTCAGCCATTTGAGTTTGTGCAGGTTCCAGGAGCTATGGATTATTGAGAAACAGATTCATTTCTGCAAAATTCAAGATTTTTCAAGAACTTCTAATATCCTTGAAAAACAGAACACAGTAAGATCTCCAGAAATTCTGACTTTCTCAGAAGTCAACATATTTATCAGTCATCTGTAGCTACTGGCACCTACCCAAATCCAACCTGAAGTCAAACAGCAGAGCTCAGCTTAAATTTAAATGTGAGAAATAGAAAGAATAAATCTTTCCATTATTTGCTGCACATTACTATAACCTTCACATTTGAATTACAGCAAAGCAACCTATACAGACAAAGAGAAATCATTAGATAAAACATTAGATAAGGACAGAAATCAAGAACCTCTTATCAAAGACAGGTGTGCCAGTCACCTACCCTGTACCAGCACCCAAGAGTTACACTCAGACAGGGAGGCTCCTCCATAAGGATGACAATCCCAGGTTTACTCACTGATTTCTTTCCAAAATATACCTTCTACCATATTCAGAAGGCCAAACTTTTCAGACTTATTTTGCCCTGTATTGATTTGTAAGAATGAAGGAGTTTACGCTGATGCAATCTTAGCCTCTTCTACCAAATATATGCAGTACATGACTGAGAATGAAACCTCCCTCTCCCACAGCCAGAGCCCAGCAACAGCACAAAGTGATATATAATTCCATTTCCTCAAAACAACAGCAAAAAAAAGAAAAAGCCACAGAAAAGAATTATTAAAAATATAAAATTAATTTAAACAGTCGCAAATCGTAGAAGAATGCAAAATCGTCAACATATGCTAGAAAGGAATTAAATCGAGAAAAGGTTCATAAAGAAAACGCATTAAAAATTCCATTTAAAAACTCAAGAATGGGACTCATTCCCTGTGGTGCTGCCAGGCAGAGCAGGCGCTCCACCACACAAACCCAGGGGGGACGAAGCAGAGCAGGAATCGCCCTTACCTCAGCGCTGCGTGCTTTCCATCGCTCCTTACACACCTGACCTGCCTGGTTTGGTAGCCAATCTCCACCTCCTGGGCATGGTGGTAGGGATGAGAGCCGGCAAGTCCGGATGTGCTTCGCTCTCCAGAGTCCGACCCCAAATCCAGCATAGTCCGGCCCGCCAGCTCCACGTCTTTAGGATGGGGCAGCCGGCATTCGCCCCACGGGCCCAGGCGGAGGCTGTAGGTGTGCTCCTCCTCCCCGAGGGGACAGGCGGCGGCTCCACAGGCTCTGGACTCCGTCAGGTTGGGGCACGGGGCACCCCCGTAGAGCGGAGGAGCGAGGACGGCCCGTGTCCGGTGCTGCAGGCTCTTGGCGCAGCCCGAGCCGCACGGGGACCAGCCGGAGAACTGGGACACGACGCAGTCCCGCGGGCAGGGCACCAGGCAGGCCTGCTCAGCGGGCGGCTGAGGGGTGAAATACTCACAGATCTCGCTGGACACCACGGTCCTGTTCAGCCTCTGCAGGCAGCGGACGCTGCGGCGCTGCAGCCCGTGCTGCGCGGTGACACAAACCTCGGCTCCCGCCTCAGCACCCGCAGCCGAGACGAGCCCACACCTGTCCCATGCCGAAACCTCCCACTCGAACAGCTCCAGGTGCCAGTCGCAGACTTTAAAGCAGCTCCGCTGGCTCTCGGGTTTGTCCTGCTGGTCGCAGTTGGCGTGGAACGTGGTCCAGCCCTCGGCGTGGGTGCACCAGACGGCCCGGCTGCGAAGGCCCCCCGAGCCGCAGTCCCCGATGCAGCGGCCCCAGTGACCTGCAAGAGAGGGGCTGCTGAGAAAGGCCGCGCGCTGCTCCCGCCGCCGATCTGCCCTGACACCCGACAGAACATCGGACAGTCACAAAACCACACTGTCATAGAACGGTTTGAGTTGGGAGGGACCATAAAGATCGTCTTGTTCCAAACCCCTGCCATGGGCAGGGACACCTTCCCCTGTCCCAGGCTGCTCCAGCCCCGTCCAGCCTGGCCTTGAAGGCACTTCCAGGGATGGGGCAGCCACAGCTTCCCTGGGCAGCCTGTGCCAGGGCCTCCCCACCCTCTGATTAAAGGATTTCTTCCTAACATCTCATCTAAATCTTCTTAGTTTAAATACATTCCCCTTTGTCCTATCGCTATCTGCCCATGTTAAAAAATGTAAATCATATATAAAATAAGCACCGTATTATGTTGTGTATTAGAAAGCAAATAACTACCAGCTGGTCCCTAAAATTGGTTAAATGCTTCCTAAAGGCTGCGAGTCGCTTCTCCCAGTGTATCACATCACTGAATCACTTGGAGAAATTTGGGGAAAAGAGAAAATGCCTCACAGTGCTTCAAATTAAAGGCAAGCCTTTAATTTCTGCAGCAGTAAAATTCATCCCAAATGAATATTTAATTTCATTTTTACAAATTAATATAGAAATGATCATAAAAGAACAATCATCTAATAGGAAAAGAAAGTCAAGTTAGATAAGAGGAAAACAGTCCTAATAGAGCAATTAGTCAACAGAATAAACTGCACTGGGAAGCAGCAGAATCATCATCCAAAGGATAAAACAAAGAGGATAAATACATGAAAATAATCACCCTCAAGGTACACTGAGCAACTCATTTCCACTTGGAGCACGTGGCACTATGAGAGGTGGCAAAGCCATCATTCAGGAGGAGAAATTAAACCAAAATAAAACCCAGCAATGTCATTTTCAGTTCTAGAGCACATGAATGTACATATATAGTCATATGAATCTTACTTGAGGATTTGCAAGTGAAAGCAATCAGACAAGGCTAAATAGAAAGATTTGTCTGTAAAAATATTATTCAATAAAACCCCATCAAATCAAAAAAATAATGAGGGCTATAAAGCACAAAATTGCTGGCAAACTGAAGAGCAAAGGTAGAGAAAAGCACTCAGGCCAAATCTTAACTATTAAAGGGATTTTGATGATCATCTCAAGGGGGTTTTATCTCATTCCTAAGTTTAAGAACTTTCCAATACCTCATAAAAGAGCCATTTTGTTCAGTACAAACATTGCATACCTAATTCTTGCCTGAAAATATACTGCAACTGCCCTATCTTTTCTAATTTTTCAAGGCAGAAAATGAACTTGCCACAAATAAGTCGATTTATATTAAGCAATGCTACTGCAGTCAATTTTTTTAAAAAATTGATTTTAAAACTACCGAAATCAGTTACATGCTCATACTACAAAACCAAACACACATAAAAACCAAAACCAGTCCCACAGAAGCTGCAATTATAATCCCAGGTATTTCATTCAGGCGATGGCAGTTTCGTTGGCAATCCCGTTGTTCTTGCTCTGTGAATAGAGGAGTTGATCCTCCAGAGACAGGGGCTTGACGTTGTGTAATGAAAAATGAAAATAAATAAATAAATAAATAAATAAACCTGATCTTGATTTATTCTTAGGAAAGGAGGGAAAGCAGACAGGAACTGGATATAACTTAAACTTCTTTTCCAACACACCCCATGTTCCTCCTGCAGGTGTTCCTGCTGCCCCATCCTCCAGGCCAGGGCTGCAGCTCTGCCCTTGGTCAGGCACCTTCTGCAGATGCTGGCCAGGCTGGGGCAAGAGGGGATTGCAGATTCCTCTGGGTTTAGACAGCTCCAGCCTTTGCTGAATCCCTCAGGCTGTGTGCAAAAATCTTTGTCCTTTTTATGCCTCTGTTTCAATCCAAAAGACATCAGCCCAAGGTAAGGACTCAGTCATGACAGGTACCTTGAATGGGAAAAGGCAGAATCAGACTCTAGTGTGCTCTACAAGCTGTCCTACACTAACAACAGGCTTTCAACAGAATCCAGTGCACTTAAAAACTGAATAATAAAAAAAATTTAATCTTTAAATATGCTTTTGAAGTTCAGTTACAGGGAGGAAGTCCACTGACAACTTAAACATTTGTCTTTGGTACTTCATCTTGATCTAACAGAATATTCTTTTCTAATGCCACCAAGATGTGAAACCAGACATCAGATTGTGTAAATACAGTCATCTAAAAATAATAGTCAAATTCAGACCTCAAGTCCTGGGTGGCTTTTTATTAACAGAGAAAAGTAATGATTAAGCATCACAACCTAATTGTATCATGAACTTACTTATTTCTGTGCAGCACTTCAGCAGTTTTGGTTTTTGAGATGTGGAAGTTTCAGTACAGAAACAGTTTCATTTTCACCAGTTTTAACACAAAAATTGAAGAAAAATATTTCCCTTCAGCATTGAACAGAACAGTATTCTATTCATCACTAGGACCTTGAAATACATTAGACCAACCAAGAATTTACCACCTATTTCTTAAAACAGGGAATTGAATTAAAAATAGCATTAAACCCCCCCGTGGAGAAATGCCAAGCAGTTCTAGCAGAGGAAATAACCATCAAACCCTCCACTGCTCTTTCCCTCCTGCACAGAACTTGTCTCTTTAGTATTTTCATGCACTCCTGAGACCTGCTCATGAACTGCTCTACTCATGAACAGCAGAATGACCGCTCCTTACATTAGCAGGATAGAGGGACACTCAGCTCAAGCCAGAAGCAAGAATTGGCCTTTATTTAATGTCAGATGTGAATTTAGAATGAAAAATTAAAAGAAAAAAAAAACAAAAACAAAACAAAACAAACAAACAAAAAAAGCGCAAGCACTTTTAAGTAATTACACTGTTGACAGACACATTGCAATTTGCAATTATTCCCTGGCAAACATGCTAAAAACAGAGCCTGCTCTTGGCATACCAGAAAGAGAAGCATGAAAAATAACGTTTTAAAAATCAGATGCAAAACCCATTACTATAGATTTTTTTCACTTCCTGACAATCATCTCAGGACGTGGCAGTAAACTTATCCACAATGTTTCACTGCTTAGTTAAATATCCTGTTCAGTAGCTTAAATTAGGAGAAAGCTGTAAATACTTCCTAGTCAATAGTCCGCTTTGTAATTAGAATTTAATTATTTTTAGAAGGCTCCTATTAAATTTATACTTTTCTCAAAATATATCTGAGTCAATTAAACATCTCAGCACAAAGTGAATTATAATTTAACTGTGTTATAAACCCACTGGAATTTAGGCATCAGAAGCCTGAACTTCAGAAACATGCTTTACAACTCTCCATCTAGAATGGAAGGCCACTAGTAATTAAAGAAGAAGACTAAATAAAACAAAATTAATTTCACAGTGATCTGTCTACAGAAAGTACAAAAGTATGAAGATAAAGGATTGATTGTCTGTCTCCCATGTATTGTAACCTGATCAGATATTGGATGGATGTTTGATCTCATCAGAGCAGGATGCAGCTGCGAGAAACAGACTGTGGATGTCCATGGAAACAGGGAGGCTCCAAGCTGGGTGTAAGGACAGGCCTCATTGCTGTGAGGATAACCCTGGAACAGGCTGCCCCAAAGGACAACAGAACCTCATCCGTGGAGGTTTCCAAGATCTGACTTAACAAACCCTGAGAAACCTGGTGTGGATTCAGTGCTGAACCTCCTCTGTGAGGAGGTTCAACCAGACAACCTCCTGTGGTCCACCTGGATTTCTCTATGTAGGAGCATCCAACTGGCAACAAGGCTTTCTCCTGCAGGATGCCAAAAAACAGCTTTTCACTAATAAATACCACTGAGATCTGCCAAGTACCAATAAACATGCAAAAGCATGAACAATACCATTAGTCAACCAAGCCAAAGAGAAGTTCAACCAAATCACTATTTCCAAAAATGAGAAGTGAAACAAAACTTGCTGGGCTCACACAAAAGTCGTAACAGACAGTGAGGTATCTTTGTTTATGAACAACTGTGAAAAAAGACATCCTACTGTTTCTTCCAGGGCATCTGTGACACTACAAGCAGTGACATGAAAGGGGTTAATAAGTCAAGACAATCTATTAAAGCAAAATTACACATTGTTCTGTTTCTCATCTTCTGTCAGCCAGAAAGAGCTGTACTATCACCCCATACAGCTTCTCTAACCCCTTTCAAAACTTGCAGTAGCACAGCAACTAGAGTTTATTTGATGCACTGTGCACTGATTTGTTTTTCCTGCCTGCAAGACCTACCTACAGCTGCACCATAATTGCGTCTGAAAGGATGCACTGACATTTGCTCTCTGACACACGGGTCACACACACAGAAGGCAAGCAGGCTACACCAACAATAATTACACTTTAAAGACAAAATAAAACACCACGACAGCAAACTTAGAAGAGGAATCCCAGTAAGAGCTGCTTAGTAAGTGTGTTATTGCTTAATAAGAATTGCTAGAATAATTATGCTCTGTTTATTGTGACATTTTAGCTTAATTGAAACTACTTCACCATCGGAGAATTCGTTCAATAATAAGCATCTCCCACAGTAATTCTGTCCCCGTTGCTATGCACTGATTTGCAAACTTAGCAGAAGATGAGCAATCAGTAAAATAGAATATTGTGTTAGTAATTTGTATCAGATAATAGATATGCTCCAGTGAAGAAACACTGAAAAAATTAAAAGACAACCATTGGAATAGTCCTATTTTCTACCCATTTTTACCTTCTCTCTCAGTTTAAGTTTCAAATTTAGGAGCAATTGTTCTAGATCTTAACAACCTGCTTTTGAACAGAATCCCCCAATTCTCATCCATCATAACAGAGTCCTACAATTTCATTTACTGAGGAGTAACTCCACCAGACATGACGTAACTCCCCCAAATCCCTGCAGTGGCCACTTTAATTGAATATTCTGGCTGAAACCTCCCAGAACCTCTCGGGATGTCATCCTTCCACCAGAGCATGGTTATGGGAAATGCAAAGCTCCAATGCAGCCCGTGAATTCTGAGAACAGGAAACAACTGACTCAGAGAACACGAGTCTTACTCCTAATGGCACTACAGCTAATTAATCGTCACTATTAGTAAGAGACAAAAAATAAATTCCACTGAATACATTTCATCAGAATAACTGGTTGTTTTATGAGAAGTTTTTATGAGATTTATCTAATTTTAATGTAATTTTATGAGAATTATGCATGTTTTATGAGACTTGGCTGTATATTTATTTCTCATAAGCCAAAGCTGTTGAAGATCATACAAACTACAACACAGTTCCTCACTAGTATTTTTGTTCTTGGCATGATACAAAGGCATTGCAGTTCTCATTATGCCAAGAAAAGTAATTCTAAAGATTTAGATAAAGATCCTACAGTCACATCTTTTCTTGCAGATTAAACAGGCTAAAATCTTTGGAGTCTAGGATATCTGATCTGGGATGTTTCAGTATTTTATAATACAAAGTAATGTTAATATAGCTGTAGTTGACAGAACTGCCCATTCCCTTGCTTTCTAAAAGAGTCCTCCTGTCTCCTTGCCCTGCATCTACTGCCACATCTCAGCCAAAATACAGATTATTTTCCTTGCCTATTCTTAACTGTCTCTATTATTTTCCTATTTATTATTAACAGCAATTCATTAAATCCTTTTGTATTATAATGTGTATGAAAGATTCTATACAAAAGACAATTGTTCTATTTGCAGTGTGTCACACAGGGCATAAAAAATTCCTCTGATTCCTGGGATTAATTTTAAATATCTGCAGCACTTTTTTAAACTCTCATGACCTACACAAATGAGCAATTCAGCAGCTTAGTTATTCATCTTATTTCAGATCTGAATAATGTGAAATTTAGTGACTTACAGCCATGCAGCAGTTTGTTCCAATTTTATATTTCAGGTTTTTCCCTTGTTATCCACATGCTGTAACACTCAAGACACACTCCAGCAAGAAAGACATTCTGCAGCAGAATATAATGAACACTGCTGTTTATGAAAATACAGAGATTTACTAACCCCTTGGCACTGGAAGGCAGGACTTCCCAATATTAAGAATGAATGTAAACGGTATTAGCTGAGCTACTCAATCATGTGCCCACACACCAGAGAGAGCCCAGGGAAAAATATTCTTTCCTTTCAACTCTCAATTAAAAAATATAAAAAATAAAAAATACCCCCATACATTCCAAAACATTTCTGTCATATTCATCCAACACATTTTGAGAGTCTGTGAGAACAGATTTCTGGCCTTGACAGCAGTGGATATTAGGAGATGAGACCATAACGTATATAAACGTATGTATTGAAAAACAAAAATAAAAATAGATCTTATCAACAGATTACAACCCTAAATTGTTGACTGCATATGAGATTAAAACCACCTCAGTACTGGATTATAAATAGCTATAATCAAACTCTGGCCTTTTTGGAATTCTAAACATCTATGGAAACCAATTCTGTTTAAACCATAATAGCCTTTGTAAGGTGTTTGTAAATGGAATGTTAAGAGCAAAAGAAATGTTTCTTCAGTCACTCCACCTTGACTCTGGGGCTCGTAATCCCCAACAGGAATGTTATTTCTCAGTGGAAAAAACAACAACAACAACAACAACAACAACAACAAAACACCACCAGAATCAACCCAAGACAGGTTCCACAGCACCTCCTATAACACAAACCACCAGTTTACCAGTGGGGACCACGGGGCAATCGTGGGCATTGCTGGACACTCCTCTCTCTCAGCAGCACCATCTTCTGAGACCCCAGTTACACTTAAATCTTTTCTCCAGTCCACAGGAAATCTCAGATCCCTTCAAGCACAACCAAACAAGAAGTTGAGGAGATCCACTCTGATATTTGCAGGGAAGCAGAAGGAAGAGAGAGATACTTGTGAATGGGGTTATTTCTTACCTGCCTGCAGGGACTGGGTGATTCAGAAGTCTCACCACAGTTGGGTACAGCTCCTTACACCACTATGGCTTTCACACTAGCAAGCTTCACACAGAGTTTTTTTTGCTTTTCCCATACGTTGCCTTCCCCTTTCTACCCTTCACACAGGCACTCAGTCACTCTGAAATATTTTTCAAGCATGCAAAGCCCAGGTTTCACCCCATGTCCCCGTTCTGCCAACAGCCCGGCAGGGATGTGCTGGGCTCTGAAGAGTCCACCTCACCTGCACCTCTGCAAGGAACCTCAGCAAACACCACCAAGATCATAAAATCGCAGAATGGTTTGGGTTGGAAGGGACCATAAACATAATCTCATTCCAGTTTCCTGCCATGGGCAGGGACACCTTCCACTAGGCCAGGTAACACCAAGCCCCACCCAGCCTGGCCTTGAAGAGACTTCCAGGGAAATGGGGCAGCCACAGCTTCTCTGGGCAGCCTGTGCCAGGGCCTCACCACCCTCCCAGGGAAGAATCCATGAAAACAGCAAAGACCAGCACTAATGGACTGCTGAGGGAACCACAGCAGGAAACTTTCTGTCAAAGGTTCTCTGCTCTGAGACAAGGCCTGGGTGGGACAGCTGGGGGAGGCACTGGCAGCAGTTCAACATCTGCATATTCAAGCTCCAAGACACACAGGGAATTCTTATTTTAGCCCTGTAATAATTCATTATCTGCAAACACCATAGATAGAGCCCAACCCCTCTTCCAAATTGTGGCAAGTGCAGTTTCTAATTTTCTTACTCTTTCATGAAGCTTAAATTATATTTGTTCATTGAAATAACAGCAAAATTTAAAAATTGTTTCAGAGAAAAAAAGCTGTGAAGTAATACAGCAATCTGCACACCTGCAAAACCTTTCTGAAGTATCCAAATTTACTTCACAAGCTCATTATCACAGAAATACATGCATCCCCCTCCAGACATCATTTTAAGGGAGAACTGTAATTTTTCTGCTCAGCTTCATCCTATTTCCAACTTACGTATTTCATAACCCACCACAGCCCAGAAGCCCACATACATTTTCAGCTGCTCGGGCAATCAAGATGTGATGGTAAAGGAATCAAAATCCAGAGCTGCCCATCAAGGTGCTGCCAAGCCTGGCTGGGGTGAAAGAGAGGAGCTGCTTTAGCTGTCCCTCAGCCTGCTGCAGAGCTGATGTGCCCACACCTGCAGATGTGTCCTGCTGGGGAAGTTCTCCAGGTGGGACCTCTGGTGAGCCCCACTCGGAGCAGCCCCTGCCCCCTTGCTCTGGAGCAGAAGTGGGGCTGCCCACGGTGCTTGGAACAGGAAAGGTAAAATACAGACAGCATGGACTTCTACAGAAATACCTTCAAAACCATATGGGCCACTCATTAGTCCTAATAAACATTATAGAAGAGCTATACAATGGGCAGGAGTCCCATGGAGCCCAACTGCTGCTAATTAGTATTTCTGCAAAGATGGAGAACACCTATAATAACAATTCCCTGGCAACAGCATAATTAATTCATGTGAAAAGTACTATTTTTAAACATGTGCATTATCAATTCCATAAAAACTGGACAGAGGTTATTGTAGAACTCTACAAATTGCTTTTACTGGGTATTTTCACTTTATTTACAGTCCATATTTAATTATCCTCTTTCAATTATTAATAATTATATTCCCATTTACTCTAGACACTCGATATTCTCGAAGAAAAGCATTTTGGAAAAGCACAACTTGCTGTATTGTTTGGAAATAGCTGTGCAGGAATAAACCAAATGAGAAGCTATGCCAGAATCTGAAATATAAGTGTTCTCCAGCAGTAAATCAATCTCCTTGTCCCACAGACACTGGGAGCACTGACTGCTGACAGGAGGGATGGCTGAGCAATCTAAGAGGGACAAAGAGCTCCAGTTTCCAGTGCACAGTAGGGTGAAAGGCTTTAAGATGCCACTGATTTTCCCTTCAAGCAAGAAAGACAGGCACATACTAAAACAAAACAAGCAAACAAACAAACCCAAATCCCAGCCAAACAAACAAACAAAAAAAAATAGCTAAATCCAGCTCACAAAAGTACCATTTTGAGGGGGAAAAAATAATTAATGTAATAGGAAAGCAAGAACAAAAACATTAATGTCCTAATTGAAATAAACTCCCGTCACATCATAAATTCTGCTTCTTGACAGCAGAACAGAATAACTAAAATCTTCAGTTTGCACTCAGGGAACATGATCACATTACCTCGTTCAGGCTTGCAGGTGTTAAAATAAGAAAAATCTTGGGAATCTTGTGCCAAGAATTACAAAATATAACTAAGCACATCATATCTGGATGAGTATGTGAGGAAAGAAAAATCTCCATCCCATCTGGAGGAAAATTTTGCAAGGCATGGTTCCAAATGATTGAACATGCAGGTAAGTGAGAGCAAAATATGGTCAGATTAAGATCTGAACATCAGGTCAGACTGAGATCCAGGGATCTTACGAAGAGGTTGTATTAACCCATGAAATTCTCTACTAGTTTTAATTTTAATTTAGTTTTTTTCCTTTCCCAGCTGAGATTGATTCCATGGAGCAAACATCAGTAATGCTCTAAGGATAACCACAGAAAAGAGTACCATAGTTTGGGCCATAAATCTGTGTCAGGCCCTTCCCAGGAGCCCAGGAGTTTCAAACTCCTGCAGGGTGTCAACCCATGGTCCGGGCTGGGAACGAGCACATTTAGGGGAAGGGACAGAGTCTGGGATGCTTTTTTTCAATAACTGCACTTCTGAAATAAAGCTGAAAGTACATCAGTTCCAGTAAGTCAAGGGTGGAAGTGTTCAAACATCAAACTGCACCCTGAAGTTACTTAGGGGTCAGCCTTACCAGACTGGTTGATCTTCGCTACCTCTCTGGCATGTGTTTTGCTCATACTATCCTGAATTTATAGTGGTTTTGCATTTCTGAATAGTCTTCATCTATCACTGAAATCCTAAGAGATGGACACCTTCGTTTTCACAATCCTCAGCACCTCCTCTGAGATGTTTAAACAGCTGATAAAACCTAATCCTTAGGCTGGTTTTGCTAGCACAGCCACACATTTCCTTCAAAAACCACTACCAGATGTGGCAGGCACCATTCAGGTTTTCTGTTTGCTGAGCAGAGATGAACAATCTTGAACTAGGAAATCTGGTCACTGTTGCCATAAAAGATCTCACTCCCTGATTTTTTGATATAAAAGAAGGGTGACAGGGGAAATTATCAGTTACAGATGCACATACACTGTGCATGTATTTCACATCCAAACAAAGGCATCTGCTATCACGTTAGCCCACACTTTGCAACTGAAGATTTTTTAGAAACAGACGTTCTTACACATAAGTAATCATTTAACAAGGCCTCAGAAAATGCAGCCCTTAATGGATTTAATTAACAGGTTAATGATGTGCATAGCATGCATGCTCTCAAAAGCAAAGATTTTCACATTAAGCTTGTTTCTGTTTCACAGAAGCAGCTTTCTGTAGAATATCTGTGCTAATGTAATTACACATCTGGCACTTCTGCTGCTTTCAATTGCAGAGATATTTACAAACAGTGCTAGTAATTTGCACAAGAGCACCTATCTGTTCTACTATTTTACACTACAAATAAAGATATTTGCATGAAAATCCAACTGCAAAGAGTATTCTTTTGTACTCCTGAGTGGTTCTATTGAATTTATAAAATGATCATTTAGCCTGCAGAATAAATCTAACGCTTACACTAATGTAATGACTGCCTGAGATACCTGCATAAACTAAGCCTGTCTCAGGTTCACCTTGATATAAAGAGGTCAACTAAAAATTTTTAGATAGTTTTAAATTAAACATCAGCCCTGGTAATCATCTCTGGTCCCCTGTGCCACCACATGGCAAAACTAATGTTTTAAAATATAATTTCTTGGTGATGTTCATTCATCATCCTCACTGTAACTGGGAAATGATCGAAAACCAGGCCAGAATAATGGAAATCCCACATTATCTCCACCAGTATTGTCAAGATAATGCAGTGGTTATTAATTTAAATACGCCTCAAAGAACTATCACAACTTCAAACACGATTCAAGAAGATAAAAAGCCACTCCTGCCTCAAGCTGCTTTCAGTTCAATTTAGGTCACATTTAGGTTCATCATGATAGCACCTGAAATCCCTCAGCTTTGGAAATATTGACAGAAGATGTTGCTGCCCCAGTGTTTAATCAAAGGAGAGGATGAGCCCAAAGTCCTGATGGGTGTTACTGAAACAAGATGCTATCAAAGGAACCTTCCAACACCTGCTCAAGATCAGGAATGGCAGAAAAGATAAGCCAAGACAAAGATCCCTTTCTCCTTCATATGTTAAGACACATCTGATGAAGAAAAAATCATTAATTATTAAACAAAAGAAAAAGGATATATGTGTAAATGTGCACAATTTACGTAACTGATGACAAATGTATGTACATACAAACAGCCATATATATACATGCCATGAGATGTTTATATCCAAATTATCCATTTTGCTCACATTTTGGAATCAATCAGTGTTTTCCTGCTCAGTCTGTATCCAACACACCAGAAGTACACGTAAAATGTCATGATTGCCACACCATGGGTTCTGAAATACTGGAGCCAGCTCCTAACCTTTCCCACAGGAGACACTTCCAGTGCCTTGGAGGTCATGATGGGGGCTGTGGATACTTCTGAGGATCAGATTATGACAGGCAATGGACAAAAGACTGAAATCTGGTAACCAAATTATTCCAAACCCCCTGAGAGTAATGCGGACAGGCAGAATGAGGAGTGGTTTTGGGGAACAGAGTAATAAAAACACTTAGTTAATAACCCTGAACCACAGATTTCAAATGGCATTTTAGTTTTGCTGCTTTTATATGAGTAAGCTGTTTCCATATGAACCAGCTCATTAGCATGCCCCAGCTGGTTCATTAACCAGTAGATGAAGATTCAGTATCACCCCAAGAAAACAATAAACTGCTACAGAAAGAGCCTTCTTAAGAAATGGCGAGGGCTATCCGGGCTCTTCCAGAAGGAAATCCAGCCCTTGATCTTCTCCCCTGCTTCAAAGAATCACAAAATTCACAGCAAAGTTTGTGTAACCAACCACCAGCCACAGGAAACCTTTCTACATCCTCAGCAGATGGAGAACACTCAGCTGTAGACAAACCAGACTGGTACTTCTGTGAAATAAGAAAAATTGGCTTTCCCACTAAGGATACTGACATAAATGCTCTTAATTGAGTTTTAATTCCACTGGGAATTCTTTAATTCAATGAAGCCACTTGGAAACAGTATTCAAGTTAAATGTCTGTTCCTTTCTTATGAGTCCCATAATAAACTTTATTCAGAATATTCTGAGGTAAATAAAGCCAATTTGATTTGGGATCCTCTGAACAGTAAGCCATATATTATATATATACAAAGAGAAATGACTGGTCAAATGCAAAAATCAATGAAGAAAAGAGAGCTAAGAAAATGCAATCCATATTCATTACATGTTTAAAACATTTACAATCTGCCCTATCTGAAGTTTAGAAATTCAAGATATTCATCATCTTTGTGAATTGATCTTAAATGACTTGTATTACTTCTGCAATGATACAGAAAGATTTTTAGTTTATATCTAATCTTGATACTGCTGCACATATAGAAAGTGTGTTCCAAAAAGCATAGACAGAAAGCATAAACAGAAAGGATGTATATGGCTAATAATCTGCACAAACTTCAGGTCTTTTTAAAATAAACAAAAATTCGTATTTCTTTAAACAATATTTACTATTCACAGGATGTGTTTTTCAAAAATCCCTTCCTAAAGATGGTATGCTAAATTTAAACTGTTTCTACTTTACTGCCTTAAGAACAAAGAAGAGGAAAATACCTTCTGACCTGTGAGCTTGGTCACTGTAAGGCTGCATTGTCACAGGTTCTTTTTCTTAAAGGCCAGTTAGTTTTGTTGTCCCATCACTCTCCCAAACCACTTCACTCTACCATATTCCCATTCTCCCAACTATTCTAACTTAAACCAATAAAACACTCTTGACAGGCAAACTAAGCAACTAAATACTTTTCCACATTCATTTTTACTCATGCAAAACCACAGTATTAATGATTACTCGGTCACCATTTCCATTTATCTCCATTTGCCTGGTTATAATAGTTGCTGCCCAAAGAATTTTCCCCTGATAATGACGGATGTGTGATCAGCCACCATATCCACAGACAGCCTTATTTATTTCCACAAGCCATCAGTTTGCACCGGACTATGAAAGCAGAAGCTTCCCACCATGTGTCCAGAAAGCCTCACACCAAACTTTGCAATAAAGCCAGTGAATCAAACAGTTCATGCACTCCTCATTGCCCTGTATCTTCCTGGCCTTCCAGGACAGCTTCCCACAGGATCCTGCAGAAGAAACCATCAACACGAGCATCATATTCCTCCTGGGAAAAGATTCCAGATGCTGAGAAGCCACCCCAGGGTGACACCCCCAGCCTTAGGGTGCATGGAAGGTGACAGTAACACCAGCAGAGGTGTTCAAGGTGGGAATTGTGGGACAGCTTTAACTGCATTACTCTTCTCCTCCATAATGATCAGATCTGCACTAACATTGATGAGCCTCTTACAGCTTCAGCCACATTACCATTAATTAACGAGCTTTATTTATCTCTTCCTCCTTAACCAAGAGCAAGAGGAGAAAAAATTTACCTTGCAACATTTTGACTCGTATTAGAGATGGACTCTCCTTTTTGACTCATATTAGGGATGGACTCTCCTTCTCAGTCCATACAGATCTGTGTGTTTTCTTTCCTGAAACTCCAGTCCCAAATCCTACCAGGACTGCAATGAAACAGGACAGGGAACCACGTTCTCCCAGTCCAGCCCAAGCAGAGCACTGTGCCAGAACACTGGCAAACACTCAAGTGCCTGCTGTTATGCAACAGATTCAAATCCTGAGTCTTGGGAATAAATCAGCCTCAGTAAATAGAAATAAAGATGTTTTGCATCAGCCCTCAACAGTCTTCACATTTAATAGGTACTGCAATGCCTTGGAAAAACAAGTCACTATGGCTCCCTGACTACAAAGTTCAGAGTCTTGCGTATTGCAACAGACCTTAATCTTTTCAAATAATTCATTTCATTTCACATGTAATAGCTGAAGAATATTATGCATAACAAAGAGACTTACAATAGAAACTGATCTAATTTTTTTTAAATACCAACTAATAAGAACATTTTATAAACTCTTCCTTAGATTAGGGATGTACTAAAGCCTTTCTCAAGCTTCATATGTGAATAAACCCATCTATAACAACAAGTCTGTAGGGCTTTCTATATTCATAATTTATGGAAAAAACAGATTTTCCCCATTGAAACTTTGGTGAGGCTTGAATACACCTTTTTATGGTCACCCTAAAAAACCCTCCAAAATCATGCAATTATAATGAAAATGCTTACACAAGCTACATTAAAATGTTAACTCAGCATCAAGAATATAGATAAAGGGCATGCAGCAGTAACAACAGCATGTGCCATTAGGCCAGCAGGGATTACAGCATTCAACAGCTGGACCATTAGAACAAGACACTGGGTGCCAGTCACACTGATAAAAAATAAAGGGGGGTTTACTGATCACCATGCCCCAGGGAGGAGGAAAAACAGCTGCTATTTCCTGCAGAATCCATCATATTACCTCTCTTCAGGGAATTCAAGCCCCAGACAAATGAATTGGTTGGACAGGCACAAGAATTCATCTTTTTCCAGTCTATTTCTGCGAATGTGTTTGCCAGCTCAAGGAGAAAAACACTTTCATAGCAAAACTAAATATCTCTCCCTACAACATCCATGTTCTTCACTCAGGGGGTTTGCAGTGTCAGGACCAGCAGACACTTGACAGAAGCATCCATGGCATCGTCTGCCAAATGGAAACAGGGACAAACTGGTCTCCATTATGTCAATTTGTGCTGAGCAGAGTCCACATTCCCACTCTGTTTTTCATTTAACTCTGCCCTACATTTGATACAGAACTAATTGCTACGTTTCGTTGATGAACCTCAGTTTGCCAAGAAACATTTTCTAGCAGGGTGTTTGAATTTCCAA
The DNA here is from genome assembly GCA_013400775.1 of Chaetops frenatus. Classification (NCBI taxonomy): domain Eukaryota; kingdom Metazoa; phylum Chordata; class Aves; order Passeriformes; family Picathartidae; genus Chaetops; species Chaetops frenatus. Next base: position 68,686 of record VZTR01004315.1, read on the forward strand.
AGAGATATCAGGCTGTTATGTAATTTCTTTTAAGAAGTCACAGGAAAGAATTCCGTATCGACTCAGACTCGCTTCCCACTGATGCCTAATCCATATTGCAATAATAATGTAAATTATCTCTGAGGAGTGGTTAGCCGTTGTGGTCAGATCACATTGCAGGCACACAAGCTCAACCAATACATAAACTGTGAGGGAGAATGGTAAATGTGCTGATTATGTAAATGGAATTGTTTGAAGTCAAAGATGCAGGCCTGTATTTCACTGATAAAATGTGTAAATAGAAAAAAAACACCGCGTAAGCAATTAAATTTAACTTTCTAATCAATAAAAGGCAAACTGGGACCTAAATCCACTTTATGGGATTTAGGAATCAAAGTCTTTCTGCAACTCAAAGACAGCTGTGATGCCCACTTGACTAGAGGGGAACTTACTGTAAGACAAAATTGTCACATTCTATCCTGATACCACACACAAGAGAGTCATGTGTCATTAGATTAAGATAATTTGGTCTAATGATGCTCCTGATCTTTAGTTCTGGCTGGCAATCATTGTAAATAAAGCTGTGTCTCAACACTTTTGATGGCAGCATCTCACAGGAGCTTCACAGATGAGCTCACCTGTCCTTGTTAATGCTTTGGATTCATTTTTTGTAGGTCCAGTATTTCTCCAAGGACTCCAGAGGTAGGAAGCATTTTGTGCCTTTAAACTCGCACTACATTTCAAGTATTTCCACGTTGGCAGAACTTGGATTGGTACCAACGTGCCCAGAGCTGCAAAGCACTGATTCTTCCACCTTGTCCTGTCAGGAGGCCGCACAAAAACCAAACGTGGTGGCCCAACAGAGTGGCTGCCAAATACAGAGTCCACTTCATTTTTCTTTCTCTCCCCATTCATTCATTTCATACAATCATAGAATAGTTTGGGTTGGAAGGATTTTAAAGACCATCGTATTCCAAACCCTGCCACAGGTAGGGACATTTTCACTAGACCAGGTTGCTCCAGCCTGGCCTAAAACACTTCCAGGGGCATCCACAACTTCTCTGGCAACCTGTCCCAGTGCCCCACCACCCCCACAGGGAAGAACTCTCATTTCCCTGTGTTTCCACTGAAACATGGCACAATATGCCACCAAACATTAACTCCTCCTCTTCACAGGACTCCAAAAATTCAGCGTTTTCTACAGATACTACTTATGCCAAGCTTCTTCCTTTACCATTACACACTTGTGAACTGTTCTGTATCTTACCTGCCATGAACTGCAGCTTTATCCATCTCTCTGCTTTGTAAAGCACTGTGCAGGGTCACAGTCTTACTGAAACAACAAATACCCTTACTGGTGACATTTCCACAGATGAAAAACAACTGGTAACTATATGAAATACATGCATACAAGCACACATTCAGAAGTGTCTACTGATGCAGGAGTAACTGAAAGATAAATTTACAACACACAGTTGGGGCTGCAATGGTCAGGCTTCAGTCTAAAAAGCACCAACCAACCACCATCTGCAAGGCCTCTGATAGTTCACTAATTAATGATCAAGACTGCATTTGCTTCAGCATAATTTTGTGCTTTTATATGGATATCTTATTTGATTATAATTATCACAGACTGCAGAAGTTTATTAGGGCAAATCATTTCTTAATGCAATTAAAACCCCAGGGGAACAATACAAAGTAATTTTTATTGGTGAAAGTGATGAGAGCTTATAACCAAAAGGGAACATACTTATTGATCACAATTATTCCAAATTATAAAATTAAAACAAATTGCATGAATTTTCCAATAGGTTTTTTTGTTAATACCTGAGGTAAAACAACCAGTTTGTGTAAAAAGTGGCAGAATGAGCTGATATTTGGGCTCCTGGCTCCTCTGTATGCACCTCTTTTGGGAAAGGATTATGCAGCCTTTTTCTCCTCCTGGATGAAATCACCCAGTCTCAAAATAGCTCTCTGGGCTATTGCCTCTGCTTCCCAAAACCCTGTTAACACAACACCTCTAATTCTTTCCCTTCCACAACACTGTGACACTTCCCATTAAAATGAGTCCAAAAACCATTTCTCCACAGCACAAATAATTATTTATTCTTTCACCCAAAGGTATTAACATGGAGATTGGAGAGTAAAAACAATAAGAAGTCTCTATGAATGGATTCTATGTACATACACCTTATCCTGTTCTTTTATACATTTTTGGAATACCTCCACCTCAGTGCTGGTAAAACAAATTATTCTCTTTCCCACTCTGTCACTCTCTCTCTATTGTCATCCTAAAGGTGTTCCTTTTCTTTCTCTGCCCAGACAAGAGCCTTTCAAGGTTTAGTATGCTCCTTACTCCAAGAGCTGCTTAAGAAAAGCAATACATAGCACACTGATGGGTGCCACAATGTGATTTATTTCCATTTCAGTTTCCCCACAGTTTCCCCTGAGAACCCAAGTAATCACTGTGAGAACATCTCATCACTGCCACTGGTTTAGCCCCATTTGCTCCCCCTTTAGAGAGCCTTTTGATTTAACATCTTGCATTTAACCAAGCTAACATTATAGCATGTTCCAAATTCCACTGTAGTATTCTAAAAAAAATCCTCAATTTTGCTAAATAATGTTTAGCTAGTCAATCTACACTGGATGGCTGGCTGCACAGCTGTTTCCAAATAATATAGACAACATTCCACTATTCCTTACACCACACTATTTAAGCATTTTGTAGTTCTGATGAATGAGACCCACTATCAGATATGCCATACAAAAACTGGAAAGAAACTACCCTAAAAAAAAAAAAAAGTTCTGAAGAAGATATTTTTCATTTTCTCAGCAAAAACAGACCTAAGAAAATAGTCTGTAGAGGAATAAAAGGCAGATCAGGGAATACCAGCCAGCATTATCTAAGTGAATAACCTTTCTCCAGGCACCTTCACTCTTCTGCTGGGATATTTACACCAGAAAAGGCCTTCCAGCAGCAGGTGCAAGCAGTGGAACCCAGAGCCAGGACACCTTCACTGCCATCAGCCACCTCACAGGAACCAAGGAGACCCACAGAGGCACAGTGGAAAAAGGCTGACTTCTATATAAATCAGCTGCCTGGTTGTTCTTATGAATCACATAAGAGAAATACCAGAAGAGCCAACTGTGACTGGCACTGAACAACATTCCTAAGTGTTCTTAATAGCACAGAATACAGGAGAATACAGGCATTTCTTCCTACGTCAATATCCCAGTGCAAAAGCTTTTCTCCTGAGGCTTAGAGAAATCCTTCCTCCTCTAATCCTGTTTTCCAGTGACAACTTAAGAACTGAAATGGCAATAATTTCCCGTTTCCAGTGCTAATTCACAAACTGCCAAACCTTTTTTATTTTTTCGCCTCTGCTGCTCTACTCATCCAGCAGGGCTCTGAATCCTCACAGAACACAAGTTTGAACTGTTCAGCTCAGTGAGGGGTAGCATGGATGGGTAGAGAAGGATGGGAAACCACTTCTTAAATTATACTTTGCTGATTTTTAATTTCTACTCCTTCGAAAGAACACCAAAATCATCTTGGATCGAGGCCACTTAGCTCAAGGCAGTGATGCTTAAACTCTCCAGCCCCACTGGCCACCCAAGACTGGGCACCTTGTGTCCCAGAACAGTAGTTTATAGTCATTTGCAATGTACAGAAAACCTATTAATTTCAAATACTTACTTTAAAAAAAATTAAATAAAAGAAAAAAGCTTCCTCTAATAAATTAGCAGTGCTTCTGTTTGTCAGTTTAGTTGCAGCAGCTCATACACCCACCGACCCATGCACTGGCAACAGCATCTGGATTAACCACTGTTGTGCTGTTAATCACCCTTGTCAATTATGAACTGCAACAATTACAATGCTGCTTGATCTTTAAACATCTCAGAACTAATAAATTAGTGAGATATAGATATATATACGAAGAGGTCTAAGAACAGGATACACACTCGCTTCAGACTTAAAGTCTCAGGTATTTCTGCACAGCAGACACTTTAAGGGCAGGTTAAGTACTTTCCTTTTTTTTTCTAAGTGACTGGTGCCACTTTTGAACCAGAATATTATTTCATCCCAAAATGGAACACTACAGCCTGAGTCAATGCCTGTGAAAATCACTGGAAGACTAAGATATATTTGTTCTGTGTTTTTGTGATAAAAAAGAAAAAGAAAATTCTATGCCTTCAGTGTGACTCAATGTCAATTAGACACTAACACCTCAGGCATTTCCCTCTGGTTTGATACTCAATTCCACAAATATAAGTTCAAAGGGAAGAGTTTTTCCAAACCCACATTTGGGTATATCATGTGTTCCCTATGAAATGGAAATCACCTTGTAGTAGTGGCTAGTGTGGAAACAGAAATGAACCAGTGTTTTCAAAGGGCAAAATATTGTATTTAAATGTACTATACGGATATCTGGGAATTTGCAGCCACCTACAGCCCTGCAATTTCACTTTGTCACATATTTTCTGTGAACTGGCTTAAATGAGAGTGCAGATGGAGGAATAATCACACATAACTAATTTTTATTGACTACATGTCAGGACTTAGAGACAAGCCTATGATAGATACTTGTGATATTTTTGTGAGAACAAAGCACTACTGCTGAGAGGACAGGGTGGGTATGAACATGCACTGACTGGTCACAAAGGGCCCTCAAGGGAAGAGCCCTCACAGGTTAATGGAGGGCAATCAGCTTCTCCAGCAGCAAACTGGGAGCCTCCAGGTCATGGCCACATGGGGACCTTCTGCCCAGAGAAGCTCCTCTAGCAGCTACACAGACACAGCTGAGGTTAGTCTTTCCACACAGCTCTGAATTTTCCCACTGTTTCTGTAGGAATATATACATTTAGGTCACCTTTCGGAAAGTATTTTGTAGGTATTACCTTAGAAATCCTTACTTTCAGGAGGTATATTCAATTAATTGCCTGGAATGTTTTTAAGCCCTGAGAGGTAGATACCAAAATGGCCTGTTGAGCCACACAATGCTGAAAACTGGGCAGGTTCATAGGGATAGATGGGGAAAGACTTAATTCACTACAAGACAGTAAACCAGCTTAAAAAGGAAAAGGAAAATCATGCATTTCCATTGTGAACAGCTTTCTGGGCAGAAACAGAGCTGTCAGAGCTCCTTGAATCTGAGTTTAAATTGTCATTTTCACCTCTACAATCTCTCCTCTACCCATCCACACCAAACATTAAGCTTCCAATTAAATAGCACAGATTTCATCCACAGTTCTGCCCTAGCAATGCTATTCTCAGTCTCTCTTTGTCCCTCAGAAAAAGTCCACTAACATTCAACTGTTTGTAATTTAACTGCCCCAATCTTGCAAGAAATATTCTACCAGCAGAGATCAACTGAAGCACCAGCATAGCAAAATCCCTGACTCTCCATCTTAAATTGATTCTTTTCTCCTTCATACATATAATCTCTTAAGCCCTACATTCAATATTTTTGCACAGCCTATAATGTGTTCCTAAGACACACACAGCAGCTCCAAACCCATTCCCTGCTCTTCACCATGAAGTGCAGTTCAGGATAGAGGAACAAATACCTCATTTTCACTGGAGACCCAGGGAAGGAGGTCCCACATGGCCACAGCTGCAGGGGATTGCCTGAAACAATCAAAATTGCCTCAACAGAATATTTCAACCATCCACATCTTTTGCATTTCTATATCCAGTCCCCCTAGCTGGAAAAAAATACAGAACATTTGCATCTCATCTGAGACAGAAAATCCTAGAAAATATTTATGGCAAAGTAATACCTGTATTGCTCAACCAAATTATAGCTATAATAAAGAAAGAGATCATATCAGCCTTATTTTGGCTGCTGTTTAACCTTTTCAGACCAGTGCATATCAGGAAATAACTACACCCCTAAAAAGGTTGGTATGCTTTTTTAAAGTTCATTTTCCTCTGATTTCCCTCAATTCCATATTCTCCTGCAATGACAGGTGTCACCAGAGGAAACGGGAACTTTTTTTTAATTGGTCTTGTCAGCCTAGCAGGAGTTTTCAAAATGCAGGGAATTTTTTCAGACAGCATTTTTATGTACTATACTTTTATCATTTAAGAAGGTCTGGAATGTTGTGAGGATCATTATCACATGACGAAGAACGTTAGGTAAAGCTTTTTATCTTGGTTGCTATTAAGTGCCCTTTTATTGCTGTATCAATCAACTAAATGATTTCCAAAGTCTGGTGTAAAATAGCATGTTGGTGGAGCAGGCAAAGCTGACAGTGGGTGAAACTCTAATCTGTTTACATCTGTGGACTTGATGGCTTGTGCTGCTGGTGAGGCATTTCCTAAATCTTTCATTATTGTAATGACTGGAAGACAAAATGAAAATGAGTAAGAGGTTGTCTGGTGTGCAGGTGACTCCCTAAAAGCTTTGAAAAACAAAAATAGAGCCCATAAAAACAGTACTAAAAGAACTTTATATGTCTGAACTATAGGTATGGGGAAGCAAAAGAGGGAGACCAGAACAAATTTGGAAATAAGTGGAGTGAAACTGTGATGATGCAGATGGGAGGGAACCAAAAAGAAGATGAAAGGATGATTCCCCACGTGGTTTTTATAAATTAGTTGGGAAAAAAAAATTAGATTTTGAGTTAAGAACTTCAGACTTCAAATTCAACAAACATAATTATGGTTTTCATGCTAATAGCAAGGCCCAATGCTGTTCCCTTCAAGCAGTTCAGCGCTTCTGTCACGACTGCAACATGAAGCAGAATCAGTTGCTTTTATTAGAAATGGTTGCTTTCTTCCCCAAAAACTGAGAGCTCAGCAAAAAGTAACAAAATGCTATTTATTAGTACACTCCATGAAACGTTACAGTGGAGGAGAAAAAAAACAAGCCAGTAAGTCAGGTGCATTCCTTTAACAAAATGCATCATGCAAAACACTGAATTATAAATGCACAAGTGTACTGGCTCTGGCTGAGATGCAGCAGTTTGAAAGTTTCAAAGCAGCAGTTTGGAGCAGATGGGTCACTGCTTTTAAAAGTTTGCCACAGATGGAGAATTACTACAAATATTTTACCACTTTACACTTGGATCAAAACTTCGCATAAAATATAAGCAATTTTCTCTCACAACATTGCTCTGTTCTTAAAAAGAGACATTTTTGCAATTATTTTGCAATGTCAGAGAACTTTAATTCTCCAAAGAAATGCCCTGCATATACTAAAAATATACACCTCTCTGTTCAAAGCTTCCCTTTCCATGAAGGGAAGAACATCCAGGATCTTCCATTCTCTGCCCACTGCATCACATATTTGCCACCACACTTGAGTGAGCTCAAGCCCTTCCATACAGCAAGAGTTTGCAGAAGCTTAAACCAGCTGCTACAGCTCAAGTGAAAATAATCTCCTGCTGTTCCAGGACTGTTCCTACAGCCAGAACTCCTCAGGCAGCTCCTCACTCCACAGCTGCAGACCTGGAGATGTCTGTGAAGGCTCCACCATCCGTCCCACAGCTGGAACAAGGTCTCCATTGTGGGATGACCCCACCTCCAAATGGGGAAAGCCATAGGATGCTGCCATTCTGGAGCTGGATTTCTCCAACTGCTGTTCTCCTGATCTAAAGCTCTGAGCAGGATGATTGGGAGCCCTGAAGAATGCAAAGCCCAGCTGTTCCACACAATGCAGGAAAAGCCCTCCTTAGACTATTTTACAAGCTACCATTTTTTATCTCTCTCCCTCGTATATATCAGAGACTACATGTTGCTTTTCAGCAACTGCCTTTTAGTAAGCCTACCACCAGTTTTATCAGCAAATTTTACTGTATATAAAAGTTTCCTGTACTTCACTGTACAGCTACTTTGTATTTGATTTTATCTTTGACAAGATGGGTTGTTCAGAAAATTTCAGATAGGACATCTGCTTTACAAATGAATTAACAAATAGCAATAGCTTTGGAAGATCACAGGTATCAGTGAGGATAATGAGACTCAGAGGTTCAGTTATTTTACTGCTCCTAAAGGCAACTCATTCTCACCAGGCAGTGGTTCACCAGACTGTTCATACCCCTCTGAAGTACGAAGGACTAAATGTCTGCCTTTATTTCCTGGGCTTAAATGTCAGGGGAACAGAGACAGAAATGACAGTATGTGCTTTCATTATTAAATTTTTGCAAAATTACTGAGCTACAGGTTTTATCAAAAGAAACTGCTCCCCAGCAGGTGCATCCTGCTGTAGTCATCTCCATCACCTCCTTACATTTGTGATAAAACAATTTTACAAGAGCACAGAAGCACACACTACTCTCCAGAAAGGTCAAAACTCAAAATTTTCAAAGCCAAATTTTAGTGTCTATCAACTCCAAATTATTCCACAACCTGAAAAGCGTAGCACAAGTAAATCCAGAGGTGTGCTGCTATCAGAGGTGGGGTGACACACACAGGTTTTGTCTCCCTCATTCCTCCAAGTAAAGAAAAATCAGAACTCCCAGAGGCTGGGAATAACATGAACCTCCCGAATCACATGGAACAGCAGCAAGCACAAGGAAACCCCAAAACACCCAGCCAGCCACCCCCAGCAGGGCACGAGGTGAGATGAGCTCTGACACTACAAAAGGCCTGCAAAATATGCATAAAAAAATCATTTTTTTCACTGTAATATATGAATATCTAACACTAACAGCAGTAAATCAGTAAACATCATTTCAATTGTCAAGCCCTAACAACCTTCATCCCCTAAACGAGTTCTTCAAAACCATGTTTGCACAAATTAACCAGGGCAAGGGTACAATGATGCATTGCTGAACTTGCAGTGGGATGAGTAAACACGGTAAGAGAGTCTAAATATGAAAATGCTTTCCATAATACTGTTTGAATTACAGGGTAGGTAGGTGCTTTTTAATGTATCTTGTCAAACTTTTGGCTCAGGCTAATGCACAACTGTGGCCTTGGTAAAAGTAATTCATTCATAGACTTCAGCTTCGAATAAGGAAGAGTCTGAAGTTTCACCTTAATAATTCACTTGCAATTTTTAAATACTGCATATATAATATCAATATTTTAGCACTTTAATCATTGGGAAACTGAACACATGCTAATTTGAAGTTACAGAAGGAGTGATGTGAGGCAGACTGTGGCTGGCACCTCAGATCTACCCTTGGAAAACATTTCCCTTGCAGACAGGGCTATCCAGATCTGTTGGGGTGAAATGCTCACAGACTGGATTTGCAGCCTGCCTTCTACTCACGAGCTGCATGAAACAACCTGTGAGACATTCAAAGATATATTGGTGAGACTGGGCTGTTACAAAACTAGAGTTGTAATGAAATATTCTCAAAGTCACTGCACTTTAAGCATAAATTTTGTTTGGTTTATGAAATAAAGGCAGCACAGATATTCTGAAGCACATAACTGCACAGCTTTTGGTTCCCAAGTACTGATATGCTTTGGGTCATAAAAGGCACTTTTGGTAAATGCCAGTGAAGGCTTCCCCAAGACAACAGTTTTAGTACACATTGGGCATCTCCCTCTGCCCAACCAGGGGAGCTTTGGGTATAAAACTGCTAACAGATGGCAATGCTTTAGTTTATAAAGTTGATTCCAGTAATTAAGAATGTGAATTTTTCCACTTCATTTCTGCTGATGCAAATCCATTAGAAACCTTGATATACAGAAGCCCACTTCTTGTGACAATTTAAGTGTGACTGCTCAAAATTTGTCACAGACATAACAAGTGTTATCTGGGCTTCATCCAACCTCAATCAGATTTGCTCAGAGAACTTAACATCACTTCAACCCACACTGCAGCTCTTCTTGAAATAAAAACATACAAGATTCAGGAAAAGAGAAAGTTCACATGACACCATTGTATCTTATTCTCCATTAACTGCTCTGAGGGGATAACAACAGTTAATCAGCACCCACGTGTGAGCAAAGTGTCAAATTGGGGCTTTTTAATATTTGTGCTTTAAATAATACCTTCACATTTATGTGTCTATTCTATGACATACAATGCAGAGAAAAGATATTTTCTTTATTACAATAGTGCTACACATCAGTCACAAATTATTAACCAGTATTTTCTGACAATTCAGTCCGTTTCAATTATTTATTATTTGGCACATGCTTTACATTTTTTCTTAGATTGTACTTTTCCTGTCTTGTCAATAGGAATTCATATTTGCTATTCAATTTACATAATGTGTAGGCTCTCCTGAATCATCAAAATAAGCTGAAGTAGTAGGGAAGTGACTTACATGAATATCAACAACTCCTATTTTTCACTCCTAGTGACATCCATACAGAAGCCAAAGTATTGAAAAATAATACCAAAAAGAACAGAGAAAGAAAGGCCAGAGGGCAGGCAGCATGATAGGAAAAACATCTGGCATCAGGTAAAACAGGGTAAGAAGATGATAATTAATAGAGGAGAGGGTTTTCCTTGGAGCACACACATAGGCACATTCCCACCAGTACTGTATCCAGCCAGGGGAGTTCCTAAACATGATTTAATTTAGACCACAGGGCACCTCTGCTGATCAGCAAAGGAATCCTAACCCAATTCTAAACAGCTGCAAAGAAAGACACCACAGCCACAGTGCCAGAAAATAAAACTCTAACAGTTTAAAAACCAGCCAAAGCAGTGGCCAGCAGCTGAAACAGATGACTCAGCCCAAAGAGGTGTCCCATTGTCACTAACACTCAGCTAAAATTATACAGATGATCACCACAGGGAAAGCCAACAAAGTAAAAAGTACTTTATTGACCACTTCTCTGAATGATACAATGAACCTCATCACTCCTGCCCCAATTTTTACTATAAGAAATATATTTAGGTATAGAAGGACAAGTTCAATCCTTCTGGTAGGAAAAAAGAAGTGTATTTTATGCTTCTTCAAATTTATCAGGAAATAACTTTTTTATGTAATGATAAAAGGCACAGTTATCTATGCTGAAGTGTAAAGCAGTACCAGACATAGCACATCTTCACTGGCCAGGAGAGTGTGTTCCACTTTTCTGCACAACTCATTACTGCCAGAACCCCAAGAAAATCTTTATAATGTTCTGTTTCTCATTTCATGAATTTTTACAGCTAATGTGCTTTCAGTCAAGAATAATGTAGTGATTAGAACAGAGCAGGGTAAGAATATCTGGCAATGTAATACCTATAGAATTTAATGAATTTCTCTCCGCCTAGAAGAAATGTATTGATCACCAATTTTTTTTCTAGCTTTAGATCAATTTTTACATCATTTAGCATAAAGTTTCTAGAATTAATTCATGAGAAGGTACAGATAACAAGCTTTGAAGGTAACAAGATATTGATTTGTGCGACTTTCTATGCTAATTTTAGGATTTGATCACAGCTAATTTAATTTGATTGGTGCTTTTTTATTTTTAGATATCTACAAAATAACTTGAGGATGAAGATTCCCTTTGACAATAACTTCAGAAGACTCCATCAGAAAATAAGATCAGGAACACTTACAGGGTTTTGTACTCACTTGTGCACCCACACTCAGGCATGAATTCACACCCCAGCTTGTTTAGTGACAAAAAATATTACCTGGAGTGATCTGCCAAGACACAAGGCCAGGGAGGTCTCAGCATGGAGCCACCTTTTGATTAAGAGTCTCCACTGAAATGATAATTTTAAAAATATCAGGAGTAAAAGATGCATTTTGCTTGGGCAGTGTTTATCACTATCTAATGTCGAATCAGTCTGTGTGTTAAGCACTGTGGGCCTAATTAATGCAATTTCCACACAGAAATAGTTTAAGGCATGATTTTACTCACTGGAGCTCTCACATTGGCACTACCTCTGTGTTTCCTGGGACACCACAGCACTGGACAATCCTTCTAGGACAGGGATTTGTTAAAAGCACAGCTCCTGATCTAGGGTAACTGTTTGGCAGCCAAATTAAATAAAATCTAGAAACCATCTGTTTTAGAAACTTTAATGATTAATTTTAGGAAGATGTTCTAAAAATGAGATTATTTTTGGCATAGCATTTATTTGTAAGGCATATCACTAGCAACCCAGCATTTTTCATACCAGGCTTATAACTACATTTTCCAGTTATCCATCTGGGCCCTTTTCAATTCAGTGGTTTAATTAAAACTCAATGGTATTATCAATCTGTTGCATTTTTCATTTTGATGGTTATTACATTTACAGTACAGCAGGAGTACAAATTAGAGTAAGAAGATAAATCTCATCTTAAAATTTCATTTCTCTATCTTCAGTAACTTTCCTTGTCATAATATTTTCTAGCTCATTCACGTTCATAAAACCATTTTAATGATCTATTTTTTTTATTACAATAAGGGGAAACAGGAAAAAATTATTTTTCAATAGCTTGACACATCTCACAGGGTATCTCTCATCACTCATTCCATCAGTCTGGTCAACAGATGGGCATTACACAGCAAGGTTGGGAAAAGGTCCATGACAGGGTTGATATTAAGTTTTCTTTTCACCTCTTAAACATGTAATTTAGCAGCAGGCAACCAAGTACATATTTAAGAGACAGAACCAGAGATAGAGATGTAGGGAAAATGTAACTTATTCCCCAAAGAAGAGAATGGGGAACAAAAACTGCAACATTGCAATTTGTCAGTAGATTCAATTAATATTTAAGAAGAGCATAGCTGTGCTTCCAAACTACCTACACAGCCCTGGAAGACTTCAGCTTTAGGATACAATATCCAGGGCCTTAAGGAGCCTATTTATCATCTTTCCTTTGGCTTTGTGCAGCATTCCCAGCACATCCTCTGGTTCCTGAGGAGACAATTCCCCATTTCATTTCCCAGCTCCAAGCCTTGCAGCAGAGCTCCCACCATGCCAGAGCTGCTTGCCTGGCTCTGAAAATGGCAGAGCATTTGGAGCAACACAGTTAAAGACTTATTAAACCAAATTTTAGAGCTGGCTTCGGTACTTTTGAGTTCTACTGCAGTTATACAAAAGGAGGAAAAAACCATCTTGGGGTCCCATGTTCGGTGCCACTGAATCCTTCAGGTTTTCAGGATGAAACCTTTCAAATACTGCCTATGGTATTCAATATGAGAATCACTAAGAGGAAAGGAAAAAAAGGAAAATAATATTCACCCTGTATCACTAGCCAATAGGCAGCAATCTTAACACCTTATAAAAATACAACATATAATTCAGTTAAAAAGCAAGAACTGTAAGGAAAAGGAAGATGATTTATTAGCCCAAAGCATACAGTTAGCAAAACCTCTCTTTCAGCCTTGACATAGCAGGGTAGCAATGAATTAAATTTTGGGCCTTGCTGCTCTAAGGTGCTTGGATGTCAGAAGTACAAATTGTTTCAAGAGTCATTTAGACAGATTCATGGCAGAGTTCATCAGGGCTATGAAGGTTATTATCCCTTATAATGGTGCAGCTCAGGGCTTCCTAAAGCTCCAGGCTGCCAGAAGTGGAAGGGTACACCAAAAAGTCTCTATATCCTCCCATTTTTTAGCGTGTGCCAGGCAGGCAGCGTGGGCAGTGCTGGGGACAGTGGCAGCCACTGGGGCTCTCCTGGACTCATTTCAAAGAAGGGAAAACCGAGGTTTGCTGAAGGTCAGTGAGAAACACCTTTACTGTCACACACATCATCTTCTGGCCTTACACCAATGAAGAAACTATTAAGAAGCATTTATCTGATTAATGTTTTCCAGCAATCAACCTGTCTGCTGGGACACCATTTGTCAGAAGTTGTGCCTGGATTTGTGGTGTTCATCATTTTGTTTCCGCAGACCTCACACAAAGTCGGTGGAAATTCCTGCTGACTCAAACGTTGGACCAGAGCCAGTGTATCCACAAAAAGAAGTGGTTATACAGCTTAAGAGAAGAAAAATTATTTAACTGCTTGGTCCAATGAGATTCCAGCTTGGATACTGATCTTGGTTACTGAGAGAGAACAAAGAACAACACAGTAAACTCTGACAGGCATCATGAAATCATGAAGTCCAAAAAACAGCCTGTATCATAACAAGGGATGTCATCTAAGGCTCAAAGTCTAACTTTTCCTTTTACTGTCAGCAGAGACTTCCTTTGGCTAAGTCTTTAAACAGAACTATTTTAAAAAATAAAGAAGTTTAGATAACATTATTTTTCAAGGAACACCTGCAAATAGCAATTTTGCAGCTGATCAGTTTTGAGACACTTGGCTATCAAAATGTTCAGCCTTCTATGAAAAGCCTGCAGTTAGCTGAGGGGAGCTACCAAGAATATGTCTTCAAGCTGACATTCCCAACAAAGATTTTCAAAGCACCTTGGCAGTACTGACTGTACCCATCGCCCCCAGCCAACACCCACGAGACACATCTTACTCCACACACACAAGTGTCACTCACTTCAGCCAACTCATGCCCATTTAACTTTGAAAAAATGCTAAAACACCAAAATAGAAATTAATCTTCAATGTACACAGAACTGCTCCAGGGTCATCTAGTGTGAGCACTGACTAGATATCTTTCTGTATGAGGTATTCAGAGGCATGAAAAGGGCTTGGCACTCAACTTGCATTAACTTTTGATATGAGTCAGAGACACCCAATTATCCTTTGTGCTGTTGAAAAATCCACCCTCGTCTCTAATTCTTGTATTTGCATAGGAGTTGACATCTATTAAAACATCATTAGGTATGCAGTCAAAACAACATAACACTTCAAAAAATTACTGGTAGTCACAGTTAATTGCCTGTAAAATATTTCTTTAAAAACTCAGTAATTGGATTCAATATTTCAGATATCTCTTCCATAGGTTTTGGGTTGGATATTTACCAGGAGAGCCTCAGCTACTGGTATTTGCACCAGAAAGAATAGAAGGAAACTACAACACAGTGGTAGCCTATGCTTTATGAGTAGTTCTAACTTAATTGCAGAATCATAAGTAAAAGAACTAAAGTGCCTACCAATTCAATATCTATTTACACTGTTGTTAAATGGGTGATGTCTATACACTTGAAACAATTTTAAACCCAAATCAAATAGAAGAAAATCTTTACAAGAAATGTAAATGATCATTGCATAGTACTTTATGAAAAAGCCAGAAAGAAGCACAAGCCTGTTAAAAAAGATCATAGAAATCCAAACATGCAAAACATAAAATGGTAA
>VZTR01004327.1:0-10820 GCA_013400775.1 Chaetops frenatus
GGATTTCGAAAGTACTTTGCCAGCCCGGTGCTGGGCACAGCCGCGTGTGACCGAGCGGGCCGGTTTCCCACGGTCACAGCACGGGGACACCTCGGTTCTGTCGCCGCAGCCGCCGAGTCCCCGGGGCGACCTCTGCCCTCTTGTCCCCCTTTCGAGTCCTCAGCCCTCTTCCTCTCAGTTCCCCACTCTCATCCCACTCCGTTCCCTCGTATTCCATTCTATCCCGTTCCCAGGCGTGTGCCCTGACGCCTCCGCACCCCGGGCCAGACCGGGGGTCTCGGAGGGGCCATGGGCTCTCTGTTCCGCAGCGAGGAGGTTTGCCTGGCCCAGCTCTTCCTCCAGTCGGCTTCTGCCTACAGCTGCATCAGCGAGCTGGGCGAGCGCGGGCTGCTGGAGTTCAGAGATGTAAGTAGGGGCTGGGGGAGCGTTTTGGGGTGTCCGGGGTGCAGGGGGGCCTGGGTACACTGGGTTTGGGGTGGGTGGTTTGAAGTGCTCTGTGTACAGAGGGTTTGGTCTGGTCAGATTTGGGGTGGGTATTTTAGGGTGCCCTGGGAACAGTGAAGTTGGTCAGGGTGGGTTTGGTGCCTGGGCTGCCTGCTACCCCGGGATGCTGAACCCCCCAGTCCAGTGTGGGACCATGCCTTGACTGTACCCCTGCAGCTGAATCCCAAAGTGAGCCCCTTCCAGCGGCGCTTCGTGGGCGAAGTACGGCGCTGCGAGGAGATGGAGAAAACCTTCAGTGAGTGCTGGGGGGCCGCGGTACTGACTTTAGGGGGGCTTCTCAGGGGAACGCCCTGCTCGGCCCCTCAGTCTGACCGTGTGCCCCCCTTCTCCAGCCTTCCTGCAGCAGGAGTTGCGGAGCGCGGGGCGGGTGCCGGGGCCGTGTCCCGAGAACCCGCGGGCGCCGGTGGCTCGGGAAGCGCTGCGGGTGCAGGAGCAGTCGGAGCAGCTGGCGCAGGAGCTGCGGGAAGTCACCCGGAACCGTGCGTCCCTGCGCGGCCGCCTGTGGGACCTTCGCCAGTACCTGCACGTGCTGCGCGAGGGACAGCGCTTCACCAGCCTGCCGGTGGGTCCAGGGGTTCCCGCCAACCTGGGGGTGCTGCTTTGTGCCTCAGTTTCCCCCAGGCTCATCCCTCTGCTCCACATCGCCACAGGCCCCCCTTGGCTCCCCGCCGCGGCCACGGGCGCTCTCGGAGCGTGAGCCCATCCTCGACCCCTCCCTGCACCAGCACCTCGAGCGCAAGATCAAGTGAGAGGGAGAAGGGTGTGGGGCGGGGGGTGGGGAGGGGCTGTGGGGCAGCTGGGCAGCTGTGGAATAAGGCTTGGAGATGATGTGTGGGGCAGTGGTGCAGCCATGGAGCGGTTTGCTTTATCCCAACACTCATGCTGTGTCTCTGCAGCTTCGTGGCCGGTGTCATCCACCCCTGGCGAGTGACCGCCTTTGAGCGGCTGCTGTGGCGCGCCTGCCGCGGGTACCTGGTGGCCTCCTTTGTGGAGATGCCCGAGCCCATGGAGGACCCGGCCACGGTGAGGCAGCACCTGGGGAGGGGCTGGCACGGCTGTTGGGGCTGGGACACCAGAGTGACATGGACTGTGCTGTCCCCAGGGTGAGAGCATCACCTGGGTCATCTTCCTTATCTCCTACTGGGGCGAGCAGATTGGGCAGAAGATCCGCAAGATCTCAGACTGGTGAGTGGCCACGTGTCCGCCCACAAGGAGGTTTATTTAGTAACAACCACTCTGGACCCCACTGCAGGGCCAGGCTCGGAGCCCTCACACCCCCTGACATGGTGATGTCCCTCTCTCCCAGCTTCCACTGTCAGGTGTATCCATACCCGGAGAGCGAGGCCAGCAGGACAGACACCATTACCGGGCTGCATGGCCAGATCCAGGACCTCAGCGTGGTGAGCTGGGTGCCATCAGGGGATGTGGGGGCCACACTTGGGCCGCCATCCCTGACGCAGGTGCCCGCAGGTGCTGGAGGAGACGGAGCAGTACCTGGCGCAGGTGCTGGACAAGGTGGCGCTGGCGCTGCCCACCTGGCGTGTGCAGGTGCAGAAGATGAAGGCCATCTACCTCGTCCTCAACCAGTGCAGCTTCGATGTCACTGAGAAGTGCCTCATTGCCGAGGTCTGGTGCCCCGTGCGGGACCTCACCCAAGTGCAGGATGCCCTGCGCCAGGGATCCGTGAGTGGCTCGGCGTCCTCGTCCTGGGCTTGCTTGGTGCCCCCGTGTCTTTGCACCAGGGGTTGTTCAGTGTATCTGTGTTGTTCTGGAATCGCTCAGTGTCCTTGTGCCAGGAGTTGCTCTGTGTTCCCATGTCCTTGTGTCTGGGTTTCTTGGTGTCCCCATGTCCTCATGCCAGGAGTTGTTCTGTGTCTCCATGTCCTTGTTGTGGGGTTGCTCAGTGTCCCCATGTCCTCATGCCAGGGGTTGCTTGGTCTCCTAATGTCACCTCATCATGGTGGGGCATGTGCCAGGCTTGGGGCAGTGGGTGGGTGCTGGGGTCAGGCTCCACATGCTGGGCAGGAGAGTGCCGGGGGTACCAGAGTCAGCTCCTGGGTGGTGTTCCCACAGTACCAGAGTGGCTCCAGCGTGGAGTGCTTCGTGCAGCGCGTCCCCACCTCGGAGAGCCCCCCCACCCTCATCCGCACCAACAAGTTCACCGCCGGCTTCCAGAGCATCGTGGATGCCTACGGGGTGGCCAGTTACCAGGAGGTGAACCCCGGTAAGGCACCCTGGCACCCCCTGAGGCCCGGGGCTGAGAGGGGACACCTTGTGTGACACGATCCATGTGTCCCACAGCACCCTACGCCATCATCACCTTCCCCTTCATCTTCGCCATCATGTTTGGGGACGTGGGGCACGGGCTGCTCATGTTCCTCTTCGCGCTCTGGATGGTGCTGTACGAGGACAGCCCCCGCCTGCGGCAAGGCGCCAACGAGGTGGGGGCAGGATGGAGCAGGATGGAGGGCTGGGGTGTGGCTGGAGACATGGGATGGGGTTGGAGGTGTGGGACATGGCTGGGGACGTGGGATGGGGTCAGAGGATACAGGATGGGGCTGGTGGCTCGGGACAGGGACAATATGGGTCAGGGCTGGTGGTGTGGGAGGGGAATGGTGTGGGGCTGGGGAGGCTGTGTTTGGGACATGGGGGCTGTGTTTGCCCTGCCAGATCTGGCTGACGTTCTTCGAGGGACGCTACCTCATACTGCTCATGGGCGCCTTTTCCATCTACACCGGCTTCATCTACAATGAGTGCTTCAGCAAAGCCACTGCTATCTTCCCCTCTGCCTGGAGCGTGGCCACCATGGCCAACCACTCCTCTTGGAGGTGAGGTCCCACTCCCACACCCCCTGCCCGGGTCCCCATCTTCCTGCTGGCACTGATACCCCTCGCTCTACCCCCAGCTCCGAGTACCTCGCCACCCACCCCTCGCTCACCCTGGACCCCAATGTCACCGGTGTCTTCCGAGGGCCGTATCCGTTTGGGATCGACCCAGTGAGTGTCCCGTGGGGATGACAAGATGGGACCCTCTTTGGAGTGCTGCAGAGTCTCACCCACCTTGTTCGTGGCAGATCTGGAGCTTGGCCACCAACCACCTCAACTTCCTCAACTCCTTCAAGATGAAGATGTCAGTGGTGCTGGGCATCGTGCACATGGGCTTTGGCGTCATTTTGGGGGTCTTCAACCACCTGTGAGTCCTTGGATTGTACCCACAGGCTCTGGTCATGCCCAGGGGACTGGGATTGGAGTCGCCTGGGTGGGATGGGGTGACAACTGGGGTCTTGTACCCCTACACCTTGGTGGGTGCCGAGGACACGCAAGGGTGAGGAAGGGCATGCTGAGCCTGGCTAATGTCCTCCCACCCAGGCACTTCCAGCAGCGGCACCGGCTGGTCCTGGAGTTCATCCCAGAGATGATTTTCCTCCTGGCTCTTTTTGGCTACCTGGTCTTCCTCATCTTCTACAAGTGGATCAAATTCAGTGCTGTTGACTCCCTGGTGGCCCCCAGCATCCTCATCCACTTCATTGACATGTTCCTCTTCACCTCCAATGCGGAGAACCTCCCGCTCTACCCGGGGCAGGTACCACCCCACCGCCTTGGTGGGCACCTACTCCCCACCCCGGCAGGGAGAGCGGGTGTCAGGAGTGGGGCTGTTCTCAGAACGGGTAGACCCCAAAATGCTGTCCTCATGCCACAGGTGCCAGTGCAGATGGCTCTGGTGGTGCTGGCGCTGGCGTCAGTGCCTGTCCTGCTCCTGGGGACACCACTGTACCAGTGGTGCCGGCAGCGCGCCCCGAGGACGGTAAGGCCCGGGTCTGTGGGTGGCCGTGTGGGGTCACGGGGAAGTCTCACTGCCAGTGCTGTCCCCGTGCAGCCGGTGGCCACCGGGGAACAGGAGCCGCTGCTGGAGGGGCAGGAGGCCGGGAACTCTGTCAACACCACCAAGGAGGACGTGGAGAGCGGGGGGCACAGCCCTGATGCCAAGGTGAGGGGGCATCCCGGCAGGAGGCTTGGGTGGTGGGATGGGAGTGTCTGTGCCCCCTGCTAATGTCCCTTGTTCCGTCCCTCCCTGCAGCACCTGGACTTTGCCGAAATCTTCATGCACCAGGCAATCCACACTATTGAGTACTGCCTGGGCTGTATCTCCAACACTGCATCCTACCTGCGGCTCTGGGCGCTCAGCCTGGCGCATGCCCGTGAGTCCCCTTGGTCCCCCCTTGTCCCCCTCAGAGCCAGGCAGACCTTCACTTTCCCCCCTCCTGCTCTTCTCCCTCCCATTTCCAGAGCTCTCAGAGGTCCTGTGGACCATGGTGATGCGGAACGGCTTCGTGGGGCTGAGCTACGTGGGCGGCGTGGTGCTGGTGCCCGTCTTCGCCGCCTTTGCCGTGCTGACCGTGGCCATCCTGCTGGTGATGGAGGGGCTCTCCGCCTTCCTCCACGCCCTGCGCCTGCACTGGTGAGCCCCCAAAGCTGATGGGTACTGCTGGGGTCTGGTGGGTGTGATGGACCCCCCAGAGCACCCCTCACCCCCCTCTCCTCACCAGGGTGGAGTTCCAGAATAAGTTCTACGTGGGTGCTGGGTACAAGCTGTGCCCCTTTGCCTTCACCCCGGACACCTGGGAATAGCCATGCCGTGGGGATTCCGGGGGCTTGGAACAGCAGCTGTGCCCCAAATTCCCCCCCGCTGGACCCCTGGAGCCTCCTTGGTGGTGAATAAAGCCGTCCCTGTGGCCCCCCCCAACTCTGCGTTGCCATTGCTTGGGTGGGAGGTGCGAGGGGGGCTTGGGGGTGCCCCCCATCACTGCTGGCCATAGCCAAAGGTGGGGGCCGTGGTGGGGCCGTAGGTGCTGAGCGGGGGGAAGGCGGGCAGAGGGTAGGGCAGGGTGCGGGGTTTGGCGCCCACATAGACAGCAGTGGGGGGGCAGGTGAGGGGCTGGAAGGTGGGTGCAGGGAGCTCAGGGAAACTGGGGGGTGCTGCTGGTTGTTGGGGAGCAGCAGCCACAGCCCCATGGCTGTGTGGAGCCCCTGCAGGGGGGAGAGGCAGCAGCAGGGGCTCAGCCCCCCCTGCAGCCCCCCTACCTTTCTCCTGCTTCTCGGGGCGGGGGGGCAGCGGGGTGGCCCGGGCGCGGGGCATCGCACCCAGCAGGGACCCTGCCGGCACCCCACACCTGCAAGAGAGGTGGGGTTGGGGCTCAGGGGGCTGGCTCGACCTCCTTGCCCTGGTTTGGGGTGGCATCCAGGGGTGCCTTACCATGGCTCGGGGTCTCCATCCCGAAATCCCTTGGCAAAGGGGTTGCTGGCGATCTTCAGCTGGGTGATCTGCGGAGGGGAGCGGGGTCAGGGAGTCCCTGGGAGGGTGCCCTGATTTCCCCCCAGCTGGCACTCACCCGGTGATTCTGGTAGGCCGTCACTGCCATGAACTGGGTCTCGGGGAAGCTGAATGACTTGAAGTTCTGGTGGGCGAAGCGCTCGCTGTCGCGCCGCGGGTCCACGAACACAACGTGGAAGCGGGGCTGGTAGCGGTGCATGGAGTTGAGGATAATCTGGGGGTGGGAAAGAGGAGATGGCAGGACCCCCTCGGGCATTGTGTCCTCCCCATCACCCCACAGCGGGGTCCTCACATGGCCGTTGTCATCCAGGAGGTTGTTGGTCAGCTTGAGTTTGTCGAAGGACACGATCTGCCGCATCCACTGGGCACCCTTGGCTGGGGAGTCAGGGTGGAAGTGGACACGGCCGGGAGCTGCTGGCTCAGCCCGGCCCGCTGCCAGCCAGGATGAGCTGTGGAAGGCATATCTGCAGGGCAGGGAGGGGGCTCAGCACCCCCAGATCTGGCCCCCTGCCCCCATCACCCCATCCCCACCTGTATCTCTTGTCGTCCAGCGGGATGAAATCCATGAGCAGGACGTAGTCGGCCAACGGATCCAACCCCGACAGCTTCACCTGAAAGGTGGGGAACATCCTCCTGCACAGAGAGGGGAGTGGGAAGGAGGTGCCCCTCCCCGACCTTGGCAGCCCCCGGGCCACTCCGGTACCCACCTGCCTGCCTTGGTGACGATCATCTCAGTGCCCAGGCGGTTGAACTCCTCCCAGAGGCTGCCCATCTCCAGCCGTGCCGCGGCGTGGCACACACGCCGGTTCTTGCCACCGGCCCCCGGCCCTTCTCCAGCCCACCCGAGGCCAGGTGCGCACGGAGACCCCTCACCTGGGCCCCCCAGGAAGGCTGCAGAGGGGTGGAGGGGTGTCAGTCTGAGGGAGCAGACCCCGTGCATGGCCACCCCATCACGCCCTCCCTCCATGGAGATGGTGGCAGGATCAGGGTCCACCACAGTGGCGTTTTATCCCCATCCCCGCCACACCCCAAAACGCTACAGGACCCCACTGCTCGGTGCAGGAGGTGTTGTCGTGGGTGGGTTTTACCTGCCATGGGTGTAGTGGGCAGGCAGGAGGTGTCCGTGGCTCTGTTCCCCGGCATGGTGGCAGCGGGACCCCACTGAAGTCCCCTCTCAGTGCAGCGCTGGCTCTGCAGTGTCCCTGCAGCCTGACGGGGGTTTTATGCCCCAGCTCGGGGATGGAGAGGCGGGGGCTGGAGCCGAGGTGGTCCTTGGGGGCTGGAGCACGGCCCCCTTCCCCAGCCTGCCTTTGCGCCTTGACGTGGTGATGATGGACGGGAGGCGAGCGGCGGCACCGCTGGGACCCCCACCAGTCCCCAAACAGGGCTTGGGATGCCCTGGGCTGGGCAGGGACATCTTTCTTGGGGTCTCCTTGTCCCTTTATATCACAGATCTGAGCAAGGGGAGGTGGGGGCTCCCCCAGGCAAAGCCCCTCTCTGTACATGGCCGTCATCACCTGATATTGAAAACCACGGTGAGGTGTTGAGGCACTGGCAAAGATCCACTGCTCCGGCAGAGCCTCTGCAGCTCCAGAGGGAGGAACGAGCTGCCCCCTCCCCACAACCCCCGCTAAGTGGGTCCCATCTCTGCCCTGGTGCCTGGGACCCCCTGTGCCCCTCGTTGCAGTGACAGTGGGAGATGGATGGGGACGAGCGGGCGCCGTAGGGCTGGGGGCTCTTTGTGGGAGGTGATGGACACCGAGGTGGGGCGTTATGGGGGAAAAGCAGGGGGGTTACTCCAGAGCCCCCCGCTCCCCTCCGAACTGCACTGGGGCCATGGACACTCTCATAGCATGCCATGGAGCATATTCCAGAGGGCTGCAGGATGCTGAGGCTCTGGGAGAGGGTCTGGAGGACCAGGGGATGTCCTTGTGGGGATGCTGGTGGCTTTCCATATCTTTTGGTGCCCTAGTGATGGCAGCACTGGCCTGAACTCCCTCCCTGCTCTGCACTGAGCTAGACATCTTCTCTCAACTGGGACTCAGCCTTTTCCTCCTGCCTTGGGTTCCACACTTGAATCCTCCCTGTGTCCATTGTAACAGAGGGGACCCTGTGTCCCCAGGCACTGTGGGGCAGCCAAAGGGGGGCAGCCTGGGCAGCTCCAGCATTTGGGACCAGGGCCAGGAGTGATGTGAAGCAGGGAGGAACCACCTCTGCAGGTTCCCCCCGCATCCCCCACACGCGTCTGTGCCCTGCGGAGCCGGCTCAGCCCCATCCATCTCCTGCTGTCAGCTGGGCTTGGCCGCGGGGCCGCTATCGAGCGCCAGATGAGGAGGTGCGAGAGAGGCAGACTTGACAGCGGGCTGGAGGATGGAGGGGGCTCAGCCCCGGCAGGATTGGGCCTGCCAGGGCTCATCCGTGGCTCCTGGACCTCCTGGGTGGAACTAGATGAGCTTTAAAGTTCTTTCCAACCCAAGCCATTCCAGGATTCTTCATCCGGTGTAGATGAATGCAGGTGCATCTCCCGAACCCGTTTTGGAGCATGTGATACGAAGTGGCTTTTCAAAATTAACCTTTTTTGGTCCCAAACTAGAAAAAACTTCAAAAAAAAGGAAAACCGTGAGTCTTTCCCATGGGGAATAATTGCCCCAGACAGCGGGACAGGCTGGAGGGAGCTGAGGAGGTTGTGGTGGCCACCAAGATGAAGCAGAAGAGTGTTGGCAGTAGGTCAGATGACTTTGCAATGAGCCTCTGACTCAGCTGGAATGGGGAAGTAAAAGCTGCTTATGGGGGGTGGAGAGGGGAGAAGAGGAATCAACCCTGTTTCGCAGGGAGTAACGAACACGGCGGGGTCAAGAGGGAAGTGAGAAGGCAGGAAGTGGCAATACTCATTTCTCAACCAGAAATACAGGTGTCTCTTAGGTCAGAGTGGGCAACTCGAGCAGCAGTTGGCTCTTCATTTATTTTATTTATTAATTTTTAGTTATTTTTCTTTATTTTTTAAAACCCTGATTGAGAAACGAGGAAGAGAATTTTAGCAGGTAAAGTTATGCCCTGGAAGTGTCCAAGGCGGGGTTGGCCAGCACTTGGAGCACCCTGGTCTAGTAAAAGGTGTCCATGCCTGTGGCAGGAGGTGGGACTGGATGGTCTTTAAGGTCCCTTCCAATCCAAACAATTCCAGGTTCTAGGATCTGCTCTCAGGAATGTGTAGTACAGAAGAATATTGATAATTGCAAAGATAAAACAATAATTTCCTTAAATATGTCTGTTACTTAATGCTTTTTTCCCCTCCCATATATAATAAATAAAAGATATATGATACAAATATAATTATGTATAATTAAGAGGTAATGTAGGAATAGAGAAGAATTTTAAAAAATCTTCCAAACTCAAGTCTTCAACAAACCCCTTTGATTTTGTTTCACCCCTGACACCGTTGTGTACCGAGAGCGGCATCGCTCCGGCTCCGCAGGCATCCATTCCAATGTGCCGTGGGGATCCCATCCCTAAAACCCAAGAGAGAAACCTCGGGATTGATCCCAAGGCCTCTGGGAAAGGTTCATTCTGTTTTCAGGTGCTGCAGAGACCACCTTGGCAGCTGCTCATGAGGGGAAGGTGTTAAACTTAAAATTTTCCAGCCACTTTAGAGGGTGGAACAGGAAAATCTTCCTGGTTTTGGCAAGACCAATGGGACTTGAGGACTTCAGCTCAAGGACCTGCAAGTATCTTGACTCAAGGTGCCATTAAGTAGAGGGTGGAACTTTATGGGGTTTGGGGACAGTTTTTTGCTGGATGGGGACAGTCATAAATTGAATTAGGAGGGGGTGGTTTTCCCTTGAAGCTGCACGTGGATAAACTTGCAATCACGAATGCTGGTCTCATTTTAATTGACCCAAATTGATTGGAAATCACTTCAGTGGTGTCTGTTGTCAATTTAACGCAACACTAATTAATGTGGAAAATTAAGGATTGATGTTATTGTATTTATTTGTCCCTAAATAGGAACGTCTCCCTCCCCCCTTGCAAAATGTCATCCCTCTTAGAGATGGGGCATCCACAACTTCTCTGGCCCTGGCACAGGTGTCCAAGGCCAGGCTGGGCAGGGCTTGGAGCAACCTGGGATGGTGGGAGGTGTCCCTGCCCATGGCAGGGGCTTGGAACAAGATCAGCTTTAGGATCCCTTCCGACCCAACCCATTCCAGGATTCCCTAATTCTGTGTGTTGTATTCAGACACACCCAGCTCGTTCAGTGCCTCCAAACCTCCTGATGTTGTCCAACCCTCCCACACCATCTCCTCTCCAGCATGTTCCTTTCCAGCCAGGCGAGGTTGATTTTCCACCCCAGCTGCAGTTTTCTGATTATTCCTGATTCCAGGTTTCAAGACTTGAGTCATCTCAGCCCAGGACTCATCCCCTCTCCTTGTGGGCTTTGAATGAGTCACCACAGGTTCCCCTGATCGACACAACAATGTGTTTAGGGGCTTTGACTCATCTGATCTATTTTAAACATATTTTTATGGAAAAATGGCATGGATTTCTCCACTTACTGCCTGGTGGTGAAGGGGATGACACAGTCACGTGGGAAATGCAGGATTTATTCAGAGCAGGCACACTCCGGGCACAGGCTAAAGGATCAAAATGAGCCTCAAGGGCTTAAATTCAGATTATAATCATCACCAGGAAGTGTAAAAATAACTTGCAGCAGGAGAGTTCCTAAAGTGTTTTCCCTTTATCTCAGTTTGCAGTTGGAACACTTCTCCAAATCCTGGGTTGTCTCCCAATTCCTGAATCTCAATTTCCTGCATGAATTTTTTTTCATTCCCTGTGATGCCAAGAGATCAGTTACATATTCCAAGAGATAAATTTGTAGTTGTAAAATTATGTATTTTTTCTAAGAAAAAATATTTTATATAAATTGAGAAATTACATCTAGACATTTTATTTCTATGTTAAAATGAATATAAAAATGTTTTATTTACATTTAT
>VZTR01004348.1:0-11878 GCA_013400775.1 Chaetops frenatus
CCCAGCGCTCATCCTGCTGTCCCCCATGCGCCCAGCACCCCCAGCACCTCTCCCACACCCTTCCATCCTCCCCTGGGTCCCTTGGCACACCCATCCTTCCCCTCTTCACCCTCCCTGCCCCCCGTGGCCCCGTCCTGCACCCACCGTGTGCCCCCCATGCCACCCCTTCCTCGTCACCTGCCCTGGGGACACGGGCGCCGCGACCTTGACCCGTTCGGCGTTCAATGGGCGGGGGGGGCGGGAATTCAGCACCCCGGGCAGAAGGGATTTAATGCCGGGTGCTGCTGTGGGTGGCCGGGGCTGGCTGGCCAGGTGACAGCCCTGTCCCCTGCTGTCCCCTGGCTGCAGGGTCCGACCTGCCGGTGTGTGCGAGCTGCGGGCAGGGCATCTACGATGGGCAGTACCTGCAGGCGCTGAAGGCTGACTGGCACGCCGACTGCTTCAGGTGGGAGCCGCCGGGGGGACAGCGGGGACATCGGCGGGGATGGGGCATGGGCACCGGAGCGGGTGGCCTTAGGGACAGGGGGATGCTCTGCAGGGACAGGGACAGGGGCAGGGGCAGTGCTGCCTCCCGCTCCGGCCGTGGCACGAACACGCGTGGCACCGTCACGGTGTCACTCCCGGAGCGCGGCTGTGGCTCCTGCCAGCCGTGGGGCTGCCCCGGCTGAGGCCAGGCCTGGCAGAGGGCTCTGCTGCCTGTCCCTCGCTGTCCCCTCCTGCCGGGTGACAGGGTGCGCGTGGCTGATGTCACCCGCCCCCCTCCCTCCCTGTTTCCTCTTTCACTCGAGCCCTCCCGGCAGCTCCAGCCATTGGAGCCCCGAGAAGGAGACGGAGAAAGGGCCCGGGCCGGGGGGCGCAGGGGTGCCCGGGATCTGACGGGGTTCCCTGTGGGGCTGGGGGTGCCCAGGGTGTCCCCGGGGTGCGTCCCTGTCCCGTGGAGGAGGATGCTGGCGGCAGTGCTGAGGAAGAGCCGCGTCCTGAGCGCCGGAGCCAAGTGAGTGGGAGTGGGATTGAAGTGGGAGCGGGTCAGGACGGGCTCTGCACCCCAGGGACCCCCGGGGGGGCTCAGACTGTATCCCCCGTGCTCGGCTCCCCCTCCCTGGGCCGCCAGCCCCAGCGAAGTCACTGCGGGGCCGCAGCTGGATCCGGTCCCCACCGCGGCTGAACGGCTTCCGGCAGCGCTGGGCTCGCTGAAAGCCTTCCTCCTCCTCCTCCTCTGCCTCCTCCTCTTCTCCCCCTCCCCTTTCCCTTGTCCTCCTTTTCCCCCTCCTGCTCTTCCTCCCGCTCCTCCTCCCCCTCCTCCTCCTCCCCGCCCCCAGCCCAGGGGAGGTTTCGTGCTGCGCCATCGGGCGGGGGGAGTCCTCGCGCGGTGACGTCATGGGGTGGGGGAAACTCCGCGCCATGACGTCACCGCTGGTTGGTATTCCACCTGCGCGGCTGGGGGCGAGGGGGGGACTGCGACAGTGCCCGGGCACCCCCCGGCATCCCCTGCAGCGTGTCCTGCAGCAGCCTTGCACCCTACAGCACTCCCACACTGCAAATCCCATACAGGAAATCCCCTACAGCTCCCCCATACTGCAAATCCCATACAGGAAATCCCCTGCTGCTCCCCCTGCACCGCTCTGCAATTCCCTGCATCCCTACAGCACCCCTGTACTGCAAATCCCATACAGCACCCCCTGCACCCTCTCAACCCCCTTCCCAAGAGGAACTCCCCCCTTGTAGCCCCCTGCACCCCCCAGCCACTCCCACACCCCCAGACAAATCCTCCTCTGTCTGTCTGTGAGCAGGCTGGCACATCCCTGTGTCCGTGATTAGGGTGACACGTTCCTCTGTGTGCCCAGACCAGGTTGGCACATGTGTGAGCAGGGTGACAGACCTGTGGGATGTCCTTCTGTACGTCTGTGACCAGGCTGGCATGTCACCCTAGTCATGGATAGAGGAACGTGCCCTTCTGTGTATCTGTCACCAGGGTGGGGTGTCCCTCTGTCCATGACCAGGCTGCCACTCTTGTGACCAGCCTGTCTCATCCCTCTGTAAGTCTGTGCCAGGCTGGCACATCTCTCGCCAGGGTGGCATGTCTGTCACTAGTCTGCTACATCCCTCTGTGTGTCTTTGTCCAGGCTGGCACATCCATGCAGGGATGGCACTGCCCTCTTCATGCCTCTGCCTGCCCCATGTCCCCTCCCCTGTTCACCCCAGTGTTCCCCACACGTCCCTGCAGCCTGGGGCTGCAGGGAATCACCTGGTGTCACCCTGGGGATGGTGACACATTGATGCAGTGGCCCTGCAGCTACATAGTAAGTGGGGGGAGCAGCTCGCCCGGAGAGCTGTGGAGTGGGCGAGCGCTGGCTGTGGCCTGGGGTGACAGTGAGGACGAGGTGACAAGGGGGTCCCTGTCCCTGCTGCAGATGCTGTGAGTGCGGGGCCTCCCTGTCCCACCAGTACTACGAGAAGGATGGGCGCCTGTACTGCAAGAAGGATTACTGGGCACGTTTTGGGGAGCTGTGCCACGGCTGCTCCGAGCAGATCACCAAGGGGCTGGTCATGGTGAGCACCACGGGGTCCCTGGGGTGCATGGGCTGGTCGTGGTGAGCATCATGGGATCCCTGGGGTGGTCATGGTGAGCACCATGGTGTCTGTGGGGTCTGTGGGGTGGTCATGGTGGCACCACGGGGTCCCCACGGGGTGGCTGAGCTCCTGGGAATTGGGGAGTTGGGGGAAGGGGTGCAGACCTCCAGCACCACTGGGGGTGGCAGAGATGTCCTCTGCGTTTTAGGAGGGCCATGTTGGGGTTGGGGGATGCAGGGGAGAAGCTCAGGGTGTTGGCGGATGTTCCTGCAGCCACCCCCAGCTTGGTGGCACTTCTGTCCCCACCGTCCCATGGCTCAGCCTGCCCTTCCCACAGCCCCGGTGCACCCGTGGCTGCTCCCAGCCCCCTCCGAGCCCCGGCCCCACCCTTGGTGCCCGGCCACGGGGTCCTGGGGCTGATGGCATTGCCTGCAGGTGGCTGGGGAGCAGAAGTACCACCCCGAGTGCTTCAGCTGCCTCAACTGCCGCGCCTTCATCGGGGATGGGGACACCTACGCGCTGGTGGAGCGCTCCAAGCTCTACTGGTATGTCTGCTCTGGGGTGGGGGGGGCTGGGGGGGCACAGACCCCTGGTACCCCCACCCACCCTCCTGCTCTGCTCCCCGCAGCGGCCACTGCTACTACCAGATGGTGGTGACCCCAGTGATCGAGCAGATCCTGCCGGACTCCCCGGCCTACCGCATCCCTCACACCGTCACGCTGGTGTCCATCCCCGCCTGCTCCGATGGCAAACGCGGCTTCTCCGTCTCCATCGACCAGGGCTGCGGCACCGAGCACCCCCGCACCGTGCGCGTCCGAGAGTGCGTGCTGTCCCCTGTGCCACCGTGCCCTCCTGTGCCCTGTCCCCTGTGCCACCATGCCTTCCTGTGCCCTGTCCCCTCTGCCACCACCCCCTCCTCAGGGCTAGGGCGTTCCCTGCCCCTTCTGCCCCTGGGATCCAACCTTTTCAGGTGGGAGGAGGAGGGATGGGGCTGGGGTGTCCCCATTGTCCAGGGATGGCTTGTTGGGACCGTGGTGGCATGTCCCCAGTTGCAGGGGTTTGTGGGTGCTGTGCTGGGGTGGTTCTAGCCATGCTGGCATTACCCCGTATGCCAGAGTGGTCTGTGGGTACCACACGTGTCCCCGTGTGGTTGGGGTGGCTTCTGGAGACCGTGCCAGCATGTCCTTGTCCAGGAGGAGGGTGACAATGGGGTCTGCCACAGCCATTGGGAGTGTCCCAGCACATTCCCCTGGTGGTGACAGTGTCAGGGGGGTCTGAGCCCACTGTCCCCACAGGGTGGACCCAGACTGCATCAGCCCTGACATGAAGAACTCCATCCACGTTGGTGACCGCATCCTGGAGATCAATGGGACCCCCATTGGCCACGTCCCTCTGGATGAGGTACCCTCCCTGCTGCCACACCCACAGCCAGCCCCGCTGCCACCATGTCCCCAGAGCCACCCCACCAGCATTCCCCCCTGCAGATTGACCTGCTGATCCAGGAGACGAGCCGCCTGCTGCAGCTGACCATCGAGCATGACCCCCATGAGCCCCTGGGCCGGGAGCCGGGGCTGGCGGGCAGCCCCCTGCCTGCCCCACGCAGCCCCCTGTGCTCGCCAGCCCCCGGCCCCTGCGGGGACCCCGCTGCCATGCGCCAGCGCGCTGTCACGTAAGGCCAGCCCCTGCCCCTGCTCCAGCTGGGTCCCCTCCGCGTGCTGACCTTCAGCCGTCCGTCCCACAGGAGGAGCTGCAGCACGGACAAGTCCCCGGGCTCGGGCTCCGTGGGCTCTCCTGCGTCCCAGCGCAAGGACATCGGGCGCTCCGAGTCCCTGCGCGTCGTGTCCCGCGCCCACCGCATCTTCCGGCCCTCTGACCTCATCCACGGAGAGGTGCTGGGCAAGGGCTGCTTCGGCCAGGCCATCAAGGTGGGGCAGGGGGCACAAGCGTGGGGCTCTTGGCTCCCCAGGATGGAGGTGGGGGGTGGCTGAGTCCCTGCGCTCCCGGCCAGGTGACGCATCGGGAGACGGGCGAGGTGATGGTCATGAAGGAGCTGATCCGCTTCGATGAGGAGACACAGAGGACCTTCCTCAAAGAGGTGAGGGTCCCCTGTCCTTAATCCCCCAGGTTAGGGGGACGCGAGGGATGGGTCTGTCTGATTCTGGAGAGGGGTGACCAGATCCCGTGGGTGCAGGCCTGCCCGCTGAGCCCATGAGCAGTGGCTCTGTCCGGGGGTTATGGGAGCCTTGGGGTATCGCGTACAAGGGGCTGGGGGTGTCTCCTGCAGGTGAAGGTGATGCGCTGCCTGGAGCACCCCAACGTGCTCAAGTTCATCGGGGTGCTTTACAAGGAGAAGAGGCTCAACTTCATCACAGAGTACATCAAAGGGGGCACCTTGAGGAGCCTCATCAAGAGCATGGTGAGCGCTGTGGGGGCAAGTTGGTCCCCCACCACCCCACAGCCCCAGGAGGGATGGGGGACTCCTCTTCCTTTTCCATTCCCTGGCAAATTTCCCCTCCTGTCCCCCAGGACAGCCACTACCCCTGGAGCCAGCGGGTCAGCTTCGCCAAGGACATTGCCGCTGGCATGGTGGGTGCCACCATGGGATGGGTGGGTGGGATGGGTGCTGGCAAGTGGGGGGACCACGGCTTGGGGGTGCCCCTGCTCTCAGCCCACCCTTCCCACAGGCCTACCTCCACTCCATGAACATCATCCACCGCGACCTCAACTCTCACAATTGCCTTGTGCGGGAGGTGAGTCCCACCTTGGTGCTGCCTTCCCCCAGCCTGGCTGGGGCTCTCAGTCCCTGTGTTTCCCAAAAAACCCCAAATTCCCCCTCCCTGTCCCCCCCAGAACAAGAGCGTGGTGGTGGCTGACTTCGGGCTGGCGCGGCTGATGGTGGACGAGAAGAACCAGCCCGAACATCTCAAGACCCTGAAGAAACCGGACCGCAAGAAACGCTACACGGTGGTGGGGAACCCCTACTGGATGGCCCCTGAGATGATCAATGGTGAGGGGAATGTGGCCAGCCAGGGCTCTGTCCCCACGCAGCGGATGCTTGGTGGGGCAGGGACAGGATGTGTGACATGGCCTGAACCCCGTGTCTGTCCTTGCAGGGAGGAGCTACGATGAGAAGGTGGACATCTTCTCCTTTGGCATCGTCCTGTGTGAGGCAAGTGCCCCTGGGGCTGGGGTCTGCCCCTGCTGGGGTCCTCATGGTGGTGTTTGGGGTCACTGCCCCAAGGTTGGGGTGTCCCCCTTGGGGTTGGGGTGTTTAGAGTCTCCACCTTAGGATTGGAGTCTCCTCCCTTGGGCTTGGGGTCCCCTAGGGCTTGAAGTCCTCACTGTGCTTGGTGTCCTTCCTTGGGGTTGGGGCCTCTCCCCTTTGGTTAAGGGTCTCCCTGTTGGGGCGTCTCCCTTGGGGTTGGGGTTTCTTTATTGCGTTTGGGCCCCCCCTCGGGGCTTAGGGGTCCCTGTTTGGGGTTGGGGTCCCCCCTCGGTGTGAGCCCGCCCGTCCCTGCCGCTGCCCCCAGATCATCGGCCGGGTGAGCGCTGACCCCGATTACCTGCCCCGCACCACCGACTTCGGCCTCAACGTGCGGGGCTTCCTGGAGCGCTACTGCCCCCCCGCCTGCCCCCCCAGCTTCTTCCCCATCGCCGTCTGCTGCTGCGACCTGGACCCCGAGAAGCGGTGGGTGCTGGGGACCCCCCGAGGCCCCCGGGGAGGGGACGGGGTGGAGACAGAGCCGGCGGAGCCGCCACCTGTACCCCGCTTGTCGCTCAGGCCGTCCTTCGCCAAGCTGGAGCAGTGGCTGGAGACGCTGCGCATGCACCTGGAGATCCACCTGCCGCTGAGCTCCCAGCTGGAGCAGCTGGACCGAGCCTTCGGGGAGACGCACCAGCGGGAGGCAGGGCTGCCCGCGGCCCCGCGGTAGAGCCCCCGGGAGAAGGAGCTGCGCCCGCCGCCAGCCGCTCCTGGGGCTGCCCCAACCCGGGGCTGGATCCCCGGGCATGTCCCCGCCCCGGGGAGCCGGCTCTCCCCGAGGCCGCATGGCCCTGGGCACCCCCACGCTGTAGCTCTGCCCGCCGGGACCAGCCCGGCCGGCCGCACCTGTGGGGACCGTCCCACGTCCCCGTGTCCCCCCACCCTGGCTCACCTCCCCTTTGCACACCGGGGCTGCCCCGCCCGAGCCCCCCGGGCTGCCCCGGACAGAGCCGCGGCCTCGCGGCGGTGCCTTGGCTTTCCGTGAACTTGCACTGCGACACAGGAGGGGCCCCGCCAGCCCCCAGGGCACCCTCGTAGCAAAGCCCTCGCCCTCGGCCGGCCCCTGAAGCTGCTCCTGCCGGCACCCCGGGCTCGGGGGGGCTGCCGGCACCCCTGGCCGAGCGAGGGGGTCGGGGGGGGTGCACCCCCGTGGTGTGGGGACAGGCACGTAGCCGTCCTTGCCACCCCCACGCCCCTGCTGCCCACGCTGAGCCCCGGGGGATGGCACCGGGTGCTCCAGAGGGACGTGGGGCTGCGGCTCATCTCGATCTCCCTGCCCTGGGGGAACCCCGGGGGGGGGGGTTGCACCACGCGGTGCTTTTCATGCTCTTTATTCAGGTTCATTTTTCTGTAAGATATTTAAAGAGAAGAGTTTGTATTATTTTTTCATACAACGTAGCGTTTGCCATTTGTCACTGCCTCGGTTCTGCTTTCCCGAAGGGATCAAACTGTGAAGCCTCTCCGTGCACTTTTGCCCGGGAAGTCCAAGGCGACGTCCTCTGTGGAGGTGGGAAGGGAGCTCAAACTGTGATGTACCCCGAGCCGTGAGTCAATAAATCCTTCCCCGCTCGCTGCCCGGCCTGTTGGCATCGCTCGCCTCCCCCGGGGGGGCTGGGAGCTCCTGGGGAAACTGAGGCAGGAGGAGATGGTCCCTCTGCCCAGGGTGGGGCTGTGGTGGCACCCACCAGCTCGCTCACCCTCGTGGGGGCAGTGCTCTTGTCCCCCTTTCTGCTGTCCCCACCCCATTGTGGGTGCCCCCAGCCCTGGGACTGGTGCCATCCCTGTCTGTGTCACCAGGGCCCCCAGGGCCTGTGTTCCCTCGCTGGCCTGGTGGCCATGCCCACTGCCAGGGTGGTGACAGGCAGGTGACAAAGCCGTGAGAGCATCGGTGCCGTGAGGCTGCTTTGCCTTTGGTGTAAAACCAGCCCCAGGGGACGGTGAGGTGGCTCCTGCTGGGGTAGCCCATGGCCTCTGTCCTTAACACCTTCCTGGTGATCCCCTGGGATCCCCATCCTTGGGGGATGCTGAGCTTTGGAAGCTGGAGAAGACCTGGAACCCAAGGAGCTGAGGGGGGAGTGACGGGGAAGGGGTGGGACTGGCAGGATGTCCCCAAGGATGTCCCCAGTGGTGCTGAAGCTGGGGAAGGAGCCCAAAGGCGTCCCAGGATCCAGGCTGGACCCCCCCATCAGGAAACCTCATGGTTTATTGCTCCAGAGGAGGGGCCGAGGGCAAGTAGTGAGAGTGGCTCTGTCCCCCTTCCTGGGGACTGCCAGTACCAGTGAGGGACAGACACACAGGTGTGACCCCCTGCCTGGTGTCACAGGCTGTCACGCCACCCTTGCTGACACCCCACTGTGAGGCTGGCCAAATCCTGTGGGACTCACGTTCCCACCTCATTTGACAGCAGTTTTTGTAAGGTCTTCATAAATGTGGCATTTATAAACAGCCCTGGGAGCAGAGTTCTGCCATCCTGCCCTTCTCTGCCAGCTGGGGGCACGTGGGGCCCATCCCTGAGCCAGCTGCTGTATCTTGTGGGGATGCAGGCACCTGGGAGGGGACAGCTGGGTAACCCTGAAAGCCTCAGCTGCTTCTGATGGGAAAAATGGCTCCTCCTCAGTCCCATCCTCCCCCCAGCTCCATCACAGCCCCCTTCCCAGTGGAGCTCCAGAGTGGGAGGCAAGGGATGGGTGCTCCTGGTTCCCCAGTGCCACCAGGTCCCCAGGCAGGAGCAGGGCTGGGAAGCATCGACTGGTGAGTCCTTTGTGAGGGATTTGGGGGCTGGTGACATCTGACAAGCTGTGGGAAGGTTCAGTCCAAGGAGGGAGGGAGGCCTTGGGGCAGGGCTTGGGGTGGGACCACCTGAGCTTGAGTGTTTGGATGGCTGTGCCTTGATCCCATAGAGCTCATCCCATGTCCAAACCCCTCTGGGGGGCTGGCACTGCCCAGGCGTGGGGAATGTGGACCCTCAGAACCCCCTCTGCTCCCTGCAGAGACAACCCAAGGATGGGGACACCCTGGTATGTGGGCTGGGGGAGCTGTGGGACCCTGATGTGTGGGTTTTGGGTTTGGGGGACCCCAGACCATGGGTTTGGGAGCTGTTGGCTTCCTTATAAGACTCAAGCACAGGGAGCAACCCAGGCACAGACCAAGGGCTCAGACCAAGGGAAGGGGGCCAAAAGGCAGGAGTTACACCCCGAGTTTTCAGGGTCCACCCTGAGCCCCCCACCCACCTCATCCTTGTGCTGGAGCAGATCCTGGGGAGCACCATAGGGTGCCTGATGTGGGTCATCCCTTCCACGGTGTGAAAAATGAGTTTATTCCCAGACGTTTGGCGGCTTTGGACAGTGGAGGGCAGAGTTTCTGCCTGTGCTCCGGTGGCTTTGGGGAGGGACCCTCGGAGCTGTGTCCCCCGGGCTGTGTCACTGGGAGCAGCAGCGAGGTGCTCCACTGCATGCACACGGCATTCCTGGGCCCAGCCACCACACTGGGAAGGCCCCAAAACGGGACCCGTTGCAAGAGAAAGAGCTAAAAATAAAGAGTTTCTCACGGCGGATGCAGGGAAGCATCCCAACATGCGGCCTCTGGACCTGCCAGCAGCCGGGGCCAGGACTGACCCCCAGGCCCATCCCCTGCCTGGCTGACTCCCGGTGCTCTCCGTGGTCCCTCTTCCTCCTCCCGCCCCTCCAGGGCAGCCCAGTGGCCCCGTCTCGGTGCCAGGTGGTGCCAGGTGCAGGCAGGGGGAGTGGGCAGCCCCCGGAGCAGGCACTGAGGAGGTTAAACTCCCCACACCCGCCGGATACAGCATCCTGGGCTGGGCTCTTTCCATCTTGTTTTGGTTTGGAGGAATAAAAGCTTTGGCAGCAGCAAAGCCGCTTCCCAAAATAACTCAGCCTCCCATGGTAATTATAGAGCTCTGGGCCCCGGTAGCAAGCGGAGACTTCCCAGCCGGGCCGGGACCTGGGATCGCTGCTGCTGCCGGGCCGAGGGACCCCGGGGTGCCTCGGGGACCTCGGGGAGCTCTCCAGCTATGCCACCCTCCCTGGGCACAGCATTGCTGCCCTTTGTGTCCTCCCCCAGCCAGGAACGTGCAGCCCCTGTGTCCCCTCCCGCTCCACAGCTGATCCCTTCAGCTTTTAATGCTCTGTGTAAAGCTGGCCTCGATGGGCACTGGGCTACCGGAGCGAGGCCGTGGCGAGCAAGTGGCTGCACCAGGCTGTGCCCGCTGGCCAGGCCGAGAACACCCAGGTCATCCCGGCAGTGCTGGGCTGGGAACGCCCGGCTCGTCCCGGCAGTACCGGGCAGAGAACGCCCGGCTCGTCCCGGCAGTACCGGGCTGGGAACTCCTGGCTCATCTTAGCAGTACCGGGCAGAGAACGCCCGGCTCGTCCCGGCAGTACCGGGCAGAGAACGCCCGGCTCGTCCCGGCAGTGCCGGGCTGGGAACTCCTGGCTCGTCCCGGCAGTACCGGGCAGAGAACGCCCGGCTCGTCCCGGCAGTGCCCTCCTGCCCCTGAGGGGCTCAGCACTGCTCCTTGAAGGGCAGGGAGAGCCCGGGTTGAGCTCCTGGAGCCCCCGAGCCCCTAATCCCCGGTAATCCTGGAGGAAAGCGCTGGTTGTGGGGATTAGGGATGTAAACAACCACCCTCACCTGCCTGCCCCTACCTGCCCCCTGCCTGGACACCCCAGCCAGCCAAGATGGGAGAGCGGGATCCCTGCCTGGACCCCCAAAGTACAGGGTCGAGGTGGTCTCTGAGGCTGTGTTGAGCCTGTGATGGTTATTTATGGGAATAAAGGGACTGTGGAGCCATCTGGACACAGCCTGGCTCTGTAACGCCTGAGGGAAAGAGACTCCAGGCGGTGACAAGGTTGGGGACAGGGCTGAGATGGCTCCTGTGGAGTCACACAGCTTCAGTCAGAGCCTGACTGGGGCCGGATCCATCTTCTCCTCCTGGGGAATTACCACTGGCTTTTCTTACGGGCAGAGAAACTGAGGCAGGGAGGAGAAGCGCTGGGAATGCATGTGACCTCGCCACCCCCTTGGCTTGGAATGAGTTTGAGGTGGGACAAGGACAGTCCTGAGAGGCAGCTGGGCCGGCGGACTGAATTTTGGGGAGGGCTGAGCTCTGCCAGCTGCTTGCCACGGGGAACGGCCACTGCGGCCAAGGCTCCCCCGGCCCCTTTCATGGCCGGAACACAGCGCCCCAGGCAACCCCGCCCGCGGTGCCAGCATCCTCCCTGCCCTCGGGGACACGGGGACACAGCCGCGTGCCTCTGCCACTCACATGGGCTTGGGGCCGGGGGCATCCTGGGGAGGCGCTCTGGGCATCCCTGCGGTGGGATGGGGGTGGAGACAGGGATGAGGACAGGGCCACAGCCGGCCGGGTGTCTGCCAGCCCACCAGGCACGGGCAGGATGGCTCAGCAGCAGCCCCGAGGAGGGCTTCGGGAGGGGGAGGCGAGCTGGGATTTTGCAGAGAGACCCGTGCCCAGTGCAGTCGCAGGTCCCTGGTACCCAGCAGGTGACATGGGATATGTGGTGCTGGGCTTTTTCCAGTACCTAACACCCCCTAAACGGTGCCCAGTGCTGCTCAGAGCCAGCGGCTGCTGTGGAGCCCAGAGCTCCTGCACAGTGCCTGGCACCTGCAGGGCAAGGGGGGCACTGCCAGGAGGTCATTCCCTGGCACCTGCAGCAGTAACGGGGGCTGGGGCCTTGCACCGGGCCCTGCCAATGCCCAGCACCCACTGCTGGTGCCCTGCACCCACTGCCTGTGCCCTGTCCCTGGTACTGCTGCCCTGTCCCTGGTGCGGTGTCTTGTTCCTGGTGCTGCTGCCCCAGAGCAGACGCTGGAGCCCTGTGCCACCACCCCGTGCCCACTCTGCAGTTCCGGGTGCCCGGTGCCAGCTGCCAAAGCGAGTGCCCGGGGCCGGTGCCAGGTATTGATGCCAAAGCCGAATGCCAAGGCTGGATGCTGATGCCCAGTGCGCGGTGCCAGTGCCCGGTGTGCGGTGCCCGGTCCTGGTGCCCGGTGCCCGGTGCTGGTGCCGGT